>CM031377.1:58259640-58629175 GCA_018208015.1 Medicago ruthenica | reverse complement strand
TAGTGGAAACTCCTCTCCATCCATAGTGGTGATGATCAGGGCTCCGCCTGAGAAAGCTTTCTTTACCACGTACGGCCCATCATAGCTGGGAGTCCACTTCCCTCGGGGATCTTTGTGGATAGGTAATATCTTCTTGAGCACTAGGTCTCCTTCTTTGAACTCTCGAGGACGGACCTTCTTGTCGAATGCTCTCTTGAGCCTCCTTTGATAGAGTTGTCCGTGACATATTGCCGTCAGACGCTTCTCCTCTATGAGATTCAGTTGGTCGAACCTTGTTTGGACCCATTCAGCTTCTTCTAGCTTGGTTTCCATCAAGACCCTAGCGAAGGAATTTCCACCTCTACGGGGAGAACAGCTTCCATACCGTATACTAAGAAAAGGGGGTTGCCCCAGTTGAAGTGCGAATGGCTGTTCTGTAGCCATGTAGCGCAAAGGGAAGCATCTCATGCCAATCCTTATATGTTTGTCACCATCTTTTGGGATGATCTTCTTTATGTTCTTATTGGCTGCTTCTACCGCACCATTCATCTTTGGTCGGTAAGGGGAGGAATTATGGTGCTCAATCTTGAAATCTTTGCATAACTCCTTCATTGGCTTGTTGTTTAGGTTTGCCCCATTATCGGTGATGAATTTTGTGGGGAGTACCATAACGGCAAATGAATTCTTCTTGATAATCCGGGCTACCACTTGTTTGTGTTACGTTTAGCATACGAAGCTGCTTCTACCCATTGGTGAAGTAATCGTGGCAACGGAGGATGAAGCGCATGTCCATTTGACGCTATTGGGCTCTGATCATTCCAATCCTGTCTATGCCCCACATAGAGAAAGGCCCAGGGGAAGTCATGACGTTCAGTGGAGAGTTGGTTGGCGACATGCACTTGGTCGGCGTAAATCTGGCACTTGTGACAAGTCTTGGGCATAGTGGAAAACAATCAGCTTCCATGGTTAACCAATAGTAGCCCCGCCCTTAAGATTTTCTTGCCATTGCATGCCCATTAGCATGGGTTCCAAAAAGATCCCTCGTGGATTTCTTTGATGAGCATGTTCCGCTTCATGTTTATCCACACACTTGAGTAGGACCATGTCATAATTTCTTTTGTAGAGGGTATTTCCACTGAGGAAGAACTGGGATGCCAATCTTCTGAGGGTCCTCTTGTCGGTGTGCGAGATACTTTCTGGATACTCTTGTTCTTCGAGGTATCGCTTGATGTCGTAGAACCAAGGTTTGTTGTCAAGTTCTTCTTCGACTGATGCGCATACAACTGGTTTGTCTCTACGATCCATCCTTATGATTGGTGTCTCGTTGTAAGAATTTACTTGGTACATTGATGATAATGTAGCCAAAGCATCTGCTACCTGATTTTCTTCTCGAGGTATGTGGTGGAAATTGATCTCATCAAAATGTTTGATCAATTCTACAACCCGGGCTTGGTAGGGAATTAAATTGGGATGTCTTGTTTCCCATTCTCCTTTGACTTGATAGATGACCAAGGCTGAGTCACCGTATACTTCAAGGTTTTTGATCCTTAGATCAATTGCTGCTTCGAGGCCTAGGATACATGCTTCATATTCTGCCATGTTATTGGTGCAGTCAAAGCACAACCTTGCTGTGAAGGGCTGGTATCCATTTCTTGGGGAGATTAAAACTGCTCCGATACCGTGTCCCATGGCATTCGAGGCGCCGTCGAAAGCGAGCTTCCATTGAGCTCCTGGTTCTGGTCCCTCATCATCACTTGTGACTTCTTTGTCATTCAAAGCTACGACATCTTCGTCTGGGAAGTCAAATTGTATGGGCTGATAATCCTCCAATGGTTGGTGAGCAAGGTGCTCGGATAAAACACTCCCTTTGATGGCTTTTTGAGCAACATATTGGATGTCATACTCAGACAGCAGCATTTGCCAACGGGCTATCTTCCCTGTGAGGGCAGGTTTTTCGAAGATGTACTTGATGGGATCCATCTTCGATATCAACCAAGTTGTATGGGTCAATATGTATTGCCTTAGACGTCGAGCAGCCCATGCTAAAGCGCAGCAAGTCTTTTCAAGTGAAGTATACCTTGTTTCACAGTCGGTAAACTTCTTGCTTAAGTAGTAGATTGCGTGCTCTTTCCTTCCCGTTTCATCTTGTTGTCCTAACACACAACCCATTGATCCTTCAAGTACGGTTAGGTATAAGATGAGGGGTTTACCCGGAACCGGAGGTATTAAGATCGGTGGTTCTTGCAGGTATTGTTTGATCTTGTCAAACGCCTCTTGGCAATCCTCGTTCCAATGAACGGTTTGGTTTTTCCTTAGCAGCTTGAAGATTGGTTCGCAGGTAGCTGTCATGTGTGAGATGAACCTGGCGATGTAGTTCAATCTTCCTAAGAAACCCCGGACTTCTTTCTCGGTATTTGGCGCTGGCATTTCTTGGATGGCCTTTACCTTATCGGGATCCACTTCAATACCTCTTTGGCTGACGATGAAGCCCAATAACTTCCCGGATCTAACGCCGAATGTGCACTTGTTAGGATTTAAGCGCAGCTTGAATTTTCTTAGGCGTTCGAAAAGCTTTTGTAGATGGACTAGATGATCCTCCTCCGTTTGGGATTTGGCAATCATATCGTCGACGTAGACCTCAATTTCCTTATGGATCATGTCATGGAAAAGAGTCACCATTGCTCTTTGGTATGTTGCCCCGGCATTTGTTAATCCGAAAGGCATTACCTTATAGCAGAATGTTCCCCATGGGGTGATGAATGTAGTTTTCTCCATGTCTTCTGGAGCCATCTTGATTTGGTTATATCCCGAGAAACCATCCATAAAGGAAAAGACTGAGAATTGGGCTGTGTTGTCCACCAATATGTCGATGTGTGGTAGCGGGAAATCATCCTTTGGGCTTGCTTTATTCAAGTCCCGATAATCCACACACATTCTCACCTTGCCATCCTTCTTCGGAACTGGCACAATGTTGGCAACCCATGTTGGATACTTGGTTACGGCTAAGAAGCCGGCATCGAATTGCTTTTTGACCTCCTCTCTGATCTTGAGAGCCATATCGGGTCGAGTTCTTCTCAATTTTTGCTTCACTGGCGGGCATTCTGGCTTGAGTGGCAGCTTGTGTACAACGATGTTAGGGTCTAAACCCGGCATGTCTTGATACGACCAAGCGAATACGTCCACGTACTCTTGCAGAAGCTTGATCAACTTTTTTTTTACATCCTCGTGCAGGGAGGCTCCTATCTTGACCTCTTTCTTATCCTCTTCGGTCCCCAAGTTGACCTTTTCAACTGATTCTTGGTGAGGTTGTATTACCCTATCCCCTTGATTTGCAAGTCTAGACAATTCTTCAGGTGGTTCATAATCGTCCTCTTCATCATCTTCCGTTTGATTAATCGGGCAATCGAAGTCATAAGGGTTTAAGGTAGTGTTGTTTTTGGAGGGTGGATTTGTAGATCTGCATGAGTATGATTTTTTTTTTTTAGGCTTTTTGTAGAAAATTTTTTTTTAAAACAAATGCAAAAAGAAAAAGACTCAAATGAACATAAAAGATTGCTTTTATTCATGATTGTAAATAACTTATAAAAACATGGGGGCCCCACACGACTAATCATTTGCCTTGGGCAGAGCTAAATGATTTTTTTTATTTAAAGTAAAACAAACAAACATGGTTTATTACTTGATCCTGGTAATGATCTCGGGAACTGCGATAGCCCTCCAGTTATTCAAAGCTTCATCCGAAGCGCAACGGTACACCAATTCAGGCACGTCTTCGTCTACATCTTCGAGTAGAGCCACTTGATCTTCATGGATAAACCCCGCACTGATGAATGTTTCCGAAATGGGGGGAACCCCTTGCTTTGGAGGCTTTGAGAAAGTTTCGGCCGATGGATGATACCCCAACCCGAAGCGATTTTTCTTCTCCGGTATGTCCACTAACTTGCCCCATCCGGTGGGTCGGCTTTCTTCTAGTGCCTCTCTTATCGCCCTCCATGACGACATGGCTGTCCTAGCCTCCTCCTTGGGCTTTGAGCTCAATGTCACGACATTTGCCACTTCCAAAGATTGGAATGGGACGTCCACAGCTTCTTCATCCGTTTCTATGTAACGGAAAGACGAGAGATGGCTTACCATCATGTCCTCTTGCCCGGAAACTACAATCATTTGGTTATCAATGATGAACTTCAGTTTCTGGTGCAAGGTAGAGGTAATGGCTCCGGCCGCATGGATCCATGGTCGTCCGAGAAGACAACTGTATGTTGGATTAATATCCATGACTTGGAAGGTTATGGTGAAAACCTTTGGTCCGATTTGGACTGGTAAGTCGATCTCCCCCATGACGGCTCTTCTTGACCCATCGAAAGCTTTTACGACCAAGGCGCTGGGCTTCATTACGGTCCCTTCACATGAGAGTTTGAGGAGGGTAGTCTTGGGCATGACATTCAATGATGACCCCGTGTCCACTAGCACTCTTGAGAGGATGTGGTCCATGCATTTCACGGAGATATGTAAGGCGCGGTTATGAATGTGCCCCTCGTCGGGTAGTTCATCGCCATTGAAACCCAAGTACCTACTTGAGGTAATATTTCCGACTATCCCGTCGAATTGGTCCACCGGAATGTCCTTGGTGACATGGGCCTCACTGAGGATCCGCAGTAGTGCTTCTCGGTGTGCTTCCGAGCTGAGTAGTAAGGATAGCATGGAGATCTTGGAGGGAGTTTGACCTAGCTGGTCAATGATCTTGTACTCGCTCTTTTGGATTATCCTTAGGAACTCTTCGGCCTCTTTTTGCGGGATTGACTTTTGAGAAGGCCCCGCTTGGTCCTCTTTTTCCTCCACGCTCTTTTCTTTGAGCGGCTCCTTTGGTAGTACAGCTGGTGTCTTCCCGAGTTCTTTCGGAGCGAAGACTCTACCACTTCTAGTCATTCCTCCAACACCGGTAATGTTAGTGATGCTGGGCTCGATTTTGGCTAGTGGTTTTCCTTCCACATAAGCCACAGGTTGGTAATTCCATGGTACCCTCTTTGTGCTTTCAAAAGAGAAGGGTGCAGGTACATGGAATGTTATGGGTTGTATTGGCATTGGTACCTCTCTCCTTTGGTATGGGATCTCGAGAGGTTTTAGGCCGTTAGACTCTAAGGTAGCAATGTCCGTGCCCTCCTTTATGTAGCCAATTTGGATCCAACCTTGGTCCATTAACTCTTGAAGACAGCTCTTCAACTCTTTGCACTCATCCGGGTTGACCTTGCAGGCTTCACAGTTGACGTGCATTTCCTCGAATAATCCAAAGCCGGTTAAACGCTCCCTTATGGTTGACAGGGGAGTCCTAACATTGGCTACCCTTTTGACTGGACCAAAGTCCTCTTGTTCCTCCACCGCGTTTACAGAGGGACCCGCGTGCCCCGGCAATGGGTTGTTCTTCACATTGGGGCTTTCCTCTTTGAAGGATAACAGCTTCTTGTCAATAAGATCCTGCACCTTGTGTTTGAAAACCCTACAGTTTTCGATATTGTGCCCCACGGATCCTGCGTGGAAATCACATTTGGCATTTGCGTCGTACCACTGTGGATACGGTGGCGACATTGGTGGTAGTAGTCTTGTCTCGACCATACCCTTTTGGATTAGGTATGGCAAGATCTGACCATAAGACATGGGTACAGGATCAAACTGCCTAGTAAAGTAACTGTTCCTCGAGCTCGCTTGATTCCTTGGTGGGTACCCGCCTTGTTGCTGTTGCTGTTGATTTTGTTGCGGCAACACTACTGGTTTGTCGAGGTGGAGTTGCGGGAATTACTTGAGGTGAGTAACGCCCTTGAGTCGTTGCTGCTGCCACATAAGGATAGTGGTAGTGAGGCATTTGATTTTGTGGTGGGTAGGATGGTCCCATTAGAACGGCATTTGTCTCCCCCTCTTTCTTTTTGTGAAAGTTGCTGGGGGGCTTTCTAGCTCCACCTTGAGCTTCTGAAGAGCCTTGGATTTTTCCTCTCTTCACTCCATCTTCTATTCTTTCACCGACCATGACTAGATCGGAGAAACCGGCAGACGTACTTCCGATCATCTTGTCGTAATATGGGCCTTGAAGTGTGCCCATAAAGGTGTCGACAAGTTCTCTCTCCAATAGTGGTGGTTGTACACGAGAAGCTAGTTCTCTCCACCGCTGAGCGTACTCCTTGAAGGACTCGTTGCTTCTTTGCAGGAGGTTTTGTAGTTGCATCCTATTTGGAGCCATGTCCAAATTATATTTGTATTGCTTTAGGAAGGCATCGGCTAGATCCTTCCAAGTTTGGACATGGGTACGCTCGAGCTGCATGTACCAATCTAAGGACG
Source organism: Medicago ruthenica (assembly GCA_018208015.1). Taxonomy (NCBI): domain Eukaryota; kingdom Viridiplantae; phylum Streptophyta; class Magnoliopsida; order Fabales; family Fabaceae; genus Medicago; species Medicago ruthenica. The sequence continues at coordinate 58,622,869 of CM031377.1, read as the reverse complement.
CTCCGCTTAAACTATCTTGAAACACATGCACCATGAGTTTCTCGTTCATTGCGTAAGCCGCCATCTTCCTACAGAACATCCTTAGATGATTCCGAGGGCATTGAATTCCTTTGTATTTCTCGAAGTCCGGTACTTTGAACTTCGGAGGAATTACCACGTCGGGCACTAGGCACATGTCCAAGGCGTTGTGGGCACCGTATGAGCTGAAACCCTCGACAGCTTTCAACCTTTCTTCCAAAACTCGATACATTTGGGTGGTATCATTGTCTTGGTGGGTGGTGTCGGGAGCAGATTGCCTTAGCTGGTTATTCTCCACATCATGGGGAATTACTTCATGCTGAGTAGTGGAGGTTCCTTGAGGACGACGCTCTTCATTCCTTACGGGGATTGTGAACGGTGGTGGAGGTGGTCCTTGACCCTCATTCTCAAAGGGTGGGGTATAACCCACAGGTAAACCATAAGGAGGCCATTGCACATTGGATGCATCCGTTGTTGGGCGAGGGTGGCTTTCTCGTGCCGACAGAGCTTGCATTAACTCTAGCATCTGATCCATTTTCCCTTTCATTCCATCAACTTCCTCTCTCAAAGCCGCTTGAGTTTGTTCCAAATTGTCCATGATCCTTTGTTTGTTAGCTCGTGTTCCGTACGAGTGTTGAATATCTGGTTCTTGGACCGAGGGCTTTCGGGGTTTTCGGGCTATGATTGCTTTGAACTGTTTGAATGGGAATGAATGAGTTTTTTTTTTGAAAAAATGCATGAAGATGCATGTGGATGTATGTATGCAAAATATGCGTTTTTTTTTTATTTTGCTTTATGGAGTTTAAAGGTGCACGATTAATATTTAGCAATTCAAAATATTAAAGACCGGGAAATTGATTATACTTCAAAATATATTTGATTAAATAACATTTGTTTACAGAGTGTAACTAATGCTATTACAAATCAAACAGCCGCTCGCTTCTCGGCTTTGCTCATCTCCTCCCTATAGAAATCTATGGTGTCCTTGCAGAACTTCATAAACTTCCGGATCTCCATAGGGATGACAAAGTAGGGCATGACCATCTCGGCCTCCGCTAGCTTCTTTGGAAGTTGGGTGATCAACAAATTTGAGAATGCAACCAATTTAGTGAAATCCTCACTTAATCGGGTGGCGTCTTGCCATACATACTCAATCACTTCCTTGCGCTGGTCTAGCTTGACTCTTGCACTTCTAATCTCATCGTGTAGTTGTGCAATGTGGTCCCCATGAGCTCTTGCAATCTTGTCGAAGTACTCTTCGAATTTCTTGATGTCTTCCTCGAGAAGATTGCACTTTAGCCTCCCTTGATGAGAGAGACTCTCATGTCTTTGCCGCTGGACGCGTTCGGCTTGAAGCTGCTCTTTGTAGTCTTTCACTACTTCTTGGAGCTGTTGATTTTTCTCTTGGAATTTCAACCTCCATTTTCGTTGAGCTTCGATGGCTAGTTCGCCAAACTTCTTGAGCTCTTGGTTGGAATGTAGAATTCTTTCCAACTCTTCGTCCTTGGCAACAAGGTTAGCATCCGCACTAACCAAGCCGCCTCCTATCCAATCCCTTTTCCCTTCGGAGGTTCTTAGCCGTTTTTGGCATACTAGGAGAGAATGTGATACTTCATCACGATCTCTCTTTGTCCTAGTAATCTCTCCTAAAGCTTGGAGGTGCTTCAATTCTAAGTCTCCGTTTTTGTTTTGGAGTTCTTGAATTTTAGCCTTGAGGTCCTCCACTTCTTTGTTGGGAATGATTGCAATAGGTTTAGGTGTAGGAGGTTTTGGAGGGTTTGTGACCACGAAGGGTAACTTGATTGCTTTGACCCTCTCCTTCACCCATTGAGTATAAAGGGGTTTGGCGACACAGTTTCTCTTGCCGACCCTTCCCTTGCGTACTTGGCTCCATGCTCCCCGGATTTTCTCTAGCAATGCCGGGTCTTGATCGCCTTCCCTTAAGTAGAAAGCTTCCAACAAAAGGTCATTAGGTTTATCCTCCATTGAAAAACCTAGTTGTCGGAGAGAGAGGACCGGATTGTAATTAATACATCCCTTGGTACCGATGAGGGGTACGTTAGGGAAGTCCCCGCAGCTGAGGATAATTTCCGGGTCATCTAAGTTTGGTGAAAACCAATGGATGTCCTTCTCGGCGAGGGTTGTCATCCGTTGCGACCATTTGAGCTTGGCCCGGTTTTCCACAAAGTCTCGGTTTCTTGGCATGTGGGACATCATCCAAATTTGCACCACGGGAGTGCAACAAGTAATTTTGCGTCCCCTTGCTTGTTCATGCCTTGAATAGAGGGTATGATAAAAATCCGCTAAGATTGTAGGAACTGGATTTTTAGTCATAAACACCTCTAGAGCCGGAAAGTCTACGAAATCATCCATGTTGGGGAATAAGACAATCCCGTAGACTAAGAGGGCTAAGATGGCGTTGAAGGCCATTACCTCTTTGTTGGCTAGTAAATCCCGAGCTTTGGCTTCCAAAAACTTTCTTGAAAAGCCCTTAAGGTTCCCTCTAACTTCCAAGTTAGATGCCACTTCTTGGGTGTCGAGGTATAAGGATTCGGCGATGGCTTCAAATGTAGGATCCTTTCCCGGACCGAGATAGAGTTCATGACCTTTCATGCTACAACCCAAAATCTTCTCAAACTCTTCCAAAGTTGGCGCTAGTTGGAAGTCTTGAAATGTGAAGCACCGTAGAGGTGGGTCGAAGAATTGCGCCAAAGTGGTTAAGGCGGTTGAATCTATTCTCACGGGTAGAAGATCAAGGATTAGCCCATAGCTTGCCTCGAAAATGTTCTTGTGGACCGAAGAGAGCCTCTTGCTTAGAGCTAATAAACTTTCCACCCTAGGAGCTTTAATTTTGAAGGCGAGCGTATTCTTGTTCCCGGAATCCATATTTCTTTTTTTGCTAATATTTGTTCGTTCTTTTTTTTTTAACTCCTATAAAGCAAAACGATGCGAAAATTACTTTCATGAATGCAAATGTTATGCAAGGGTATGGTTTATGAAGGTTCGGAACTTCCCCCCATCCTCACATGTAGGCTCTAAATTGTGAAATATCCTAAGAAGAGGTCCTTAGAGTCATAGACCTCACATGGAATTAGGGTTGTCTATGGACATACGTCGACATGACTTCAATTAATTCCACGTGAAAATCTCATCTAAGCGGGGTTGGACATCCCACCTCACGGACATACGTCAACGCGGGCTTCCGCACACAACCTCCTTCTAACTTAGTGTTTTTCTCAAGCTCGGGTAGAGAGCCTCACACGTCCGGCATTAACCCGAACAATGTGGAGTAACATCACTCAAGTAACCCCCGCATTTGATATATATAATATGAATATAAAGCAAATAAAGCAAATATAAACATAATATAACATGCATGAATAAAGTAAATAAACATGACACGCAAAGAAAATAAAACAATTGTCTTTAACCCAAATAGGTTAGGCTTGACTCGCTAGTGGGAACAGGGTCCCCAGTGAAGTCGCCAGCTGTGCGCACCTCGTTTTTTTTCCTCGGGAAAAAAGACGCGCAAATCCTCCGAGGTCGTCCTCGAACGCTCGGAGGATGCCTTTGTGAAGCCGCCACCAAAGTTTTTGTGTAAAGGGAACGTTGATAAACCCTTAAGTTTTTTTTGTTGTAAAGGGAAACGATAATAAAACCCTTTTGACGATGAGGATAAGGATTAGGTCATCGCAACCATTGTCGGGTTCGGGAGTCGGTTACGCGAGGGGAAGGTATTAGCACCCCTCACGTCCGTTGTACTCAACGGGAACCTTCTATTTGGTTAAAGCTTGAATTGTTTTTTAATACTTTGCGTGCATGTTCATTTATGTTAAAAATATAATAAAGGGGGGGAAAGAGATAAAAACAAACGAAGAAAAAGTTTTTATTATTATTGTGCTTGACAAGATGTCGATCTTGCTCCTACGTATCTCCCGGTAGTCGGAGAATTCAAAGCATACGTAGTTCTTTGGTAGAAAAACGTATATGTGTTGGTTGATTTTAATTGGACGATGTTTTAACCGAATTCTTGCGATTAAACGTAGCTTGTATGCTCGCACTTGGAGACTTATTAAGCGTTCGTTCGCGAATCACATTAGAATTGTTAAAAGGTACGTCCGTTAGGGTAGAGGGTTGAATTGGTCGCTATGGGACCAAGAGGGGTACAATGGACTCATATAAGTCAAACATTGACCGAGTGGACTCCAACGAGTCGGGCGATTGTTCGATTGATCCACTGGGATCAAGAACGGGTACAATGGACTCGGACGAGTCGAACATTGACCGAGTGGACTCTAACGAGTCGAGGGGTTGAGTCTAATGGCCAACGGGGGACCAAAAGGCTTGGATTAACCACAAGGGGCCAAGATTTGGTTTGGTTAGGGTTGTACATGTTAAAAAAGGAATGACGATTGTCCGAGCGACGAGACATACGTCACGCATTCGTACAATCGGGGCGATGGAGAGACATACGTCACACCATCCCTTTTTCATTCATGTTTTTGGTTTGAATTCTTTGGAAATCCCAAGGTATGTCAAAACATATGGTTTGAAAACCCAAAAATGGGAAGGTTTAGCAAGTTTGCTAAAAAACGCGCAAGTTCGTCTCATTTTGCGAAAGTGCGAACGTAAACGGTGTATGTTCATCTTTGAGTTTTGAACATCATGAACAATATTTATTGTTCAAGTTTGGATTGAAAAGATGAACATAGCTTGTTTGTTCATGTGGTTTTGAGAATTTGGGAACATAATGTGCGCACCTCGTTTAAAAAACGCGCAAATCCTCCGAGGTCGTTCGTAAACGCACGGAGGGCCTTTTGTGAAGCCGCCACCAAAGTTTTTGTGTAAAGGGAACGTTGATAAACCCTTTTGACGATGAGGATAAAGATTGGTCATCGTAACCATTGTCGGGTTCGGGAGTCGGTTACGCAAGGGGAAGGTATTAGCACCCCTCACGTCCGTTGTACTCAACGGGAACCTTCTATTTGGTTAAAGATTGAATTGCTTTTTAATACTTTGCGTGCGTGTTCATTTATGCTAAAAATATAATAAGGGGGAAAGAAAGAGATAAAAACAAACGAAAAGAGAAAAAAGGTTTTTTTTATTATTGTGCTTGACAAGATGTCGATCTTGCTCCTACGTATCTCCCGGTAGTCGGAGAATTCAAAGCATACGTAGTTCTTTGGTAGAAAAACGTATGTGTGTTGGTTGATTTTAATTGGACGATGTTTTAACCGAATTCTTGCGATTAAAACGTAGCTTGTATGCTCGTGCTCGGAGACTTATTAAGCGTATAGCTTGTATGCTCGCACTTTTGAGACTTATTAAGCGTTTGTTCACGAATCGCATTAGAATTGTTAAAAGTTACGTCCGTTAGGGTAGAGGATTGAATTGGTCGCTATGGGACCAAGGGAGGTACAATGGACTCATACAAGTCAAACATTGACCGAGTGGACTCCGAGGAGTCGGGCGATTGTTCGATTGATCCATTGAGATCAAGAACAGGTACAATGGACTCGGACGAGTCGAACATTGACCGAGTGGACTCTAACGAGTCGAGGGGTTGCGTCTAATGGCCAACGGGGGACCAAAAGGCTTGGATTGACCACAAGGGGCCAAGATTTGGTTTGGTTAGGGTTGTACATATTAAAAAAGGGATGACGATTGTCCGAGCGACGAGACATACGTCACGCATTCGTACAATCGGGGCGATGGAGAGACATACGTCACACCATCCCTTTTTCATTCATATTTTTGGATTGAATTCTTTAGAAATCCCAAGGTAAGTCAAAACATATGGTTTGAAAACCCAAAAATGGGAAGGTTTAGCAAATTTGCTAAAAAACGCGCAAGTTCGTCTCATTTCGCGAAAATGCGCACGTAAACGGTGTATGTTCATCTTTGAGTTTTGAACATCATGAACAATATTTATTGTTCAAGTTTAGATTGAAAAGCTGAACATAGCTTGTTTGTTCATGTGGTTTTGAGAATTTGGGAACATAACTTGCTTTGCAAGTTATCCACAAAATGGTTATACGAACTTGTGATTTTGCCAAAATTATGCAAAAACCTTGCTATGGCTTGAAGAATATGGGTTTAAAAACTCTTAGGTTCTGAGCTCTGGGGCTAGAACGTCAAAAATTGGTTGGTTTGACACAAAAACTCAGGTTCTGAGTTCTGTCATGGTCGCACTGCGACCATGACTTCGCACTGCGAAGCATGCGAAATTTTGGGTTCAGAAGCTGTTTCTGAACATTTGTTCAGAAACAACTTCTGAACACACTCAAGACCTTATAGATGGGTGAAAAGCTTTGAGTTTTTGGGGTGAAAAAGGTTGTACAAACCAATTTTGATGTTTTGAAAACCTTGGGATTTCTTTGAAATTCAAAAGGGGTTTTTTAAGATAAAAGGTTTTGAGCCAAAATGGCTATGCAAACACAATTAAAATGCAAGATAAAGAGCTTAGAAACTTACAGAACTCCTTAGCAAAGCTCCAGCTGCACTTGGTTTGATTTGGTTGAAAGCTTTCACAAAGGTTTGAATATTTGGTGATGGTTTTGGAACTTTGTAAAGCTTTGTGGTGTGTGGATTTTTGCTGGTTGTTTGTGGAGGTTTGTGAGCTAAAATGAGTAGAGTTTCTGCTCTTTGAATGCTATGTTTTCTGTCTTTGAACAAGTGCTTGTAACCTTGGGCATTGCCTCTTATTTATAGGCCAAGATCAAATCTTTGCCATCATTACACAATCCCTTGATTCAGCTGATTTGTGGCCAAGATTAAGCTGAATCCCTTTGCATTAAATGCTAATGGATAGAGGCAACCCTGCCTTGTACCAAGGGGCAAGATCCAGCTTGATTTCAGCCACAAATTCAACTTATTCTAGAAGGTAATGATGAAGAACAAAGCTGATTTGCAATTGGCTAATGCTTGGGGATCAATCCTTGCAATCTCAATGGTTGATAACTGAAAACGTGCACTGTATTGTGCAGAGATTGAGGGGTGAAAAGGCTACTTATGGCTGGTGTGAGGGGGTGAAAAGCTGCTGCAAAAACAGAGTAGCAATCATGGCTCTTCAAGTGAAAAAACCCAGCTAGTTTGACTGGTTTTAGGGGCAGCAAGCAGGAGGAAAGTCCTCAAGCAGGTGGCTGGCAACCTTGTGGTGGTTAGCAGGTCACCTGGGAGGGACTAGAGCTGCCCAAGGGCAAGCCCACTTGCTTGTCACATGCTAGGTTGGAAGAAAAAGCTTCCAACCTTGGCATTAATGGCAAGTCCTTCAACTCTGGCTTTGCTTGGCCCAATTAGCCATGAATGCTACCTAAAATAATTATGGAAATGATATGCAACAAATTCTGGAATTAAATCCAAGAAACCAAAAATCTGCAGAAAAATCGCAGACTTCGCAGTGCGAAGGGAGCTTCGCATTGCGAAGTCAGCATTTTTGAAATGTTGACTTTTCTGTTGACTTTTGTTGACTTTTGACTTTTTCCCCTCTTTGAATTTTTTTGATTTTTTGTTTTAAAATGCGTAGGACAAAATTAGGGTACTACAGCTGCCCCTACTTAATTGTGTCTTCGCATAGAGTGTGTGAGTGCCGAGGGCATCTCATGAACTCTTTGCGGAGATCAATTAAGTAAAAAGAAAAAGAAGGACCCGAATTTTGTCCTTCGCGAAATGCAAATGCAATGGTTGGTAGGGGGTTGATCGTATCCAGCTGCTAACACTGGAGGTAGATCCACTGGGGGGAGGAAGGTAATCTTATCTAGGCACTGTCACTAGAGGTCGATTCCTGAGGGTAGTGGTTTACTCTAGGCACTGTCACTAGAGGTGGAACATCGATGGAGGTGATCTACTCTAGGCACTGTCACTAGAGGTTGAACATTGATGGCGGCGATCGACTCTAGGCACTGTCACTAGAGGTCGATACCTAAGGGTGGTGATTTACTCTAGGCACTGTCACTAGAGGTGGAACATTGATGGAGGTGATCTACTCTAGGCACTGTCACTAGAGGTCGATACCTAAGTTAGGTGATCTTATTCAGGTACTGCTTCTGAATGTCGATTCCTAACGAGCTGTGATCTTATTCAGCCGCTAACACTGAAGGTCGATACACTGGGGGAGGTGATCTACTCTAGGAATTGCTTCTAGAGAGGGATACCTAAGCTAGGTGATCTTATTCAGGTACTGCTTCTGAATGTCGATTCCTAACGAGCTGCGGTCTTACCCTAAATAGGTGCCCCTGGTTGAATGTTAATGGAAGTTGGTGAATATGTGATACTCACTGGAGGATCCTTGTTGAGGATGCATGCTTTATGAAATGAAATGCATGTGTATGAACGGTTTTTAAATATGCATGCATGAAATGAAATAATGTTGGTGATAGTTGGGCTCTCTCTTCTTTTTTTTGGTTTTTTGGTTGGTCGGTTTGGAAGGACGAAGTCCTTTGCCTACATACCCAAATGGGATCAAAACCGGTGTAGTTCGCCAATATTGATTGGACTTTTGTTTGGGGTTGAGACTCCCTGGGGAATATCAATGAGGTTGGGTTTTATTGTGGGCCAATGAATATTGGGCTTTGGTTTGTTGTGCTTGACAAGATGATGATCTTGCTCCTACGTATCTCCTGGTGGGATGGAGAATTCAAAGCTTACGTAGTTCTTTGCCTTGCCAATGAATATTGGACTTTTGGTTTGCCAATGAAAATTGGGCTTTTTGTTTGTTGTGCTTGACAAGATGATGATCCTGCTCCTACGTATCTCCTGGTGGGATGGAGAATTCAAAGCTTACGTAGTTCTTTGGTTTGCCAATGAATATTGGACTTTTGGTTTGTTGTGCTTGACAAGATGATGATCTTGCTCCTACGTATCTCCTGGTGGGATGGAGAATTCAAAGCTTACGTAGTTCTTTGCTTTGCCAATGAATATTGGACTTTTGGTTTGCCAATGAATATTGGGCTTTATGTTTGCCAATGATTATTGGACTTTTTGTTTGGTTGCCGAGCGAGGTCGGGCTTTTTGTTGGTTGCCGAGCGAGGTCGGGCTTTTTGATTTTGGTTGATCTCACTGGGGATATAAGGATCATTTTGGAAGCATGATCGATATCCGGCCTTAGTGGATAAAAAAGATGTATGGGGGTGAGCTTTATTTGGGAAATTTGTTTCCTCCGACACCCGGGATCTTTGCGTTTTACGCGTCGTGAGCTACGCACTTGTTTCTGCTGAAGAGCATGAGTCTTAAAATGACTGATGCAAAGCTTCAAGTTTTGAGTCCTCTGATGCAATATCGGGGACCAACGAAATTCTTTTGACATTTAACGTCCAAGTAAAAAACACATTTTTTTGTTTTTTATATTATTCCCATATTTCAATGCATTATCTAATCATGAATAAAAACACATTTTATGAGCAAGTAAGGACGCATAACAATGAAAAGATTTTACAAATGATTTTGATTCAACGAAACTTAGTCCCTTGTATGGGTAACTATTCGTGAAAATGTAATCCCTATAAGAGGTGATTACTGAGATAGGGAGAAAAGAAGAAACAAAAAGACAAATGGAAATTTGCTTGGGTTTCACGTGCTACTTTCCCTATGACTTCGAAATAACCCTTTTTTTTTTTTTTTTGAAAGATGATAATGAGGTTGACTCTTTCCCTCTTGAATTCTGTCCGGACCTCACGTGCCGCAGTCTTTTGCCTTCTTTTTTTTTTTTGAAACCCCTAACTTTTGCCTGGACTGCTCTTTCGAGTTTTCAGTCCACCGGGGTATATTTCCTTTTTTGATGTCCTTAATTTTTGCCTAGACCGCCTTTTCAGGTTTTCGATCTACCAGGACGCTCTCTATTGCCTAAACCGCCCTTTTCGGGTTTTCGATTTAGCGAGCTCTTTTTCTTTGGCATATATATTTTTTGACTGCGCCGAAGTTTATTGATAGGGGGATCTTTGTGGGTGGGTAATATCCTTTTTCCAAGCATTAAGTCTCCTTCTCTAAATTCTCGAGAATGAACTTTCTTGTTGAACTGCCCATGCCCCAATGCTGTGAGGTGTTTCTCTTTTATGGGGTTCAGCTGGTCGAACCTTGTTTGTGTTTGAATGCCAATGGAAATTGGACTTTGGGTGTGTGGATGCCGAGCGAAGTCGGGCTTTTATTGAGATTGGATGCCGAGCAAGGTCGGACTTTTGTTTTTTTGGATGGGAATGGCTTCCGAGCAAGGTCGGGCTTTTGTTTTTTTGGATGGGAATGGCTTCCGAGCAAGGTCGGGCTTTTGATTGTCCTCCGAGCAAGGTCGGGCTTTTTTTTGTTGGATGTGTGTGCCAATGAAAATTGGTCTTTTGTTGGAGATGTGAGGAATGCCAATGATGACTTGGCTTTTTGTGGGGGATGCCAATGAAAATTGGGCTTTGTTTGTTTGGGAATGTGAGGAATGCCAATGACGACTTGGCTTTTTGTGGGAATTTGTGGGGAGCGCCGTAACGGCTTGGCTTTTTTTTTTGATGAATTGGGCGACCACTTGTTTGGTCATGTTTGCATAGGAAGCTGCTTCGACCCATTTGGTGAAACAGTTGATGGCAACTAGTATGAACTGGTGCCCTTTTTGAAGCCTTTGGCTCGATCATTCCAAACATGTCTATGCCCCACATAGAGAAAGGTTAGGGTGATGTCATGACATTCAGAGGTGTTTGTGGTATGTGCCCCTTGTTGGCATAATTTTGTCACTTGCGACATGTCTTGGCATGGGTTTGGAAGGACTCCTCATGGATTTCTTTGGTGAGCATGACTGCTTCATGTTTATCCACATATCTGAGTAAGACCATAACTTCTCTTATAGAGTGTGCCCCGGCAGAGGGAAAACTGTAGTGCCATTCTTTTGAGGGCTCTCTTGGTGAGGTTGTATTACCCTATCCTCTTGATCCCCAAGTCTGGACAATCCTTCAGGAGGTTCAAAATCGTCCTTATTATCATCTTCCGTTTGGTTAATTCGAAGATTGAAGTCAAAAGGGATTGTAGCAGTGTTATTTTTGGTGGTGTATTTATGATGATTTTTTTTTGTAGGGTTTATGAAAATTTATTTGAGAACGAAAGAAAAACGAACTCTTTTGAACATAAACTGCAACTTTATTAATGACGAAAAGGATTTGAAATATGGGGGTCCCATAAAAATTAATCATTTGCCTTGGGAAGAGCAAAATGATTGTTTTTTTGAAAAACAAGATAAATTACTTGGACAAAGAAATGATTTCCGAAATTTCGATGGCCTTCCGGCTGCTCGGATCTCATCCGAAACGCTACTGTACACCGGGTCGGGTACTTCCTTTTTTTTTTTTTTTTGCGAGGGAAAAAAGTGAGGGTTCCTCTTTGAAATGCATGAAAATGCATGTGAATGTATGAATGCAATGAGTATGCAAAAAATATGCCCCTTTTTTATGCAAAAATATTTCATGAATGCAAATGGGTGATATGCAGGGGTTTGGTATATGAAGGTTCGGAACTTCCCCCCATCCTCACATGTAGGCTCTAAATTGTGAAATATCCTAAGAAGAGGTCCTTAGAGTCATAGACCTCACATGGAATTAGGGTTGTCTATGGACATACGTCGACATGACTTCAATTAATTCCACGTGAAAATCTCATCTAAGCGGGGTTGGACATCCCACCTCACGGACATACGTCAACGCGGGCTTCCGCACACAACCTCCTTCTAACTTAGTGTTTTTCTCAAGCTCGGGTAGAGAGCCTCACACGTCCGGCATTAACCCGAACAATGTGGAGTAACATCACTCAAGTAACCCCCACATTTGATATATATAATATGAATATAAAGCAAATAAAGCAAATATAAACATAATATAACATGCATGAATAAAGTAAATAAACATGACACGCAAAAAATAAAACAATTGTCTTTAACCCAAATAGGTTAGGCTTGACTCGCTAGTGGGAACAGGGTCCCCAGTGAAGTCGCCAGCTGTGCGCACCTCGTTTAAAAAACGCGCAAATCCTCCGAGGTCGTTCGTAAACGCACGGAGGGCCTTTTGTGAAGCCGCCACCAAAGTTTTTGTGTAAAGGGAACGTTGATAAACCCTTTTGACGATGAGGATAAAGATTGGTCATCGTAACCATTGTCGGGTTCGGGAGTCGGTTACGCAAGGGGAAGGTATTAGCACCCCTCACGTCCGTTGTACTCAACGGGAACCTTCTATTTGGTTAAAGATTGAATTGCTTTTTAATACTTTGCGTGCGTGTTCATTTATGCTAAAAATATAATAAGGGGGAAAGAAAGAGATAAAAACAAACGAAAAGAGAAAAAAGGTTTTTTTTATTATTGTGCTTGACAAGATGTCGATCTTGCTCCTACGTATCTCCCGGTAGTCGGAGAATTCAAAGCATACGTAGTTCTTTGGTAGAAAAACGTATGTGTGTTGGTTGATTTTAATTGGACGATGTTTTAACCGAATTCTTGCGATTAAAACGTAGCTTGTATGCTCGTGCTCGGAGACTTATTAAGCGTATAGCTTGTATGCTCGCACTTTTGAGACTTATTAAGCGTTTGTTCACGAATCGCATTAGAATTGTTAAAAGTTACGTCCGTTAGGGTAGAGGATTGAATTGGTCGCTATGGGACCAAGGGAGGTACAATGGACTCATACAAGTCAAACATTGACCGAGTGGACTCCGAGGAGTCGGGCGATTGTTCGATTGATCCATTGAGATCAAGAACAGGTACAATGGACTCGGACGAGTCGAACATTGACCGAGTGGACTCTAACGAGTCGAGGGGTTGCGTCTAATGGCCAACGGGGGACCAAAAGGCTTGGATTGACCACAAGGGGCCAAGATTTGGTTTGGTTAGGGTTGTACATATTAAAAAAGGGATGACGATTGTCCGAGCGACGAGACATACGTCACGCATTCGTACAATCGGGGCGATGGAGAGACATACGTCACACCATCCCTTTTTCATTCATATTTTTGGATTGAATTCTTTAGAAATCCCAAGGTAAGTCAAAACATATGGTTTGAAAACCCAAAAATGGGAAGGTTTAGCAAATTTGCTAAAAAACGCGCAAGTTCGTCTCATTTCGCGAAAATGCGCACGTAAACGGTGTATGTTCATCTTTGAGTTTTGAACATCATGAACAATATTTATTGTTCAAGTTTAGATTGAAAAGCTGAACATAGCTTGTTTGTTCATGTGGTTTTGAGAATTTGGGAACATAACTTGCTTTGCAAGTTATCCACAAAATGGTTATACGAACTTGTGATTTTGCCAAAATTATGCAAAAACCTTGCTATGGCTTGAAGAATATGGGTTTAAAAACTCTTAGGTTCTGAGCTCTGGGGCTAGAACCTCAAAAATTGGTTGGTTTGACACAAAAACTCAGGTTCTGAGTTCTGTCATGGTCGCACTGCGACCATGACTTCGCACTGCGAAGCATGCGAAATTTTGGGTTCAGAAGCTGTTTCTGAACATTTGTTCAGAAACAACTTCTGAACACACTCAAGACCTTATAGATGGGTGAAAAGCTTTGAGTTTTTGGGGTGAAAAAGGTTGTACAAACCAATTTTGATGTTTTGAAAACCTTGGGATTTCTTTGAAATTCAAAAGGGGTTTTTTAAGATAAAAGGTTTTGAGCCAAAATGGCTATGCAAACACAATTAAAATGCAAGATAAAGAGCTTAGAAACTTACAGAACTCCTTAGCAAAGCTCCAGCTGCACTTGGTTTGATTTGGTTGAAAGCTTTCACAAAGGTTTGAATATTTGGTGATGGTTTTGGAACTTTGTAAAGCTTTGTGGTGTGTGGATTTTTGCTGGTTGTTTGTGGAGGTTTGTGAGCTAAAATGAGTAGAGTTTCTGCTCTTTGAATGCTATGTTTTCTGTCTTTGAACAAGTGCTTGTAACCTTGGGCATTGCCTCTTATTTATAGGCCAAGATCAAATCTTTGCCATCATTACACAATCCCTTGATTCAGCTGATTTGTGGCCAAGATTAAGCTGAATCCCTTTGCATTAAATGCTAATGGATAGAGGCAACCCTGCCTTGTACCAAGGGGCAAGATCCAGCTTGATTTCAGCCACAAATTCAACTTATTCTAGAAGGTAATGATGAAGAACAAAGCTGATTTGCAATTGGCTAATGCTTGGGGATCAATCCTTGCAATCTCAATGGTTGATAACTGAAAACGTGCACTGTATTGTGCAGAGATTGAGGGGTGAAAAGGCTACTTATGGCTGGTGTGAGGGGGTGAAAAGCTGCTGCAAAAACAGAGTAGCAATCATGGCTCTTCAAGTGAAAAAACCCAGCTAGTTTGACTGGTTTTAGGGGCAGCAAGCAGGAGGAAAGTCCTCAAGCAGGTGGCTGGCAACCTTGTGGTGGTTAGCAGGTCACCTGGGAGGGACTAGAGCTGCCCAAGGGCAAGCCCACTTGCTTGTCACATGCTAGGTTGGAAGAAAAAGCTTCCAACCTTGGCATTAATGGCAAGTCCTTCAACTCTGGCTTTGCTTGGCCCAATTAGCCATGAATGCTACCTAAAATAATTATGGAAATGATATGCAACAAATTCTGGAATTAAATCCAAGAAACCAAAAATCTGCAGAAAAATCGCAGACTTCGCAGTGCGAAGGGAGCTTCGCATTGCGAAGTCAGCATTTTTGAAATGTTGACTTTTCTGTTGACTTTTGTTGACTTTTGACTTTTTCCCCTCTTTGAATTTTTTTGATTTTTTGTTTTAAAATGCGTAGGACAAAATTAGGGTACTACACATAACTTGCTTTGCAAGTTACCCACAAAATGGTTATACGAACTTGTGATTTTGCCAAAATTATGCAAAAACCTTGTTATGGTTTGAAGAACATGGGTTTAAAAACTCTTAGGTTCTGAGCTCTGGGGCTAGAACCTCAAAAATTGGTTGGTTTGATACAAAAACTCAGGTTCTGAGTTCTGTCATGGTCGCACTGCGAAGCATGCGAAATTTTGGGTTCAGAAGCTGTTTTTGAACTTTTGTTCAGAAACAACTTCTGAACACACTCAAGACCTTATAGATGGGTGAAAGACTTTGAGTTTTTGGGGTGAAAAAGGTTGGACAAACCAGTTTTGATGTTTTGAAAACCTTGGGATTTCTTTGAAATTCAAAAGGGGTTTTTTAGGACAAAGAGTTTTGAGCCAAAATAGCTATGCAAACACAATTAAAATGCAAGATAAAGAGCTTAGAAACTTACAGAACTCCTTAGCAAAGCTCCAGCTGCACTTGATTTGATTTGGTTGAAGGCTTTCACAAAGGTTTTGAAGATTTGTGATGGTTTTGGAACTTTGTAATGCTTTGTGTGGATTGGTTTTTTTCTGGTTGTTTGTGGAGATTTGTAGGTTGAAATGAGTAGAGTTTCTGCTCTTTGAATGCTGTGTTTTCTGTGTTTGAACCAGTGCTTGTAACCTTGGGCATTGCCTCTTATTTATAGGCAAAAATCAAATCTTTGTCATCATTACACAATCCCTTGATTCAGCTGATTTGTGGCCAAGATTAAGCTGAATCCCTTTGCATTAAATGCTAATGGATAGAGGCAACCCTGCCTTGTACCAAGGGGCAAGATCCAGCTTGATTTCAGCCACAAATTCAACTTATTCTAGAAGGTAATGATGAAGAACAAAGCTGATTTGCAATTGGCTAATGCTTGGGGATCAATCCTTGCAATCTCAATGGTTGATCAATGAAAACGTGCACTGTAATGTGCAGAGATTGAGGGATGAAAAGGCTAAAATTGGCTGGTGTGAGAGGGTGAAAAGCTGCTGCAAAACAGAGTAGGCAATCATGGTTTTTCCAAGTGAAAAATCCAGCTGGTTTGACTGGTTTTAGGGGCAGCAAGCAGGAGGAAAGTCATCAAGCAGGTGGCTGGCAACCTTGTGGTGGTTAGCAGGTCACCTGGGAGGGACTAGAGCTGCCCAAGGGCAAGCCCACTTGCTTGTCACATGCTAGGTTGGAAGAAAAAGCTTCCAACCTTGGCATTAATGGCAAGTCCTTCAACTCTGGCTTTGCTTGGCCCAATTAGCCATGAATGCTACTTAAAATAATTATGGAAATGATATGCAACAAATTCTGGAATTAAATCCAAGAAACCAAAAATCTGCAGAAAAATCGCAGACTTCGCAGTGCGAAGTGGGCTTCGCATTGCGAAGTCCTCAATTTTGAAATGTTGACTTTTCTGTTGACTTTTGTTGACTTTTGACTTTTTCCCTCTCTTTGATTTTTTTGATTTTTGTTTTAAAATGCGTAGGACAAAATTAGGGTACTACAATTTTGTCAAGATTATGCAAAATCCTTGTTATGGTTTGAAGAACATGGGTTTAAAAACTCTTAGGTTCTGAGCTTTGGGGCTAGAACCTCAAAAATTGGTCATTTTGACACAAAAACTCAGGTTCTGAGTTCTGTCATGGTCGCACTGCGACCATGACTTCGCACTGCGAAGCATGCGAAATTTTGGGTTCAGAAGCTGTTTCTGAACTTTTGTTCAGAAACAACTTCTGAACACACTCAGGACCTTATAGATGGGTAAAAAACTTTGAGTTTTTGGGGTGAAAAAGGTTGGACAAACCAGTTTTGATGTTTTGAAAACCTTGGGATTTCTTTGAAATTCAAAAGGGGTTTTTTGGAATCAAATGGTTTTGAACCAAAGTAGCTATGCAAACACAATTATAAATGCAAGATAAGTGCTTAGAAACTTACAGAACTCCTTAGCAAAGCTCCAGCTGCACTTGGTTTGATTTGGTTGAAGGCTTTCACAAAGGTTTTGAAGATTTGTGATGAACTTGAACTTTTGTAAGCTTTGTGTTGGATGGATTGTTTCTGGTTATTTTGTGGAGTTTTGTAGGCTAAAATGAGTAGAGTTTCTGCTCTTGAAAATGCTGTGTTAACTGTGTTTGTATCCTTGGGCATTGCCTTCTATTTATAGGCCAAAACCAAATCTTTGTCATCATTACACAATCCCAAAATTCAGCTGATTTGTGGCCAAGATTAAGCTGAATCCCTTTGCATTAAATGCCAATGGATAGAGGCAACCCTGCCTTGTACCAAGGGGCAAGATCCAGCTTGATTTCAGCCACAAATTCAACTAATTCTAGAAGGTAATGATGAAGAACAAAGCTGATTTGCAATTGGCTAATGCTTGGGGATCAATCCTTGCAATCTCAATGGTTGATCAATGAAAACGTGCACTGTAATGTGCAGAGATTGAGGGATGAAAGGCTACTTATGGCTGGTGTGAGAGGGTGAAAAGCTGCTGCAAAATAGAGTAGGCAATCATGGTTTTTCAAGTGAAAAAACCCAGCTGGTTTGACTGGTTTTGGGGGAAGCAAGCAGGAGGAAAGTCCTCAAGCAGGTGGCTGGCAACCTTGTGGTGGTTATCAGGTCACATGGGAGGGACTAGAGCTGCCCAAGGGCAAGCCCACTTGCTTGTCACATGCTAGGTTGGAAGAAAAAGCTTCCAACCTTGGCATTAATGGCAAGTCCTTCAATTCTGGCTTTGCTTGGCCCAATTAGCCATGAATGCTACTTAAAATAAATATGGAAATGATATGCAACAAATTCTGGAATTAAATCAAAGAAACCAAAAATCTGCAGAAAAATCGCAGACTTCGCAGTGCGAAGTGAGCTTCGCAGTGCGAAGTCCTCATTTTTGAAATGTTGACTTTTCTGTTGACTTTTGTTGACTTTTGACTTTTTTCCCCTCTTTGATTTTTTTTGATTTTTGTTTTAAAATGCGTAGGACAAAATTAGGGTACTACAACTGCCCCTACTTAATTGTGTCTTCGCATAGAGTGCGTGAGTGCCGAGGGCATCTCATGAACTCTTTGCGAAGATCAATTAAGTAAAAAGAAGGACCCGAATTTTGTCCTTCGCGAAATGCAAATGCAATGGTTTGGTAAAGGTTGATCGTATCCAGCCGCTAACACTGGAGGTAGATCCACTGGGGGATGAAGGTAATCTTATCTAGGCACTGCTTCTAGAGGTCGATTCCTGAGGATGGTGATTTACTCTAGGATGTCACTAGAGGTGGAACGTTGAGGTAGGTGATCTTATCTAGGTACTGCTTCTAGAGGTCGATACCTAAGATGGAGGTTTACTCTAGGTACTGCTTCTAGAGGTGGATACCTAAGCTAGGTGATCTTATTCAGGTACTGCTTCTGAATGTCGATACACTGGGGGAGGTGATCTACTCTAGGTACTGCTTCTAGAGATCGATACCTAAACTAGGTGATCTTATTCAGGCACTGCTTCTGAATGTCGATTCCTAACGAGCTGCGGTCTTACCCTAAATAGGTGCCCCTGGTTGAATGTTGATGGATGTTGGTGAATATGCGATACTCACTGGAGAATCCTTGTTGAGGATGCATGATTTATGAAATCAAATGCATGTGTATGAATGGTTTTAAATATGCATGCATGAATAAAATAATGTTGGTTGGGTGCCGAGCAGAGTCGGTCTTGGTTGTGGTTGTGTTCATGACAGTTGGGCTTTCTCTTTTTTGTTTTTGGTTGGTCGGTTGGTCGGTTTGGAAGGACAAGGTCCTTTGCCTACATACCCAAATGGGATCAAAACCGGTGTAGTTCGAGCCTAAGCCCGAAGATTTGTGTGGGTTTGCCAATAATGATTGGACTTTTGTTTGGGGTTGAGACTCCCTGGGGAATATCAATGTGGTTTGGCTCATGGGGATAAAGGATCATTTTGGAAGCATGATCGATATCCAGCCTTTGTTGGTGTTTGGATGCTTTAGGGTGTTTACTGGGGAATTTTGCTCCTCTTGACCCTTGGGATTCTTGCGCTCCGCGTGCCGCGAGCTATACACTTGCCTTTGCTAAGGAGCATAAGTCCTTTGGTGCAATATTTTGATGGGAATTACCGCAATTCTTTCAGAATTCACGAAGATTCAAAATAAAGCAAAGTTTGTTTGTTTTTTTCTCTTTTTGGAAGAAAATTCTTTTGTTTATTTCCCATGTTTTAAAGCATTTTCATCATGAATAAAACAAAATTTTATGCGCTACTGAGAACATAAAATAACAAAAAAAGAAATTTATTCAATGCAGATTTGACCTCTTGAATGGGTAAAAAATACACAAAGTGAGATAGAGAAAGGCAAGAAAAAGCAAAAAGAAAATGTTGGTTTTGGCACAACACATGCTATTTCCTTATGACTTCGAGATTTTCGTTTGGTGGAAGATGCTGACGAGACCGATTCCTCTCCTCTTGAATCTTGTCCGGATCTTGGATGCTGCAGTCATTGCCTTTCTTTTTTGTTAACTCCTAACTTTTGCCTGGATCGCTCTTTCGAGTTTTTTAATCCACCGGGGTGTATTTCCTTTTTTGATGTCCTTAATTTTTGCCTAGACCGCCTTTTCAGGTTTTCAATCTAGCAGGACGCTCTCTATTGCCTAAACCGCCCTTTCAGGTTTTCGATTTAGCGAGCTTTTTTTCTCTTTTTTTTTTTTAGGCATAATACTTCTTGACTGCATCGGAGTTTATTGAGAGTGGGAACTCCTCTCCGTCCATTGCGGTGATGATTAGGGCTCCGCCTGAGAAAGCTTTCTTTACCACGTACGGCCCATCATAGCTGGGAGTCCACTTCCCTCGGGGATCTTTGTGGATAGGTAATATCTTCTTGAGCACTAGGTCTCCTTCTTTGAATTCTCGAGGACGGACCTTCTTGTCGAATGCTCTCTTGAGCCTCCTTTGATAGAGTTGGCCATGACATATTGCCGTCAGACGCTTCTCCTCTATGAGATTCAGTTGATCGAACCTTGTTTGGACCCATTCAGCTTCTTCTAGCTTGGTTTCCATCAAGACCCTTAGCGAAGGAATTTCCACCTCTACGGGGAGAACAGCTTCCATACCGTATACTAAGGAGAAAGGGGTTGCCCCAGTTGAAGTGCGAATGGCTGTTCTGTAGCCATGTAGCGCAAAGGGAAGCATCTCATGCCAATCCTTATATGTTGTCACCATCTTTTGGATGATCTTCTTTATGTTCTTATTGGCTGCTTCTACCGCACCGTTCATCTTTGGTCGGTAAGGGGAGGAATTATGGTGCTCAATCTTGAAATCTTTGCACAACTCCTTCATTGTCTTGTTGTTTAGGTTTGCCCCATTATCGGTGATGATTTTGTGGGGAGTACCATAACGGCAAATGATTTCCTTCTTGATAAATCGGGCTACCACTTGTTTGGTTACGTTTGCATACGAAGCTGCTTCTACCCATTTGGTGAAGTAGTCGATGGCAACGAGGATGAAGCGATGTCCATTTGACGCTTTGGGCTCGATCATTCCAATCATGTCTATGCCCCACATAGAGAATGGCCAAGGTGAAGTCATGACGTTCAGTGGAGTTGGCGGTACATGCACTTTGTCGGCGTAAATCTGGCACTTGTGACAAGTCTTGGCGTAGTGGAAACAATCAGCTTCCATGGTTAACCAATAATAGCCCGCCCTTAAGATTTTCTTTGCCATTGCATGCCCATTAGCATGGGTTCCAAAAGATCCCTCGTGGATTTCTTTGATGAGCATGTCCGCTTCATGTTTATCCACACATCTAAGCAGGACCATGTCATAATTTCTTTTGTAGAGGGTATTTCCACTGAGGAAGAATTGGGATGCCAATCTTCTGAGGGTCCTCTTGTCGGTGTGCGAGATATTTTCTGGATACTCTTGCTCTTCGAGGTATCGCTTGATGTCGTAGAACCAAGGTTTGTTGTCAAGTCCTTCTTCGACTGCTGCACATACAACCGGTTTATCTCTACGATCCATCTTTATGATTGGCGCCTCGTTGTAAGAATTTACTTGGTACATTGATGATAATGTAGCCAAGGCATCTGCTACCTGATTTTCTTCTCGAGGTATGTGGTGGAAATTGATTTCATCAAAATGCTTGATCAATTCTACAACCCGGGCTTGGTAGGGAATTAAATTGGGATGTCTCGTTTCCCATTCTCCTTTGACCTGATAGATGACTAAGGCTGAGTCACCGTATACTTCAAGGTTTTTGATCCTTAGATCAATTGCTGCTTCGAGGCCTAGGATACATGCTTCATATTCTGCCATATTATTGGTGCAGTCAAAGCATAACCTTGCTGTGAAGGGTTGGTATCCATTTCTTGGGGAGATTAAAACTGCTCCGATGCCGTGCCCCATGGCATTTGAGGCGCCGTCGAAAGCGAGCTTCCATTGAGCTCCTGGTTCTGGTCCTTCATCATCGCTTGTGACTTCTTCGTCATTCAAAGCTACGACATCTTCGTCTGGGAAGTCGAATTGTATGGGTTGATAATCCTCCAATGGTTGGTGAGCAAGGTGCTCGGATAAAACACTCCCTTTGATGGCTTTTTGAGCAACATATTGGATGTCATACTCAGACAGCAGCATTTGCCAACGGGCTATCTTCCCTGTGAGGGAAGGCTTTTCGAAGATGTACTTGATGGGATCCATCTTCGATATCAACCAAGTTGTATGGGTCAACATATATTGCCTTAGACGTCGAGCAGCCCATGCTAAAGCGCAGCAAGTCTTTTCAAGTGAAGTATACCTTGTTTTACAGTCGGTAAACTTCTTGCTTAGGTAGTAGATTGCGTGCTCTTTTCTTCCCGTTTCATCTTGTTGTCCTAACACACAACCCATCGATCCTTCAAGTACGGTTAGGTATAAGATGAGGGGTTTACCCGGAACCGGAGGTATTAAGATCGGTGGTTCTTGCAGGTATTGTTTGATCTTGTCAAACGCTTCTTGGCAATCCTCATTCCAACGAACGGCTTGGTTTTTCCTTAGCAGCTTGAAGATTGGTTCGCAGGTAGCTGTCATGTGTGAGATGAACCTGGCGATGTAGTTCAATCTTCCTAAGAAACCCCGGACTTCTTTCTCGGTATTTGGGGCTGGCATTTCTTGGATGGCCTTCACCTTATCGGGATCCACTTCAATACCTCTTTGGCTGACGATGAAGCCCAATAACTTCCCGGATCTAACGCCAAATGTGCACTTGTTAGGATTTAAGCGCAGCTTGAACTTTCTTAGGCGTTCGAAAAGCTTTTGTAGATGGACTAGATGATCCTCCTCCGTTTGGGATTTGGCAATCATATCGTCGACGTAGACCTCAATTTCCTTATGGATCATGTCATGGAAAAGAGTCACCATTGCTCTTTGGTATGTTGCCCCGGCATTTGTTAATCCGAAAGGCATTACCTTATAGCAGAATGTTCCCCATGGGGTGATGAATGTAGTTTTCTCCATGTCCTCTGGAGCCATCTTGATTTGGTTATATCCCGAGAAACCATCCATAAAGGAAAAGACTGAGAATTGGGCTGTGTTGTCCACCAATATGTCGATATGTGGTAGCGGGAAATCATCCTTTGGGCTGGCTTTATTCAAGTCCCGATAATCCACACACATTCTCACCTTGCCATCCTTCTTCGGAACTGGCACAATATTTGCAACCCATGTTGGATACTTGGTTACGGCTAAGAAACCGGCATCGAATTGCTTTTTGACCTCCTCTCTGATCTTGAGAGCCATATCGGGTCGAGTTCTTCTCAATTTCTGCTTTACTGGCGGGCATTCCGGCTTGAGTGGCAGCTTGTGTACAACGATGTTAGGGTCTAAACCCGACATGTCTTGATACGACCAAGCGAATACGTCCACGTACTCTTGCAGAAGCTTGATCAACTTTCCTTTCACACCCTCGTGCAGGGAGGCTCCTATCTTGACCTCTTTCTTATCCTCTTCGGTCCCCAAGTTGACCTTTTCAACTGATTCTTGGTGAGGTTGTATTACCCTATCCCCTTGATTTGCAAGTCTAGACAATTCTTCAGGCGGTTCACAATCGTCCTCTTCATCATCTTCCGTTTGATTAATCGGGCAATCGAAGTCATAAGGGTTTAAGGTAGTGTTGTTTTTGGAGGGTGGATTTGTAGATCTGCATGAGTATGATTTTTTTTAGGCTTTTTGTAAAAAAATTTTTTTTAAAACAAATGCAAAAAGAAAAAGACTCAAATGAACATAAAAGATTGCTTTTATTCATGATTGTAAACAACTTTTAAAACATGGGGGCCCCACACGACTAATCATTTGCCTTGGGCAGAGCTAAATGATTTTTTTATTTAAAAGTAAAAAACAAACAAACATGGTTTATTACTTGATCCTGGTAATGATCTCGGGAACTGCGATAGCCCTCCAATTGTTCAAAGCTTCATCCGAAGCGCAACGATACACCAAATCAGGCACGTCTTCGTCTACATCTTCGAGTAGAGCCACTTGATCTTCATGGATAAACCCCGCACTGATGAATGTTTCCGAAATGGGGAGGATCCCTTGCTTTGGAGGCTTTGAGAAAGTTTTGGCCGATGGATGATATCCCAACCCGAAGCGATTTTTCTTCTCCGGTATGTCCACTAATTTGCCCCATCCGGTGGGTCGGCTTTCTTCTAGGGCCTCTCTTATCGCCCTCCATGATGACATGGCTGTCCTAGCCTCTTCCTTGGGCTTCGAGCTCAATGTCACGACATTCGCCACTTCCAAAGATTGGAATGGGACGTCCACAGCTTCTTCATCCGTTTCTATATAACGGAAAGATGAGAGATGGCTTACCATCGTGTCCTCTTGCCCGGAAACTACAATCATTTGGTTATCAATGATGAATTTCAGCTTCTGGTGCAGGGTAGAGGTAATGGCTCCGGCCGCATGGATCCATGGTCGTCCGAGAAGACAACTGTATGTTGGATTAATATCCATGACTTGGAAGGTTATGGTGAAAACCTTAGGTCCGATTTGGACCGGTAAGTCGATCTCCCCTATGACGGCTCTTCTTGACCCATCGAAAGCTTTTACGACCAAGGCGCTAGGCTTCATTACGGTCCCTTCACATGATAGTTTGAGAAGGGTAGTCTTGGGCATGACATTCAATGATGACCCCGTGTCCACTAACACTCTTGAGAGGATGTGGTCCATGCATTTCACGGAGATATGTAAGGCGCGATTATGAATGTGCCCCTCGTCGGGTAGCTCATCGCCATTGAAACCCAAGTACCTACTTGAGGTGATATTTCCGACTATCCCGTCGAATTGGTCCACCGGAATGTCCTTGGTGACATGTGCCTCACTGAGGATCCACAGTAGTGCTTCTCGGTGTGCTTCCGAGCTGAGTAGTAAGGATAGCATGGAGATCTTGGAGGGAGTTTGACCTAGCTGGTCAATGATCTTGTACTCGCTCTTTTGGATTATCCTTAGGAACTCTTCGGCCTCTTTTTGCGGAATTGTCTTTTGAGAAGGCCCCGCTTGGTTCTCTTCTTCCTCCACGCTCTTTTCTTTGAGCGGCTCCTTTGGTAGTACAGCTGGTGTCTTCCCGAGTTCTTTCGGAGCGAAGACTCTACCACTTCTAGTCATTCCTCCAACACCGGTAATGTTAGTGATGCTGGGCTCCATTTTGGCTAGTGGTTTTCCTTCCACATAGGCCACAGGTTGGTAATTCCATGGTACCCTCTTCGTGCTCTCAAAAGAGAAGGGTGCAGGTACGTGGAATGTTATGGGTTGTATTGGCATTGGTACCTCTCTCCTTTGGTATGGGATCTCGAGAGGTTTTGGGCCGTTAGACTCTAAGGTAGCAACGTCCGTGCCATCCTTTATATAACCAATTTGGATCCAACCTTGGTCCATTAACTCTTGAAGACAGCTCCTCAACTCTTCGCACTCATTCGGGTTGACCTTGCAGGCTTCACAGTTGGCGTGCATTCCCTCGAACAGCCCAAAGCCAGTTAAACGCTCCCTTATGGTTGACAGGGGAGTTTTAACATTGGATACCCTTTTGACTGGACCAAAGTCCTCTTGTTCCTCCACCGCATTTATAGAGGGACCCGCATGCCCCGGCAATGGGTTGTTCTTCACATTGGGGCTTTCCTCTTTGAAGGATAACAGCTTCTTGTCAATAAGATCCTGCACCTTGTGTTTGAAAACTCTACAGTTTTCGACATTGTGCCCCACGGATCCTGCGTGGAAATCGCATTTGGCATTTGCGTCGTACCACTGTGGATATGGTGGCGACATTGGTGGTAGTAGTCTTGTCTCGACCATACCCTTTTGGATTAGGTATGGCAGGATTTGACCATAAGACATGGGTACAGGATCAAACTGCCTATTAAAATAACTGTTCCTCGAGCTCGCTTGATTCCTTGGTGGGTACCCGCCTTGTTGCGGTTGCTGTTGATTTTGCTGCGGCAACACTACTGGTTGTCGAGGTGGAGTTGCGGGAATTACTTGAGGTGAGTAACGCCCTTGAGCCGTTGCTGCTGCCACATAAGGATAGTGGTAGTGAGGCATTTGATTCGGTGGTGGGTAGGATGGTCCCATTAGAACGGCATTTGTCTCCCCCTCTTTCTTTTTGTGAAAGTTGCTGGGGGGCTTTCTAGCTCCACCTTGAGCTTCTGAAGAGCCTTGGATTTTTCCTCTCTTCACTCCGTCTTCTATTCTTTCACCGACCATGACTAGATCGGAGAAACCGGCAGACGTGCTTCCAATCATCTTGTCGTAATATGGGCCTTGAAGTGTGCCCATAAAGGTGTCGACAAGTTCTCTTTCCAATAGTGGTGGTTGCACACGAGAAGCTAGTTCTCTCCACCGCTGAGCGTACTCCTTAAATGACTCATTGCTTCTTTGCAGGAGGTTTTGTAGTTGCATCCTATTTGGAGCCATGTCCAAATTATATTTGTATTGCTTTAGGAAAGCATCGGCTAGATCCTTCCAAGTTTGGACATGGGTACGCTCGAGCTGCATGTACCAATCCAAGGACGCTCCGCTTAAGCTATCTTGAAACACATGCACCATGAGTTTCTCGTTCATTGCGTAGGCTGCCATCTTCCTACAGAACATCCTTAGATGGTTCCGAGGGCATTGTATTCCTTTGTATTTCTCGAAGTCCGGTACTTTGAACTTCGGAGGAATTACCACGTCGGGCACTAGGCACATGTCCAAGGCGTTGTGGGCACCGTATGAGCTGAACCCTTCGACAGCTTTCAACCTTTCTTCCAAAACTCGATACATTTGGGTGGTATCATTGTCTTGGTGGGTGGTGTCGGGAGCAGATTGCCTTAGTTGGCTATTTTCCACATCGTGGGGAATTACTTCATGCTGAGTAGTGGAGGTTCCTTGAGGACGACGCTCTTCATTCCTTACGGGGATTGGGAGCGGTGGTGGAGGTGGTCCTTGACCCTCATTTTCGAAGGGTGGGGTATAATTCACAGGTAAACCATAAGGAGGCCATTGCACATTGGATGCATCCGTTGTTGGTCGAGGGTGGCTTTCTCGTGCCGATAGAGCTTGCATTAATTCTAGCATCTGATCCATCTTTCCTTTCATTCCATCAACCTCTTCTCTCAAAGCTGCTTGAGTTTGTTCCAAATTGTCCATGATCCTTTGTTTGTTAGCTCGTGTTCCGTACGAGTGTTGAGTATCTGGTTCTTGGACCGAGGGCTTTCGGGGTTTTCGGGCTATGATTGCTTTGAACTGTTTGAATGGGAATGAATGAGTTTTTTTTTGAAAAAAAATGCATGAAGATGCATGTGGATGTATGTATGCAAAATATGCGTTGTTTTTTTTATTTTGCTTTATGGAGTTTAAAGGTGCACGATTAATATTTAGCAATTCAAAATATTAAAGACCGGGAAATTGATTATACTTCAAAATATATTTGATTAAATAACATTTGTTTACAAAGTGTAACTAATGCTATTACAAATTAAATAGCCGCTTGCTTCTCGGCTTTGCTCATCTCCTCCCTATAGAAATCTATGGTGTCCTTGCAGAACTTCATAAACTTCCGGATCTCCATAGGGATGACAAAGTAGGGCATGACCATCTCGGCCTCCGCTAGCTTCTTTGGAAGTTGGGTGATTACCAAATTTGAGAATGCAACCAATTTAGTGAAATCCTCACTTAATCGGGTGGCGTCTTGCCATACATACTCAATCACTTCCTTGCGCTGGTCTAGCTTGACTCTTGCACTTCTAATTTCATCGTGTAGTTGTGCAATGTGGTCCCCATGAGCTCTTGCAATCTTGTCGAAGTACTCTTCGAATTTCTTGATGTCTTCTTCCAGAAGATTGCACTTTAGCCTCCCTTGATGAGAGAGACTCTCATGTCTTTGCCGCTGGACGCGTTCGGCTTGAAGCTGCTCTTTGTAGTCTTTCACTACTTCTTGGAGCTGTTGATTTTTCTCTTGGAATTTCAACCTCCATTTCCGTTGAGCTTTGATGGCTAGTTCGCCAAACTTCTTGAGCTCTTGGTTGGAATGTAGAATTCTTTCCAACTCTTCGTCCTTGGCCACAAGGTTGGCATCCGCACTAACCAAGCCGCCTCCTAACCAACTTCTCTTTTCTTCGGAGATCCTTAGCCGTTTTGGCATACTAGAAGAGAGTTTGTTACTTCATCACGGTCTCTCTTCGTCCTTGTGATCTCACCCAAAGCTAGAAGGTGTTTTAATTCTAACTCCCGAATTTTAACCTTAAGCTCTTCCTCCACTTTGTTGGGGACGATTGTGCTTGGCTTAGGAATCTTGAGCTTGAAGACGAGTGTGTTTTTGTTCCCGGAATCCATATTTCTTTTTTTTGCTAATATTTGTTCGTTTCTTTTTTAAACTCCTATAAAGCAAAACGATGCGAAAATCACTTTCATGAATGCAAATGATATGCAAGGGTATGGTTTATGAAGGTTCGGAACTTCCCCCCATCCTCACATGTAGGCTCTAAATTGTGAAATCTCCTAAGAAGAGGTCCTTAGAGTCATAGACCTCACATGGAATTAGGGTTGTCTATGGACATACGTCGACATGACTTCAATTAATTCCACGTGAAAATCTCATCTAAGCGGGGTTGGACATCCTACCTCACGGACATACGTCAACGCGGGCTTCCGCACACAACCTCCTTCTAACTTAGTTTTTTTCTCAAGCTCGGGTAGAGAGCCTCACACGTCCGGCATTAACCCGAACAATGTGGAGTAACATCACTCAAGTAACCCCCGCATTTGATATATAGGATATGAATATAAAGCAGATAAAGAAAATATAAACATAAAGCATAAATATAACATGTATGAATAAAGTAAATAAACATGACACGCAAAGAAAATAAAACAATTGACCTTAAACCAAATAGATTAGGCTTGACTCACTAGTGGGAACAGGGTCCCCAGTGAAGTCGCCAGCTGTGCGCACCTCGTTTTTTTCCTCGGGAAAAAGACGCGCAAATCCTCCGAGGTCGTTCGCAAACGCTCGGAGGGCCTTTGTGAAGCCGCCACCAAAGTTTTTGTGTAAAGGGAACGTTGATAAACCCTTAAGTTTTTTTTTGTTGTAAAGGGAAACGATAATAAAACCCTTTAGACGATGAGGATAAGGATTTGGTCATCGCAACCATTGTCGGGTTCGAGAGTCGATTACGCAAGGGGAAGGTATTAGCACCCCTCACGTCCGTTGTACTCAACGGGAACCTTCTATTTGGTTTAAAGCTTGAATTGTTTTTTTTAATACTTTGCGTGCATGTTCATTTATGTTAAACATAATAAAGGGGGGGAAAGAGATAAAAACAAACGAAAGAAAGAAAAAAAGTTTTTATTATTGCGCTTGACAAGATGTCGATCTTGCTCCTACGTATCTCCCGGTAGTCGGAGAATTCAAAGCGTACGTAGTTCTTTGTAGAAAAACGTACATGTGTTGGTTGATTTTAAATGGACGATGTTTTAACCGAATTCTTGCGATTAGAACGTAGCTTGTATGCTCGCACTTGGAGACTTATTAAGCGTTTGTTCGTGAATCACATTAGAATTGTTAAAAGGTACGTCCGTTAGAGTAAAGGGTTGAATTGGTCGCTATGGGACCAAGGGAGGTGCAATGGACTCAAACGAGTCAAACATTGACCGAGTGGACTCAAACGAGTCGGGCGATTGTTCGATTGATCCACTGAGATCAAGAACGGGTACAATGGACTCGGACGAGTCGAACATTGACCGAGTGGACTCACATGAGTCGAGGGGTTGAGTCTAATGGCCAACGGGGGACCAAAAGGTTTGGATTGACCACAAGGGGCCAAGATTTGGTTTGGTTAGGGTTGTACATATTGAAAAAAAGGGGGAATGACGATTGTCCGAGCGACGAGACATACGTCACGCATTCGTACAATCGGGGCGATGGAGAGACATACGTCACACCATCCCTTTTTCATTCATGTTTTTGGGTTGAATCCTTTAGAAATCCCAAGGTATGTCAAAACATTTGGTTTGAAAACCCAAAGTGGGAAGGTTTAGCAAATTTGCTAAAAAAACGCGCAAGTTCGTCTCATTTTGCGAAAATGCGAACGTAAACGGTGTATGTTCATCTTTGAGTTTTGAACATCATGAACAATATTTATTGTTCAAGTTTAGATTAAAATGATGAACATAACTTGTTTGTTCATGCTGGTTTGAGAGTTTGGGGAGATAACTTGTTTTGCAAGTTATCCACAAAATGGTCATACGAACTTGTGATTTTGTCAAGATTATGCAAAACCCTTGTTATGGTTTGAAGAACATGGGTTTAAAAACTCTTAGGTTCTGAGCTTTGGGGCTAGAACCTCAAAAATTGGTCATTTTGACACAAAAACTCAGGTTCTGAGTTCTGTCATGGTCGCACTGCGACCATGACTTCGCACTGCGAAGCATGCGAAATTTTGGGTTCAGAAGCTGTTTCTGAACTTTTGTTCAGAAACAACTTCTGAACACACTCAGGACCTTATAGATGGGTAAAAAACTTTGAGTTTTTGGGGTGAAAAAGGTTGGACAAAAGGGGATTTCTTTGAGTAAAGGTTGAACACACTCAGAAACAGTTTTGATGTTTTGAAAACCTTGGGATTTCTTTGAAATTCAAAAGGGGTTTTTTGGAATCAAATGGTTTTGAACCAAAGTAGCTATGCAAACACAATTATAAATGCAAGATAAGTGCTTAGAAACTTACAGAACTCCTTAGCAAAGCTCCAGCTGCACTTGGTTTGATTTGGTTGAAGGCTTTCACAAAGGTTTTGAAGATTTGTGATGAACTTGAACTTTTGTAAGCTTTGTGTTGGATGGATTATTTCTGGTTATTTTGTGGAGTTTTGTAGGCTAAAATGAGTAGAGTTTCTGCTCTTGAAAATGCTGTGTTAACTGTGTTTGTATCCTTGGGCATTGCCTTCTATTTATAGGCCAAAACCAAATCTTTGTCATCATTACACAATCCCAAAATTCAGCTGATTTGTGGCCAAGATTAAGCTGAATCCCTTTGCATTAAATGCCAATGGATAGAGGCAACCCTGCCTTGTACCAAGGGGCAAGATCCAGCTTGATTTCAGCCACAAATTCAACTAATTCTAGAAGGTAATGATGAAGAACAAAGCTGATTTGCAATTGGCTAATGCTTGGGGATCAATCCTTGCAATCTCAATGGTTGATCAATGAAAACGTGCACTGTAATGTGCAGAGATTGAGGGATGAAAAGGCTACTTATGGCTGGTGTGAGAGGGTGAAAAGCTGCTGCAAAACAGAGTAGGCAATCATGGTTTTTCAAGTGAAAAAACCCAGCTGGTTTGACTGGTTTTGGGGGAAGCAAGCAGGAGGAAAGTCCTCAAGCAGGTGGCTGGCAACCTTGTGGTGGTTATCAGGTCACATGGGAGGGACTAGAGCTGCCCAAGGGCAAGCCCACTTGCTTGTCACATGCTAGGTTGGAAGAAAAAGCTTCCAACCTTGGCATTAATGGCAAGTCCTTCAATTCTGGCTTTGCTTGGCCCAATTAGCCATGAATGCTACTTAAAATAAATATGGAAATGATATGCAACAAATTCTGGAATTAAATCAAAGAAACCAAAAATCTGCAGAAAAATTGCAGACTTCGCAGTGCGAAGTCCTCATTTTTGAAATGTTGACTTTTCTGTTGACTTTTGTTGACTTTTGACTTTTTTCCCCTCTTTGATTTTTTTTTATTTTTGTTTTAAAATGCGTAGGACAAAATTAGGGTACTACACCCCCTATTCCACCAAACTGATCAATTGTCACATCATGATCCACAAAAGCTTGGTCCAAGACCCTCATCAAGGTGTCTCTATGAGCGTCAGAATTCAATAATAATGACATCACATATATCTTTGACGGAGTTTGCATCAACTGATCAATCACTTTGTACTCGCTCTTCTTGATCAACTTCAAAATTTCGTCATGATCAGAGTTCCCATTGGCCCCACTAGACTGGCCCATCTCCTTGTTTCCACTAGGACCATCTACTAGCAGTTGTTCAATCATTGGACCACTTACTTTCTTCAGAAGTGCTGCTGGGATGACACGCCCGTTCCTCAATATCCTACTATCACTGGCAATGTTGTTTATAGAAGTTAGAGAGGGTAGAGGTATCTCCCGTCCGTTTTCCAACATTGTGGCGTGGTATTTGTATGGGACAGCTTTCTGAGAAGTATACGGTACAGGTCCCGGCAAACAGATCACCAGAGGAGTAATAGTTGACCTTTCACTGTTATATGCTACTTCCACCCGCCCTGGGAGGTTAAACTCAGGAGTAATGACACACACCTCCTTCTCCTTCTTCGAGATGAGCAACTCTCTCCTATCTATCAACCCTTGTATATCATCCTGCACTTTCTGACATCCTCTTGGGTTTACAAGGGATACTTTGCACGCTGTATGATCGTGACTAAACAAATTCACCTCGCACATCTTGATATGTATCGGAACCAGAGGGGTCTGAACATGTTGGACATTATGAGTGATACTAGCTTTGCAACAGTCTAGTAACATGTTAACAGATGGTCCATGATTCGGTAGAGGGTTAGCCTGAACGTTTGGGTTCTGGTCACGGAAGGACAAGATGTTGGCCTGAACCAATCTCTGCACTTCTCTCTTAAAACCAAAGCAGTGTTCAACGTCATGGCCTGGTGCCCCTTGGTGGAAGGCACACGTGAGGTCAGCTCGGTACCAAGCAGGTAGCCTTTCGGGTAGTTGAGGAGGCACCCTTGTCTGTACCAGATTTTTCTTAAGCAAAGCTGGGAGCAACTCTGCGTATTTCATAGGGATAGGGTCAAATTACTGGTTTCTTAGCATACGGTTTTGTGGATGTAGCTGTTGGGGGGCTTGAGGTTGAGGTTGTTGTTGGTAGTACGGTTGTTGATGAGGTTGTTGATAATGTTGATGAGGCTGTTGGTAAGGTTGTTGAGGTTGTTGGTAAGGCCTTTATGGGATTTGTAGTTTGTAGTTTGAATTTTGGGTAGTATTGATGGATGGTGAAATGGCAGCAATGTGTTGGTAGGTTGGGTATCTTTGTTGGGGTCTCCAGTGAGCGACCATACTGACCTCCTGTTCCTTCTTTCTTGGGAAGTGGTTCCCGAACTTCTTCCCACTGTTGGCGGGGGTACTCTCTTTGATCAGACGTCCTTCCTAGACTCCTTCCTCCAGGCGCATGCCCATATTTACCATCTCAGTGAAATCGCTGGATGCACTTGCAATCATCTGCTCATAATAAAATGAACCAAGAGTATTTAGGAAAATCTTGGTCATTTCTTTCTCCTCCAAAGGTGGGTTAATCTGAGCAGCAATCTCTCTCCATCTTTGGGCATATTCCTTGAAAGTCTCCTTGTCCTTTTGAGCCATGGCCCGGAGTTGGTCTCTATCTGGGGCCATGTCCAGGTTGTAATTGTATTGGCAAACAAAGGCTTCTCCCAAATCATTGAAAGTTTGGATCCTGGTGCTATCCAAGCTCATGTACCATTTCAAGGCGGCACCAGTCAGACTGTCCTGGAAGTAGTGGATGAGTAGTTGATGATTATCTGTCTGGGTAGACATCTTCCTTGCATACATCACCAGGTGGCTTTGAGGATAGGTGTTCCCCTTGTACTTCTCGAATTCAGGGACCTTAAACTTGGGCGGGATCTTGACATTCGGCACTAAACAAAGGTCATGGGTATTTTTCCCAAACAGATCTTTCCTGCGGAGAGCCTTGATTTCCCGTTGCAACTCATCAAACTTTTCTTGGAAACCATCCATCCGCTCTTGAGCCCCTACACTTTATGTGTGGTAGATAAGTTCGTTGTCATATGGGGTGGTATGAATCACTGGAGCTGAAAAAGCCACAGTAGCCTGAGGAAAAGTAACACCGGGTTAAGGAGCAGAAGTTGCAGCATGAATAGCGATGAATCCTTCATCGGAGCTAAGAGGCATGCCCCAGGGATATCCGTCGGGCATGGTGTATTGTGGAGCACTGGTGTGCGCTGTCGGAGCCGGAGTAGTAGCAGTCGTCAACTGAGCTAGAGAGCCAGGGGAGGAGACGGTGGCTGAGTCTGTGTAGCTGCCAGCAGTTTCACTAACTCTGTTAATTCCTCGATCTTGGACCGCATGGATGTCATTACTCCCCAGAGTACCTGATTTTCTTGTTCCAAATGTTCCATTCTTTTTCTCTGATATGCTCTAGTGTTGTACGTGTAAGTCGGTTTCTACTGAGGACGTCAGACCACTTTCTTGGACTAGGCAGATGGACCTTTGGAAAAACAAGATGTGAGACTCAGTTTGAGAAACTATGAATGCGATATGATGCATGATTATGCTTATGCAAAAAAAAGAAAAATATTTTATCGAAGGACTTTGTTGAAGTAATTGTAAACATCATGGTTTGAACATTTCGTTTAAGCATTAAGATATTACAAAATAGTTCTTTTTGACAGATTACAAGATTTTGGAAGCTGGAATCTAAACATAAAACTCTAAAGACTTCAACTCAAGTTCCTGGAGTAGGTGTATCCTCGGAATCTGAATGTGCACCAAAGAACGAATCCATAAACCTCTTCTTCCTTTTAGAATCCCGGCTGAGCAAAGCATCTTTTTGCTGAAGCAAATCATCCTTCTCGATCATTCGTTGGTTCTGAATGAAAAGCTCATGATTCTTCTGCGCTAACTTCCCTTTCAAGGTTTCGTGCTCACGTTCAAGCTCCTGGTATCTTCTCTTCCAAGTTTCCTTTTCAAGCCTTTCCTTGGTCAGTTGCTCCTGAAATTCTTCCTTGGTGTCAAAGGGTAGGGGTATTGATGGTGGGGGAATGGTGGAGGACAAATGTCTGGGTAGGTTGTATGGTAAGCCAAAGCTCATGGTTCTATCAATAACCCACTGAGTATAAGATTCGTGCACATAATCTGATTTCTTCCCCAACTGGCTTCTGTTGAGTCTTCGGATGGCATTCCAAGCTTGTGCGAATCTTTCTCTTCTGTTTGAGTGATCTTCATGGTTAAGATAGAACTTACTAGTTAAGGCAAGGTTGTTTGGTTTAGTTTTCATTGGGTAACCAAATTGTCGTCGGGCAAGAAGTGGGTTGTAGCTAATTCCACCACGCATACCAAGAAGAGGCACATTGGGGTATTCACCACAACTAACAATAATCTTTCCCACGTCACTAGCTGCCTGGTACCAAACTATGTTGGATGGGTCGAGGTTCATGATTCTGTAAGGCCAAGAGAGTTTTTCAAGGTTGACTTTGAAGGCATGAGATTGAGGTAGGTGGAAGATAAACCATTGGTAGAGCAAGGATGTACAACAAAGGATAGCTCCACGGCCGGCTTGGGTTCGGTCATGGATGGAGTGGTAGGTATCGGCTAGTAGTGTAGGTACGGGATTTTTGGTGAGGAAGACTTTGATGGCATTAATGTCGACGAAGTTGTCAATATTTGGGAAAAGTATGATGCCATATATGAGTAGGGCTAGGGTGGAATGGAAAACAAGAGTACTGGCTACCTCGGCGAAGGTGGAGGCCTGTTGGTAGAGGAAATGGGTGGGTAGACCTTGGAGGCCTCCTTTAAAGGTGAGGTTTGCTTGGATGAGGGAAGTTTCGAGGTGAAGGGCAGCTGCAATATCGGAGGGTCTAGGTACAGGTTCAAGACCGTGGAATGGTATCTTGTCAGGTACAGGTAAACCAACTAGGTATGAATATTCCTCAAGTGTAGGGACGAGCTGGTAGTCGGGAAACGTGAAGCAATGATAAAGAGGGTCATAGAATTGGACCAAGGTTTCCAGACATCCTTCCTCAACATCTACTCTAAGGATATTAAGCAGCTTTCCATGATGAGCTTGAAAATCCATTGGATCGCTTACTAAAGACCCTAGCTCCCTTAACTTTGACAAATCTGTTTTTTTTAAAAGGTACTTCTTAGTGCTTCTTTTTGGAATGTCCATATCTTCGATGTTTACGAAAAAAGCTTTGTTTTAGTCCTTCGATAAATTAGATGAAAAAAGAGTTTATGCATGGATGCATGGATGTATGATTATGCTAAAGAAACAGAGAAAACATGGTGAGGTTAAGTCCAATAATGTTGGAGTCAAGGGTAAACACGCCATTTGGTAAGGACTATGGTTTCACATGTACCTGTATCACGGATTCTATCAAGTTCCCAAAGTCATCGACCACTTCCGAATATTGTCGAATTACAGAACTACTCCCGGTCCAACGACGTTCGTAGGAAAGTCTCATTTGAGTGTAGTATCGTGTATCAACCAATTCAAGACTACTCTTGATTAGCCACCGCACTACGTCCTAAAAGGCCAAGATGGGTTAAAGGTAACTAAAGGTCCTCAACTTCATCGGTCACTTGAAAATAACGATGCCGAACACAACTACTCATGCCAACATAGTAATACTTCCAAGATTCCTTCATTGAGTGGGGTTATCACATGTGCCACATCCGAAACTCACTCTCGGAAAGACACTTTGATTATACCACCATCCAATCTTATAATTCCCTCAAGTCCGGGTGTAGGACTTATCTCACCACTAACGTAAAAGGAAAAAAACACATATGCACATATATACACTTTTATTTTTATTTTAAGCAAGTTATAGCACAAAATAA
This sequence comes from Medicago ruthenica, assembly GCA_018208015.1. Lineage (NCBI taxonomy): Eukaryota > Viridiplantae > Streptophyta > Magnoliopsida > Fabales > Fabaceae > Medicago > Medicago ruthenica. The sequence continues at coordinate 58,586,955 of CM031377.1, read as the reverse complement.
TTAAATAAATCCAAGTTAGGCTCAACCCTCTTAGGGAAATCCCCAGTGAAGTCGTCATTTCTGTCGCGGTGATTTTCGGAGATCAAGCTATTGATTAGCGTTGACTCACTAATTTTATTTCACGACTGAACTTTTAATTTTTCAAAAGAAAATGGGAAAAAGTTCTAAATTACCACATTTTAAAAGATTTAGGGTTCGGGGGTTAGTTACGTTTAGGGAAGGTGTTAGCACCCTAAACGTTCGTAGTACTCTACGAGAACCTCTTGATTTTATTCATTTATTTTGGCTATAACTTGCTTATTTTTTTTTAAAAGGAAAGAAGGAATTAGAATAGTGAGAAAAAATTGTTTTTTTTTTAATGATTTGGAAGGACAAGGTCCTTTACCTACGTACCCGTGAGGGATCAAAACCTCGTAGTTCGGGGTAAAAATACCGATTGATTTGTTTTTGTGTTTTTTAGTTTTTGAAAAGTTTTAAAGATAAAAATAAAGCCAAGTGGCAAAAATGAGATTGGTTTGTATTTTTTATTTTTGGAAAATGATTTAAATATTATTAAAATGGATTAATGGTTATTTAAGAAAATAAAAGAGAAATAAAGGGCACTTGATTGAAAATCAAGGTTTGTTTAAGAAAATATTTTTGTGATTTGACTTATTTGCATGTTTTTGTTTTTTTTATAATTAACTAAGACTAAAAAACATAACCAAAAAACTAAACGCGAGGAATTTCCGTGGTGACGTTGGATCACCACGAAATCCTTTGGAAATAAACTAACCTAATAATTTTTTGCATTTTTCGTTTTTTGACATAAAGCAGAATAAATAAAGTGCGAGTGTCGATGCGATATTCTCATTTATGATTTACATGGCTCCTAAATACATTCTAATAGCACAAATAAAAATAAATAAAACAACGAATGAAACTAAAACGATAAAAAAATAAAATGCATGAAATGATGTTAAGTATAAACAGATGAAATGCTAAAACGAAAGGAAATAAAAGTAAAAGAAAAAAAACGAGCAGGGGTGCAGAAAGTAAAAAAAAAGAACAGATGGGAAGAAAACAGACCCAGATACAATGGGCTAGCGTGATTAAATTTGGACCGTCTGATTAAAATCAGAGGGTCCTGGTCTGATCACTGGGTGATGCAAAAACGGCCGTCTAATTCAGATCAGAGGGCCTGGGAGGTGAGGGTGTACGTTAGGGCGTGCACCAGCATACACAGGATTGGGGAGGGGTATAAATACCCCATCCCTTCACAAAAACCCTCATTCTTTCTTTTCTTTCTCTCTCTACAATCTTCTCACTAAAACTCTTCTCTCTTCTCTCTGAAACTTACGGCCAGCAAGTTAAGTTTCGATGCGGCGGCCGGCCAGCCCAGGGGGGCGGCGCCACCGCGCCGGAGGAAAAAAGTTCTCCTTTTTTTTAAAAAAAAATGTTTTTTTCAAACCCTCTCTTCTCACTCTTCTCAAAAATCTACTCCAAATTTTTCAAAACTACTCTAAAAAATCTAGATCTAATGTTTTAAACTATAAAAAAAACTACCTCTTTTAGGCTTTGTTTGGGAGTTGGGTTTTGGAGGGGAGGGGAAGGAAAGGAAAGGCTTGTGGAGTGATAAACCCTTGTTTGGGAGATTTAAAAAATCAAGGGAAGGTTTCGGGGGGTTTTGAAGGGCTTCATTTGGTCCAATTTTAAAGTTCCCCCAAATTGGGGGGTTTTGGGGGGTTAAACATACAAATTGACAATTTTGCCCTCATAATAATTCAAAATTCCAATTAAGGACAAAACCAAATTCACACAGTTGCATGCCTCATTCACACAATTCACTCATTAACATGTTCACACTCTCATAGCAACAACCGAAGCGTCGCTTGAAACCAACCGGAACATCTATAATATGTTTTACTCAGACTTTTTATGGTGGATTTATTTTGAGACTTATCTCATATTGTTAGATTTTTTTTTGTAATTTCTTTTATGTTGGATTTATTTTGAGATTTGTTTAATATTGCAGTCATTATGATGGATTTCTTGTTTTTATTATAGCAACATATTTTGCTAATAACAATTGGGAACAAAAGAGCATGGTTCATCTTATTTATATCCATTTATTTTTTAATGGTTCATATTATTTTTGCATTTTAATTCATTAAAATTGGACTATGATGAATAAAACATGATTCAACTTCATTAATGAGTTGCTAAAAAAACTTCAGTTATGACTTTTAAATAATTTATACAGTTTTAAATAATATACATGGTTTGTACAAAAAAAATACACTGTAAAAAAAATACATGGTTTATATATATATATATATATAGCGAAATTAATTTGTTATTATTGTATCAATTTTTTAATAAAATTATAAAAACTATAGATTTTTAATTTTTTTAATTTATACGTATATATATATATATATATATATAATTATTTTAGAGTATTCCTCAAAAAAAGAAAAAAGGGGTAAAATAGTAAAATTATCACATAAGCCCTCCATTTCCTTTTCTTGTTGGTTTTTTAACTCAAAAACAAGGGGAGGGCTTTCCCTCCTTTCCCCCTTCCCTCCCCTCCCTTCCTTTCCCCTCCTAAGCCTTTCCTTCCCCTCTCCTTAAAACTCGCAAACAAAGCCTTAGTGTTTCCTTAGTTTTGGTAGTGGTTGGCCGCGGTTAGTGATGGCTGGATGTGGGCTGTTTTGCTTGGCCGTGGGTAGGTTTGTGGGTGGTTCGGATTCGGTCTCGGTTTTGGAGTGATTTAGTTGTGATTGTTTCGAACCGGTTTCGGTTTTGAGTGGTTTATTGTTGTTTGGATTCTGTTTTGTGTTATAGAGGAGGTGTGGTGGCCGAGTTTGGTGTTGTGTGTGTTTGTGTGAGAGGGCCGCGGCTGGTTTGGTAGTTGTTTGAGGGGGTTTTGTTTTGTGTATTTTTTGTGGTTTTATGGTTTTGTTTGGGTTAAGAGAGATGGTGGCGCGACCGTGAGTGGGTTGAGGGAGATGGTGGCGCGGCCGTGTGTGGGTTGTGGGAGATAGTGGCTGAGTTTGGCTGTGGCCTTGTGTGTGTTGGATGGTGATTACGGTTGCCGGATTGTTTGAGGTTTGGTGGTTTTGTGCTGCTGATTGAATTCTTGTGTTACTGATTCTGTGCGTGTCCCCCTTTTGTTTCTGACCGTGCTCCTTTTTATGATGCAATGGTGGTTAATGCAAATTAAGGCTATTGATGGACAATAAGCATGATTAGCCAAATGAGGCAACCATTAAAATTGTTATCAAAACTCATTAAAATCATAAGTCAGACCTTTTTTTTAAAAAATAAAACAATGAAAAAACCGAAAATAAAAAAAATGATGATAAAAAAGGAAAATAATAAAGCTAATAATAAGAAAGAAATAATAAGTAAAAATAACAAATAATAATAATAATAATAATAATAAAAATCGACGCCTTCGGAACCAAAAAAAGAGGTATTTTAAAATACCTTTCTGCCGAAATTTCGTCTGAAACGACGAAAAAATTCCGAACCAAAAAGACGAGTGAAAAAAGAATTTTAGGTCAAAAATTGGGGTATGACAACAAGTTAATAAAAGGACTAGATGTGTCTCCTGTATTCTCGTTAGTTAGAATACAGGGGGTTCCAGACTAAGCTGGAATGGTGAAGTTACCGTCCGCGAGGACAACTACACATCAAAGTCAAGAAAGTTAAATATGTCTCTTGTCTTCTCGTTAGTTAGAATACAGGGGGTTCCTGACTAAGCTGGAATGGTGAAGTTACCGTCCGCGAGGGCAGCCACACAAAAGTAAGAGGAGTCCGGTGTTAGCCTGATATGATAGGAATTTCACCAGTAGCAAGGAGATGTATTCTGGGGTTACTCCACCTGGATGCACTCCATAAAATGAACCAAGATAATGTATTGTTTGTTCAACGCTAACTTCTAACTTTATGTTATAAGAAAGATGAATATGTATATATATATATATATATATATATATATATATATATATATATATATATATATATATATATATATATATATATATTATATACTAAGAGGTAAGACAAAGTAGTCACCAGTGAACAGAAAGTGATCGTAGGATGTCCCCAGATCACTAAGTATGAGATTAAACATAAGTTCAACATAAGATAAAGACATATAGCGATCCTAGATTTCCCTTGATCGCGAAATATGTAGAGAATGACGGCGATCGTAGGTTTCCCCGAGATTGCCAAGAGTTAGTGCATGGCGACCCTAGGTTTCCCCGAGGTTGCCAACAGTAGGTTGGGTGGAGCTCACTGAGACATTATGTCTCATCTCAATCCTTCTGGTGCAGGTTTACAGGTAAGCAAGAGGTTCGCGATGAAGTTCTACAAGGGAAACACTGAATGGAGTGCAGATGCTCGTCTTGTACCAGCTCAGGAGGTTGTCAGACAATATATAAGTGTATTTTATGGTACTTGATTGGTTGTGTATACGAGCATGTTCGTATTTTTCAGTTGTATTGTATTATTATTATTGAAAATTTTAATGTATCCAGTATCAGATTAATACACATGCTAAATATTCTAGACAATTTAGTATGGGTGTTACAATTGGTATCAGAGCAGGTCGATTCAGACCGTGCCTTGGGTCATTAAAGATTCAATAAAAAGTAGTGGGACCATTGGGTTCCAGATATTGTTCTAAAGGTCACATCTAGTTGAGCCTGATCAACTCAATCTAGTATATGACAGTTAGGACAAATATCTGAGAGCTGAATGTGACCGTGGAGGAATGAAGTTTATGAAGAGCGAAGTTTATGGCGTCTAAATTTTAAGACAGCAATTAGCAGAAGAGTAACCAATGCCAAATGGTGGCCATCAAACAGTAAAGTAACGAAGCCTGTTAGTGGCAAGGTTTCATAAATATAAGAGATATTTAAAAAGTAAGGTAAAGCACCTCAACCTAGTTGGACGCATCGTTGGACGATGCCTCGTCTACGGAAGACATAAGGATTAAGGAATCATGGGATACTCTAAGGAATGACTTGGAACCTTGACGGGAACCACAATTTGAGAAGTTAAAGTGAGGTGTGGACTAAGTAACAATTCTGAGTACAGAGTTAAGGAATTGCAGTACCAAACCTAGAGACTCGAAATGAGGAATTATCGGTCGGTTTTTGAAACCTCTAGACTCCCAGCAAAGATAGAGTGTTGAAGAATCGAACTCGAATCGGATGAGATTTTAATGTCCAAACAGTTAAGAGAATTAATTATGGATTAAGCGAATTATTTGGACAGATGAAGCTAACCACTCAAATGTGGTCATTGAGCGTGAATCGCAAGTAAGTTTAACCCCATCAGATCAGCCGCATCTCCCGAACCATAAATGCCAGATTTGTGAATTAAGAAGAGAAGATGGTATGCAACCTAAGAACTAAGATGGATGAATAAGTGGTAATAATAAGACCTGTTGCATATCGAAGCGTGAATCAGATATTCAGATGTGTCCTAATAGTAAGAAGATTGGAAATAAGCTAAACTTAACTGGAATTTTACTCAATGAAGGGTGGATATTGAATAATAAGTTGTTGGAATTTAGTGAACTGATGGACGAACAAAGTCAAATTTCCTTGATTGGATGAAGAAGGCAAGTTCAAGATAACACAAGATTAAAGTAGACCAGTATTTTGAGGAATAATCGGAATTTTAGCCGAGAAGTATTTTGAGGCTTTACTATCAGAAAGATCGGCACTAGTACGCAAGTTAATGTCGTGGTTGATGTTTAAGGAGTTTTATGGCTTCAATAATGGGTTTCCCTGTGCAATTATTCTGGAAATTGAAAGGGAGCACCTTATGACGGTATGCTTCGAATGTGGTAAAATGTATAGATCTATGGAGGATGCTTAGTATAAATGGAAAATCATTCGGGTATTAAGAACGGATTTTGAGTTGTGAATGTGGTAAGAGTTCGAATCTATTCTAGACGTATTGTTCTCGTAGAAACTCGAAGGGTAACCTAAGGGACATGATAGAGTTATGGAGACCGAAGTTGTCTCGGAAAAGAGTATAAGTATCGAATCCTACGGATAAGAATAAAAAGGGAAAGTAAACGAGACTCAAACTATGAATGGGTTCAGTATATAAAGATGCGAATTTGGAAGGGTACTCGAGAAAATTAATTTACGAAACAAGTATATTGTTTACGTCTAAAGGAAAACACAAGTCAGAAGATAACTGGTCAATAAGGTAAGTAGTTTTGAAGTGATGCATGATATGAAGTTGACCCTTGTTATTAGTATGAGGACTTTGACGAAGGATTACCACACTTGATTAAGCAGGTAGTCTAAGTCGCAAGTGAAGCAGCGAGCCGTAAAATGGTTCTCCTATGGTACCTACAAAGTTATAAATGAGTAAGATTGGTCAAGAGAATTTATATGGTAATAGTGGTGTATTACTCCTATTCCAAAGCAAAATGTAGAGTGTGGTAATCCTTTGAGTTGTGAATGTGGTAAGAGTTCGAATCTATTCTAGACGTATTGTTCTCGTAGAAACTCGAAGGGTAACCTAAGGGACATGATAGAGTTATGGAGACCGAAGTTGTCTCGGAAAAGAGTATAAGTATCGAATCCTACGGATAAGAATAAAAAGGGAAAGTAAACGAGACTCAAACTATGAATGGGTTCAGTATATAAAGATGCGAATTTGGAAGGGTACTCGAGAAAATTAATTTACGAAACAAGTATATTGTTTACGTCTAAAGGAAAACACAAGTCAGAAGATAACTGGTCAATAAGGTAATTAGTTTTGAAGTGATGCATGATATGAAGTTGACCCTTGTTATTAGTATGAGGACTTTGACGAAGGATTACCACACTTGATTAAGTAGGTAGTCTAAGTCGCAAGTGAAGCAGCGAGCCGTAAAATGGTTCTCCTATGGTACCTACAAAGTTATAAATGAGTAAGATTGGTCAAGAGAATTTATATGGTAATAGTGGTGTATTACTCCTATTCCAAAGCAAAATGTTTAAAATCAGAGTTGCGCAACGGAGAAGTAAATTAAGAAATGAGTTAACGAACAATCCTAAGTTGAAGCTTAGGTAACAAGGATGCCTGTGAAGTCCTTGTCAGATGAACGACAGGAAGGTATTAAGGGTCCAGTTCTTACAACGCAGAATAACAGTAAGCAGTGACGTCTGAAACTTATCATAAGTTCTAACAAGAAATTTTAAAAGTTAAGCTGAGGGATACTTTAAACCTCGAAGTTCGTGAGGGATGGAAATCAAAGCAGTTTAAGAGTATGTGGTAAGATATACGAAGGATGTGTTCCTACTAGGTTAAGTCTTAAGCGAATGAAGTCACAGCTAGTAAGGTAACCCAACTATTTTAGCTCCATAATTTCAAGTAGACTTGAAGAGTAAGTTCAGCCAAGAAAGAATTATTCATGAGGCAACAACAGTAAAGGTTGTGGTTGCGAAGTAATATTTTGGGATTCGAAGCATTGGTCAGAAGCGACAATGCAGTGGCATATGAGTTTATTTCACGTTGTACCCACATTATGTCAACATGTCACATGTACCAGACAATGTTTCATAATGCATATTTATCAGGCAAAGTTTATGCTACTCAGACAGTAGTGTAATATATATTCAGTTATGGGAAATGCGTCAGTAACCGAGGTACGCATATCAGAAATTATTCGTAGTCTACAGTAAAAATCTACGCGAGTCAGGGTTATTAATAAAGGACTGAAAGTTTAGGCATGCTATTTTGGTAGCGTTCAGAGTAGAGTTTTTCCTTTTGAAAACAAGGTTCTTGAGTCGATGTTCAGAATGAGAAATGAGTTTATAATATCGACAAAGGTAACCATGATTTATGTTGTGGGATAATGTATACTCAAGGAATAAACATGAGTTAAGAATAAGAAGAAGAATTCCAGCTGATGTGGTATTGTCTAAAGTATTTTGATTAAGAATGATGTCCCATTAGTTGGACAAGGCTGATGTGATGTACTATGTACCTGTTAGTAGTGTACACGTACTCGATCATGTATGTAAGCTATGTGCTTTAAATTGTATTATAGTGTTATGAGAGGCGGCTTATACCACTCATCACTTGGACTAAACTCCCATAAGTTTGGATTTATCGGTAAAGGAAATATTAATGCTATGATTAAGGAATATCTTGATGATACAAGATTGTCAGAATCCTAGTAAGGAAGAAAGTTCCTAAGACTTTCAGATACGCGTTATCGTTGATTAGTTAAAGCGGAGCACGAGTAGCTTATAAGATTTCTCGAGCCCTTAAGGATTTCACAGTGGGAATGGAAGTGATGCTTATAGTTGTGATGAGTGTTACACCAGGACGTCAGAAAGAAAGAAGCAGGTACCATAAGTGATGCCTCCTCCTTGTGTCGGTAGTGGAGGTAGTTGCAGTAGTTTTTACTTCCAATTAAGAATACTCAAAGACAAGTGTTTTTCAGTGTAAGGATAATTCTATATAAAGAATATTACGATTGTAACTGTAAGATGCCGTCTTACGAGGCGAAAGTCAAAGACAAGAATTCATTGGAATTAAATTGTAATGCAATTAACTTTTGAGGAATGGAATTATTTGAGGAAAACAAGATTGACCGATGTCGTCAAGGTAAGACCATACGGACAATGAAGGAAACTTATGGGTTCATTAAGAGTATCCGATGCTTAATAACCTTAAGATGGATTTGCAAGAAGTATGTCGAACAGGAGACATAGTCAAGTAAGATCGATATGTTGGTTCAGATAACCACACATCCTACCAGGTAAGAAATTATGTAATTTGCATCATGCCTTTCGGTTAGAAAAGAGATTGTCGCACATTTTTAATTTACAGAGATGGAAACCATGGTTATGAAACAGTTTTAACCAGTCAGGGTTAATTGGAGTGCATGAATAATTTACGTGTCAGATTCCCAGAGTAGCTATGGAATCCCGATAAGCATTTGTTTGGAGCTTTGACTAGTAGAGAAAGAGGTAGGATGGATCTATTCATTCATGATCTCAGGAGAATTCTAAATTTCGAGGACGAAATTTCTTTAAGGGGGGTAGATTGTAATATCCCGCTTCAGACTCAAGTATTTATCAGTATCAGAGGAATTACGAGTGGGTAATGGCAAAAAATTGTAATTATGAGTTGGAAGGACTATATATAGGGATAAGTATGAATATTTCTTCATTTCCTTATTTCCTTTCTCTCTTTACAAGTTGGAAAAGCCTCTCCCTCTCTCTCTAGAATTCGGTCCTCACCCCAGCATGAAGGTGAGAAAAACACACACAAGAAGGGGGGAGGGGGGTTGAATTGTGTGACTCAAAAACTTGGTTCTATTCTTCTCAAAACTTAAGGTTAGTTCAGACACAGGTTCTGAACTATTTTCAAAGAGTGTTTGCAGCGGATAATCAAGTAAATAGAGAAGGGAAGAGAGACACACAAAGATTTATACTGGTTCCTTCTCAATGTGAGAAGTAGTCCAGTCCCCTTGTTTTCCAACAAGAGATTTCCACTATAATCAGATGATTACAAATGCTCAACCACTAAGGAAGAGACTTCCAGTTGCTCAACCACTAAGGAAGAGACTTCCAATTGCTCAACCACAAAGGAAGAGGCTTCTGATTGCTCAACCACAAAGGAAGAGGCTTCTTATGCTCAAGACACCAAGTCAAGAGGCTTCCCAATGCTCAAGAGACTTCTGACTCAGATCACAAAGGAATGAGGTTACAATTGCTCAGTATACAGATTGAGACTTAGGGACCAAACTGAATCACAAAGAAATGAGTTTGGGTTGAACACTTGATAAAATATCAGAGGTGTTCTCTTAATACAACACAGGTTAAGACTCTTAACCTTAAGAAATTCTAAGTTACAGAAACTAAAAGAATTTCTAAGAGTTTTATGAACTTATGAGTTTTTGACAGTAAAACAGAGCACAAGTTCAACAATTTTGTTTCAAGAGTCTTAGCAAAAATCTTCTTCAAATCTTCTTCCTTTTATAGAGGAAATTAGAGCTGTTGAAGATTGCAGGTTTTAGGAAAAGAGCCGTTGCAAGTTGAGAGCTACCATAGCTGCAATTGTGTGCTGAACTTTTTCCAGAAAACAGAGCAGCAACCATTTTTGAATTAGCCTACCTTAAAAGCTGGGGAATGTTTGAGTCAGGGAGACAACTGTTACATTGGGTTGCTCTGACATATGCAGGCATTAAATGCGCACAGTACCCGTTGTTTTCCATGCCACATCAGCCTTCAGAAGCTTCTGCGTGAACAGTACATCAGAAGCTCTTCTTCAGACTCAGACTTCAGAAGCAGGTCTTCAGACGTTGACTTTTGTTGACTTCCTTCAGACTCAGACTTCAGAAGCTGACTTCAGAAGCTGGCTTGAGACGCAGGCTTCAGACTCTCACTCCAGGAGCACTACTTCAGGAGCACTCTTCAGGAGCACTCTTCCAGCTTTGCAACTTGCTTCTAAGCTTTCCTTTCTTGCTCTAAGCTTGTTCTTCCATAACCATTATCAATTTCTAATCATTAAACACGTGGTTCTGAAATCTCTTGAACAAAGCATTAGCAAATAACCAATTTTCTATTTAACACTTTGTTATCATCAAAACCATAAGGAGAGATATGTTTACACATAATGTTTCAACCATCTCCCCCTTAATTCAGAAGAGAGTTGTTTAACACATTTTGTTCCAACACAGCATGCTCCAATCCATCAAATTTCTTCCCAAAACTCTTGGTATATTAAGCAAGCAAGCCGTTGGGAAAGATGGAAGTAAGAGAAGCTAAGGAAAACAAGTAAAGAAAAGGGACTAAAGCTAGGGTTTTGGCACAACGAAGCTTATCAAGACCAGCCTTGATTCAGGTGGGTTCCTTAGAGTAGCTGATTTACCCTTTTGGGATAGTTTTGTGTGAGATCACAACTTAATTGCTAAGATTTAAGTAAAAGGATAGTTTTCCCCTTTTTGATTACATATGCTTGATCCTTGCTTAATCCTGGTTCACAGTAAGTTTTTATAGTTCAAATGAGTCCCTAACATGTTTTCAAAGATCACTGGACAGTTGGGTACCAAGGTTTTCAAGATTAAAACATGTTTTTTTTAGAAAATTCCATGTTCTGCTACAGTCGCAGAGCGACGCTCAGGGTCGCAAAGCGAAGTAGCAGAGTTTTTCTACTGTCTAACCTTCGCCAAACCATTGCCTAGACTTGGCTCTGCGAAGCTTCAGACTCTGGCTTCAGAAGCTGACTTCAGAGTCTGAAGGTTCAGACGCAGGTGATCGCAGAGTGACGCTCAGAGTCGCAAAGCGAACTTGCCTGTCAGAGTCTGAAGCTCCAGACGCAGGATATCGCAGAGCGACGCTCAGGGTCGCAAAGCGAACCTGCCCAGGATGGCATTTTTATTACAAATAACTGTACCTTGCCAATGATATAGGTTAAAGATATGTATCATATCAGAGTGATCGGTATTTTATCCACGAGAATTGTTATAGATGGGATAGTAAGCCATAAGCATGACATATGATAACGATATGTCTAGATCCAGATAAGATTAAGGGTTGGATTTCCAACAACCAAGTAAGTGGCTTATGAGAACGATAAGCCTAGAACCTTATAGTATAGGTTAAGTATCAAGAATAATTACTTGAAGAATGCATCAGATATGCAAAAGCTTATAGTAAAGTATCTGATGTACTTACAAGTACTTAAGATAAAAATTATGCTAAAGATTATACGTGTTCAGCAGACTCCGGATTATGCCGGATGGGATTTCTCCGAAAGGGATATCCACACGTAAGTATATAAGTTATATGTATATATATATATATATAAAGAAGAATAAGAACAAGTTAATAAAAGGACTAGATGTGTCTCCTGTATTCTCGTTAGTTAGAATACAGGGGGTTCCAGACTAAGCTGGAATGGTGAAGTTACCGTCAGCGAGGACAGCTACACATCAAAGTCAAGAAAGTTAAATGTGTCTCCTGTCTTCTCGTTAGTTAGAATACAGCGGGTTCCAGACTAAGCTGGAATGGTGAAGTTACCGTCCGCGAGGGCAGCCACACAAAAGTAAGAGGAGTCCGGTGTTAGTCTGATATGATAGGAATTTCACCGGTAGCAGGGAGATGTATTCTGGGGTTACTCCACCTGGATGCACTCCATAAAATGAACCAAGATAATGTGTTGTTTGTTCAACGCTAACTTCTAACTTTATGTTATAAGAAAGATGAATATGTATATATATATATATATATTATACTAAGAGGTAAGACAAAGTAGTCACCAGTGAACAGAAAGTGATCATAGGATGTCCCCAGAGCACTAAGTATGAGATTAAACATAAGTTCAACATAAGATAAAGACATATAGCGATCCTAGATTTCCCTTGATCACGAAATATGTAGAGAATGATGGCGATCGTAGGTTTCCCCGAGATTGCCAAGAGTTAGTGCATGGCGACCCTAGGTTTCCCCGAGGTTGCCAACAGTAGGTGTGGTGGAGCTCACTGAGACATTATGTCTCATCCCAATCCTTCTGGTGCAGGTTTTCAGGTAAGCAAGAGGTTCGCGATGAAGTTCTACAAGGGAGACGCTGAATGGAGTGCAGATACTCGTCTTGTACCTGCTCAGGAGGTTGTCAGATAATATATAAGTGTATTTTATGGTACTTGATTGGTTTTGTATACGAGCATGTTCATATTCATTCAGTTGTATTGTATTATTATTATTGAAAATTTTAATGTATCCAGTATCAGATTAATACACATGCTAAATATTCCAGACAATTTAGTATGGGTGTTACAGACCCCTGTGCTCTCATCACCCGCAAGCCTAAGAGAAAAGCTGGCAATCCGCCTGAGACTCAGACCGAGTCCGTTGCAGCGGTCGTGCAGGACAAAGAGCAGACGTCGCCTGGGAAAGATGACAAAGGGAAGGCGGCAACTGAGAAGAGGAGTAAGGAAACGCATTCCCAGCCCTCGATTGGCGCCGCCGGGACCAGCAGGAACTGTTCAATCCTTCTGGGATAAGGATTTCAACTATGGCGCCTATGTCAACGAGAGGCTGGCTTTTAATCCTGCAGATGTGGAGGCTGGGAATCAAGGCGTTATTCCCTTCATGACGAGAGATTTGGGCGTCCACTACTTGCGGTCTATAATGATCTTGGACGCTATAGATTGGAAGCATGAGGAGCTGGTGCAGAGTGAAGAGGCGCTCCAGGTCACGGTGAGGGCGCTGGAAAAGAACTAAAGGAAGCCAAGGAAGGTAGGGAAAAAGAGATAAAGGAAGCCAAAGAGGCGATGAAGCTCGAGTGCGACGAGCACATCTCGGATTTGAAAATTGGCCACGCCGCAGACCTGGCTGGGAAGGATGGGGTCATTGCGAAGCTTCAAAATGATGTTGCGGCTGGAGCGGACAAGGAAGATCAGCTCACGGCTGAGGTTTCTGAGGCTAAGGGCGAGCTGGCCCTGACCTTCGATGCTGGCTTTGAGCGGGCTAAAGCTCAAGTCGCCCTTTTGCATCCTGGCGTTGATCTTTCTGCCCTTGATTCTTTTAAAATTATTGTAGATGGCGTCTTGGTGGATGAACCATGATCTTATGTAATTTTTTGAATTTGGCATAATTTGGTTTGTAATGACTTGATATTATTTCTATGCTATTTAATTTCCTTTCCTTAGTTTGCTTTATTTTGCGCTTCTTCGTACTATGGTGATGTTTAGTTATGCAACTGCCATAAATTTTGAGTCATGTTCTAGTTGAGGCGTTTATGTGATTCATATATGTTTCCTCGTGCTTAAGAGTATTAATCGGGCGGGTACTTAGTTTGACGCTTCATAGCCTTCTATGGGCGGGTACTCTTTGCTCACAGTGTCTTAGAGCCCTCGTTGGGGTTAAGGAAGTAAGTGAGTACTTTCTTTCTTGCTCACGACGTCTTAGAGCCCTCTTTGGGGTTAAGGAATTAGGTGGAGATTTCTTTTCAGCTCACGACGTCTTAGAGCCCTCTTTGGGGTTAAGGAATTAGCTGGTGATTTTTTTTCAACTCACGACGTCTTAGATCCCTATTTGGGGTTAAGGAATTAAGTGAGTACTTTCTTTCTTGCTCACGACGTCTTAGAGGCCCCCTTTGGGGTTAAGGAATTAGGAGGCAATTTCTTTTTAGCTCACGACGTCTTAGAGCCCTCTTTGGGGTTAAGGAATTCGGTGGCGATTTCTTTTCAGCTCACGACGTCTTAGAACCCTCTTTGGGCTTAAGGAATTAGGTTGCGATTTCTTTTCAGCTCACGACGTCTTAGAGCCCTTTTTGGGGTTAAGGAATTAGGTGGCGATTTCTTTTCAGCTCATGACGTCTTAGAGCCCTCTTTGGGGTTAAGGAATTAGGTGGCGATTTCTTTTCGCCTCACGACGTCTTAGAGCCCTCTTTAGGGTTAAGGAATTAGGTGGCGATTTCTTTTCAGCTCACGACGTCTTAGAGCCCTCTTTAGGGTTAAGGAATTAGGTGGCGATTTCTTTTCGGCTCACGACGTCTTAGAGCCCTCTTTGGGGGTTAAGGAATTAGGTGGCGTACTCTCTCTTTCTTGGCGTTGTTGATATGTTGCAGGTGATGTATGCAATACAAAATAGATGATATAGATATAATTCAATAAGAAAGCAGGGTGCCTCATTAAAAACCCTCGTTACTCCAGGGGAAACGAGTGCTCCTTTATCTTTTTCATTAAATAAAAGATACATGAAATTAAAACAACGTAACCATTAAGACGGCTTTACAATCTTTTGAGCTCGCCCTTTGAATTATCATGGCGGGCGTCTCTCTGTTTAGCAGCAAAGTCTTGGACGTGGGCGAGTTTGTGTAATTCATGAATCGTGTTTGCTCCATGCAGTAGGCCTGTCTCGCTAGCTTCCTCTGTGAAATTACCATGACGCCAGGTTGGCGTGTTGACCGACTTGACTCTTGGATATAAAGCAAGGTGACGACACACTTTGGCGGGGTTGACGCTAAGCATATCTATCGGCTGTCGAGCGAAGAGGTTTAGGTTCTTCCTCAGGAGTTCTGTTACGCTCAGTTCTTCGGCTGGATCCAAAGATGTCTCCATCCGGTGGTCTGATGAGGCTCCAGGCCCATCAAAATCTCTTTTAGGCCTTCAGTGGGTTCGCGGCGCTCTTGCTGAAATTCCTCCCCTGAACCCTTGTCGACGGCGTTCACCTGGTGCGTGTTTGTGTTGCTGGCTCCCTTCTTTTCCTTCTGTAGCTTCAAACTGTTGTGGTAACACTCCCGGGCAACTTTCTGGTCTGCTCTGATAGTGCTGACTTGTCCATTCTCCAGTGGGTACTTCATGATGAGGAATTTAGTGGATACATATGCGTCAAGAAGGTTGAAAGCTGGGCGGCCTATTTGGATGTTGTAAGAACAAGGCGAGTTGACCACTAAATATTTGACTCTGATGGTTTTAGCGCTGTTGCCTGTATCGAAAGTTGTTTTCAAAGTGATGTACCCACGAACATGCACCTGTTCTCCTGTGAAGCCAGCCAGGGTCCCCTTGAAAGGCTGCAACTGGTCCTCATCAAGTCCCATTCTCTCAAAAGCAGAGTAGTAAAGGATATCTGCCGAGCTGCCAGGATCAATCAACACTCTCTTGATGTCCCAGTTGAAGATTTGTACAGTGATGACCATAGGATCGTCATCATGGGGAATTATTCCTTCGCGATCATCACTTGAGAAGGTGATGTATGGCTGTGCTCCGGCTTTGCTCTGGAGTGGTCGTCCAGGAGCATGACTTGTCGTACATACCTCTTTTGGGAAGCACTGGACTCACCGCCTCCTTCGAATCCGCCAGATATAGTGTTCAGTGTATGGCGCTCGCCAGCCTTAGTTGCATCTTTCTCCATCGGGGCGTCTTCGGGGGGGGGGGGGTTGTCTCCCTCCTTGCTATCCTTGACTTATCCTCTTAGTCTGCCATTCTGGATTAACTTTTCAATCTCTCTTTTCAGATGTGAAATTCTGGCCAGGCAATAAGAGACTAACAGGTTCTGAACCAACAGGTTCTGAACAATACGCAGGCACAGTAAATTGCAAAAAAACAGAGCACAAGAAAACACAATGCAAGAGCAGCAAAATAAAGTGCAGGAAAGTAAAAAGGCACAAGGTTTGTTAACCCAGTTCGGAGTAAACACCTCCTACTCTGGGGGATACCAATCCAGGAAGGAAATCCACTATAGGATTTAACCCTTAAGACTCAAGACACTGACTCCCAGTTCCCAGCCTAAGCAATTAAACTCCTCCTAGTCTGATTTCTACCCAACTCTTGAGTATTAGGAAACCTCTAACTTCCTATTCAAGTAACAAACCTGTTACTGAAACCCCTTAACAAAACTACCCTGTTTTGAAGAATAACTTTAGTAACAAACCTTCATTCGTACCTAAAGGCTTAGAATGAATTACAACACTATAAAACTCTAAACCAACTCAAACAATGAGTGGTGCACAAATAAAACTCTAAGTTAAAAACACAGACTCAATTTCTGAATTATAACTCTATAAACGTAAGTCTTGAATAATGGCAGCAACTCTCCTTTTATAATCTTCAGCAATCAGAATTAAACTGATTCAAATCTTCTGAATTGATATGTTTCTAATTTATGCAAGGCTTAATTAGGAAACATATATTTCTGCAATGTATCTCTTCAAAGATTTCTTCTGAAAATATGAACTTCAAAAATACGAGCCAAATCTTCATTAGATCTTCCACAAATCAATCAGCATTCTAGAAGCATTAATCCATAATAAAACCTTAACATATCTCTCAAAGATTCGCATAGAAATAACTTGAAAAAGATCAGCTTCTGATGAAGTCAACCAAAGTCAACGCTGGCATCAGACTCTGAATACAGCTTCTGAACAGCTACAGTGCTTCTGAAGTAACTTTCAGCTTCTGATGGAATTTCCAGCTTCTGAATGGCTTCAAAATGAAAACCTTGCAACTAAAGATTTGTTCTAGCCATGGAGGTGCTACTATTCAACACATTGGTTTTGTCAAAATATGGAGCCAACACCAAAATACTCAACAATCTCCCCCTTTGGCAAATTTTTGGCTAAAACCAATGTTCACACACCCAAGTTCTTCAATTTCCCATAAAATTAACTCAGCAATGAAGAACTCCACAAAGATATAACATATCAAAGAGATAGGCAGCGGACAAAAACACTCTCTTAGCTATGTTAAACTTCAGCTTCAGCTTCTGAACTCCTGAAGCACACATAAACCAATTACTGATCAACTCCTGATCATCACAAACACTCCCCCTTAAGCTTTACATACACAAACAAACACATGTACACTCACTCCAACAACTGAACTCTCCCCCTGCAACTCATAAAACTCCCCCTCACTTCTGAATTGCAGTGAAACATGGTATCAGAGCACAATTGTTCTTCAGGACCACACTTTAGGACCAAGGACAGCTCTTCACTCATGAATTTAATGACCTTGTACTCCCCCTGAGACACATACTCCCCCTCAATCATATCTGGACATATCTTGTTGCATTGGTTCTGAACTCTGAGCTTCATAAATAACTTCTGACTAACATTGAAAGTTGAACATTTGAAATTTGAACTAATTCTGAACAGCTCAAGCAACACATCTTCTAATTTTGAACAGCTCAAGCATAAGATATTCTCCCCCTTTTTAGCCACACAATTCTGACAAACCACAGACTTCAAATAGGGAATAAAATCAAAACAAGTAACACAGATCCTTGAAAGACTATCAGACTCAGATGCAGGATCACACTCAGCATAAGCACAACTGGCAGGTACTCTATCTTCCTCACATCCAGTTTGCATTAATTGCTATAAATCTTCATGTAAACACACACCCAACTTGCTTCTCAGATTCTCAAATTGTTTAGCATCTAAGGCCTTTATGAATATGTCAGCAATTTGATCTTCAGTGTCCACATGTTCCAGCTGAATAATCTTGTCCTCCACAAGATTTCTGATAAAATGGTGTCTGATATCTATATGTTTAGTTTTGCTGTGCTGTATTGGGTTCTTAGAGATGTTGATAGCACTCAAATTGTCACAAAACAATGTCATAGTTCTTTGTTCAATGTTATACTCTTCAAGCATTTGCTTCATCCACACCAGTTGAGAACAACTACTCCCAGCAGCAATATATTCAGCCTCAGCAGTTGACAATGAAACACAATTTTGTTTCTTGCTGAACCAAGAAATTAGATTATTTCCCAAAAAGAAACAACCTCCTAAAGTGCTCTTCCTGTCATCAGCACTTCCAGCCCAGTCAGCATCACAATAACCCATCAGTTCAGAACTTGAACTGTGTGAATACATGATTCCATTGTCACTTGTGCTATTCACATACTTCAGGATCCTTTTAACTTGTGTCAGATGACTCATCTTAGGATCAGCTTGATATCTTGCACAAACTCCAACAACAAATGTGATATCAGGTCTGCTTGCAGTCAAGTACAATAGACTCCCAATCATACTTCTGTATTGGCTTTGATCAACTGATACTCCATGTTCATCTATGGTTAGCATTCAGATGAGTAGCAGCTGGTGTCCTCTTATGAACAGCAGATTCCATACCAAACTTTTTCACAATGTTCTTGGCATATTTACTCTGAGAGATAAAGATGGTATCATCCATTTGCTTAACTTGCAGTCCAAGAAAGTATGTCAGTTCACTAACCAAACTCATTTCAAACTCTGACTGCATCTGCTGAACAAACAATTTGACCATCTTCTGAGACATTCCACCAAATACTATGTCATCAACATAGATTTGAGCAATCATCAGACTCCCATCTTCATTTTTCACAAACAATGTTTTATCAGAACCACCTTTTCTGTATCCTTGAGCCACAAGAAACTGAGTCAGTCTTTCATACCATGCTCTTGGTGCTTGCTTTAATCCATATAAGGCTTTCTTCAACTTATACACATGATCTGGAAACTGTTGATCCACAAAACCCTTAGGCTGTTCTACATAAACTTCTTCTTGCAGATAACCATTCAGAAATGCACTCTTCACATCCATCTGGAACAGTTTGAACTTGAGAATGCAGGATACTCCTAACAATAATCTTATTGACTCTAGTCTGGCCACAGTTGCAAAGGTTTCATCAAAATCCAATCCCTCTACTTGAGTATAACCCTGAGCAACCAACCTAGCCTTGTTTCTGACCATAGTACCACTTTCATCTGTCTTATTCTTGTATATCCACTTAGTGTCCAATCACATTCAACCCTTCAGGTCTTGGAACCAGATCCCACACTTCACTCCTTTTGAATTGATTCAACTCATCTTGCATTGCTTCAATCCAAAATTCATCAGTTAGGGCTTCTTTTACATTTTTGGGTTCAAACTTAGACACAAAACAAGAATCAGTAGCTGTTGGGTCTGATCTCCTGGTTCTGATCCCTTGATCCAAGCTCCCAATGATAAGCTCCTTTGGATGATCCTTCTGAACTCTAATTGATGGCCCTTTATTGGTAGGATCTTGATCTGGATGCACTTCTGCTTCTTCAGACTCTGGATGCTTTTCTGCTTCTGAAGTTTGTTCTTCTGAGGCTTCAGACTCTGGAATAACTTCAGATTCATCCTTTTCATTCTCAGCAGACAGATCATCAATAACAACATTTATGCTCTCCATCACAACTTTAGTTCTTGAGTTAAACACCCTATAGGCTCTGCTGTTTACTAAATATCCCAAAAATATACCTTCATCAGACTTAGGATCCAATTTTCTTCTATTTTCTCTGTTAGCCAAAATGTAACATCTGCTCCCAAACACATGGAAATATTTCACTGTAGGTTTTCTTCCTTTCCACAGTTCATACAAAGTTGATGCTGTTCCCTTCTTCAGAGTGACTCTATTATGAATGTAGCAGGCAGTATTCATGGCTTCAGCCCAAAACATATAAGGCAGCTTCTTTGCATGTAGCATAACCCTTGCATATTCTGCTAATGTTCTATTCTTCCTCTCAACTACACCATTTTGCTGAGGTGTGATAGGTGCAGAGAACTCATGTTTTATACCTTCAGAAGCACAGAATTCTGAGAAACTCTTGTTTTCAAATTCTTTGCCATGATCACTTCTGATTCTGACAACACCACAGTCCTTCTCTCTTTGTAATTGAGTACATAAGTCTTTAAACACTTCAAAAGTATCAGACTTCTCTCTAACAAAGTTAATCCATGTGAATCTTGAGTAGTCATCTACCATTACAAATGCATACCTTTTTCCTCCAATACTTTCTACTTGCATAGGCCCCATTAAATCCATATGAACAAGTTCTAGTACTTTAGTAGTTACCTGATAAACTAATCTGGGATGAAACTTTCTTGTTTGTTTCCCAATTTGACAATCACCACAAACATTGTCCTTATTGATCTTCAGATTAGGTACACCTCTGATAGCTTCACTACTTAGGATTTTCTTCATGCCTTTCAGATGCAGATGTCCCAGTTTCTAGTGCCAGAGCTTGACTTCCTCTTCTGAGCTCATGAGACAAGAAGTCAGGCTTCTTTCTTCTTCAGAAACCCATAAATAACAGTTGTCTTTGGATCTGCAGCCCCTCATCTGAATCTTATCTTCCTGATCAGTAACAATACACTCTAGCTTGTTGAAATTAACCTTTAAGTCTTGATCACAAAGTTGGCTAATACTGATCAGATTAGAGGTTAATCCTTCCACCAGTAGCACATCATTAAGTCTGGGCAAACCTTCACTAATCAAATCACCAATACCCAGAATCTGACCTTTTACTCCATCTCCAAATGTCACATAGCTTCTGGAATAAGGTCTTATATTACTCAGCAGCTTCTTAACACCAGTCATGTGTCTTGAACACCCACTATCAAAATACCAGTCTTCTTTAGAAGTGGCTCTTAATGAGGTATGAGCTATAAGGCCTACATTCTGAACTTTGGGCTTCCACACCTTCTGAACATTGTGTCTGATAGCAGCTGGTTCCACTCTTCTATACTGAAAATGTTCAGGATAGCCATAAAGTTTGAAGCAGAATGGTTTGATATGCCCTTTCTTTCCACAATGATGATAGATCCAGGTATGATTCCTCCTTCTTCTGTTGAACTTCTGGGGTTGCATCTGAACATACTTCTGAGGTCTCATCTGAGTATGCTTCTGAGGTCTCATCTGAGTATGCTTCTGAGGTCTCATCTGAGTTTGCTTCTGTCCTTGCATTTGGGCTACCTTCTGAGGTTTCATCTGAGATGTTCCAATCATAGGATCATGAGTCTGAGTAGCAGGAACAAACTGACTAACATGATTTTTCTCCTTGAGCTTCAGACTCTGACCAACATAACCTAACCCAGTTTTTCCTTGCTTCTGGACAACCAGTATTTCCTCCAACTTATCAGAAGCAGAGTTCATCATCCTAACTTGCTTCTTCATCTGATCAAGTTGGGAATTAAGTTGGTTCACTTCTTCTTTTAATTCTGAATTCTGCACTAGAAGTTCTCCTTTTTCAGCCTCCAGTTGAAAAATAGTCTCCTTCTGATCCCGAACTTATTTGAAAACCTCAGCACTTCTGGTATATAGCTTCCTATAGTTGTCAGCTAGTTCATCATATGATTTTTTAGTAGCTTCAGACACAGATGAAGCTTCAGACTCTGAGTCAGACTCTGAAAAAGTATCAGACTCTAAAACAGCTTCCTTCTTCAAGATAGCTCCTGACCTTACTACCAGACCAGTATCACACTATACCAGATTCACTTACAGCATCTTCTTCAGAATCATATCAGACCATGCAACAGCTAGGCTCTTCTTCTTTTGCTTCTTAAGAAAAGTAGGACATTCAGTTTTGATATGTCCATAACCCTCACACTCATAGCACTGCACACCTTTAGCTTGATTACTTTTCTCCTCAGGCTTGGTCTTTTTCACATCAGTTTGTTGCTTCTTGTTGTTGAATCTGAAGTTCTGACCTTTGGCTTTGGCTTTTCTGTCAACATTCTTCAGAATCTTGTTGAATTGTTTTCCTAGCAACACTAGAGCTTCTGATAAATCATCCTCATCAGACTCTTGTTGGTCATCAGCTTCTGAATTCACAGTAAAAGCTACACCTTTCCCTTTTTTTATCAGACTGTTTGCAGAATGCAGTCTCAAAATTTAACAAAGAACCAATGAGTTCTTCAACCTTCATAGCAGAAATATCATGAGCCTCCTCAATTGCTGTGACCTTCATGTCAAATCTTCTGGGCAGGGACCTGAGGATTTTTCTTACTAACTTCTCATCAGACATCTTTTCCCCAAGTGAATCAAAGGAATTAGCCATATCCAGCACATTCATGTAGAAATCTTGTATGCATTCATCCTCCTTCATCTTCAGGTTCTCAAACTTGGTGGTCAGCAACTGCAATCTGGACATCTTCACCTTAGAAGTTCCTTCATGAGTTGTTTTTAAAATTTCCCAGGCCTCCTTTGCAACTGTACATTGCTTGATGAGTCTGAACATATTCTGATCCACACCATTAAAAATAGCATTCAAAGCTTTTGAATTTCCCAGTGACAGATCATCTTCAGCTTTGGTCCATTCCTCTTCAGGCTTCAAAACCTCAGTCTTATTACCATATTTGTCTGTAAACACAGGATGATCCCAGCCCTTAATCACAGCTTTCCAAGTCCTGCTGTCAATAGACTTTAGAAAAGCACACATCCTAGACTTCAAATACTCATAGTTTGTGCCATCTAGTAGGGGTGGTCTATTGACATAGCCTCCTTCTCTATCCATGCTTGCCAAATATTAACTCCTCTGGATCTCACCAAAAACACAGGCAGGGTGCCTGCTCTGATGCCAATTGAAATTCTGGCCAGGCAATAAGAGACTAACAGGTTCTGAACCAACAGGTTCTGAACAATACACAGGGCACAGTAAATTGCAAAAAAACAGAGCACAAGAAAACACAATGCAAGAGCAGCAAAATAAAGTGCAGGAAAGTAAAAAGGCACAAGGTTTGTTAACCCAGTTCGGAGTAAACACCTCCTACTCTGGGGGATACCAATCCAGGAAGGAAATCCACTATAGGATTTAACCCTTAAGACTCAAGACACTGACTCCCAGTTCCCAGCCTAAGCAATTAAACTCCTCCTAGTCTGATTTCTACCCAACTCTTGAGTATTAGAAAACCTCTAACTTCCTATTCAAGTAACAAACCTGTTACTGAAACCCCTTAACAAAACTACCCTGTTTTGAAGAATAACTTTAGTAACAAACATTCATTCGTACCTAAAGGCTTAGAATGAATTACAACACTATAAAACTCTAAACCAACTCAAACAATGAGCGGTGCACAAATAAAACTCTTAAGTTAAAAACACAGACTCAATTTCTGAATTATAACTCTAAAAACGTAAGTCTTGAATAATGGCAGCAACTCTCCTTTTATAATCTTCAGCAATCAGAACTAAACTGATTCAAATCTTCTGAATTGATATGTTTCTAATTTATGCAAGGCTCAATTAGGAAACATATAATTCTGCAATGTATCTCTTCAAAGATTTCTTCTGAAAATATGAACTTCATAAATACGAGCCAAATCTTCATTAGATCTTCCACAAATCAATCAGCATTCTAGAAGCATTAATCCATAATAAAACCTTAACATATCTCTCAAAGATTCGCATAGAAATAACTTGAAAAAGATCAGCTTCTGATGAAGTCAACCAAAGTCAACGCTGGCATCAGACTCTGAATACAGCTTCTGAACAGCTACAGTGCTTCTGAAGTAACTTTCAGCTTCTGATGGAATTTCCAGCTTCTGAATGGCTTCAAAATGAAAACCTTGCAACTAAAGATTTGTTCTAGCCATGGAGGTGCTACTATTCAACACATTGGTTTTGTCAAAATATGCAGCCAACACCAAAATACTCAACAAGATGGATGCAGTCATCTGTGGTGTGTCCTTTTATCTGGTGGTACTTACACCAGGCATCCTTATCATTTCCCATTATGTTTCCTCTTGGCAGCGGGGGGTCGGGAATGAGTCTGGAGTGGTAGACGTCCCTCCAGATCTGCTCACGACTAGTGTTGAGCATTGTGAAGGACTCTGGTGCGGGTGCGCGCCTGTCGGGAATATGGCGCTTGTAAGGCACTCTATCTCTGGAGGCGGGCGGATAGAAGCTTCGGCGATGATCATAGCCACTTGGGGCGCGCTCCCTAGAGTCCCTGGCTTTCTTTTCTGCATTACTTTCCTCTCCTGTGATGTAGCACTCCGCTCTGGATATAATCTCCTCCATGGAATCAACTGGTTTCTATGCCAACGACTCGTTGAATTGGCCAGCACGGAGGCCGTTCTGGAAGGCTCCCACGAACAATTCCTGGTTTGGGTTAATGACTTTGATGGTGGCGTCATTGTAGCACGCGAGATACTCACGGAGAGACTCGTTGGGTCCTTGGCGGACGTTGAAAAGGCTGGTAGACTAGACTTTGCGGTGGCGGCTTGCTGAGAACTAGTGCGTCAACTTGCGTGTCATATCCTGGTAGCTGATGATGGAAAACTCAGGTAGGTTCATATACCATCTGAGGGCGGCATCCTTAAGGGTTCCTGCTAACAACTTGCAATTGAGAGAATCGGCGGCGCCGATGATGGCCATTTGAGTGTTGAAAGCGGTCACATTTTCCACTGGGTCGCTCTTTCCGTCGAAGGACGAAAGAGAGGTTGGCTTGAAATTTTCTGGGACTGGCGCGTTCCACACCTCGGACAAAAAGTGGTTGAGGATCAAGGATCCACTAATTCGTCTTGTTGGGACTCGTTTCCTTCAGCGTGCTGCTGCTGTTGGATGGTCTCCATGGTTGCTTGCAAGGCTTCGTTGTGGGCACGGAGCTGCTGGATCTGTTGTTGTAGAGCCTCTAAGGCCGCCGGATCTGCCATCGTGCTGGAGGCGACAGTTGTTTGAGTTTGTATGATAAGGTTGTGACTGGTGGTCAGAGATTTGCGACCTAGACCACGAATCGCAGACTCTAGATCAGGGTTTACCGAAAAAATATGGGTTAATTGTTTGATTTGTGAGGGTTTGTCATGAATCGCGGCAGATTCGGAGAAGCTAAGGTTGCTCTGAAGCGTACGACAGATTCACGGCGTTTGAGCGGTGCTTTGAGGCCGCGGATTGGCTGCTTCTCGTTTCAGAGATGGTGGCTAGGTCAGTTTTACCGTAGCCCCATGGTGGGCGCCAACTGTACTGGTCGTGAGTACAATCTAGGGAAACTAGGGTTTTCAGGGTCTGTTTAGGTCATGCCTTGGGAATGATCACAATGTTACTATTTGTAGTCCCAATTTGGGCCTATCCGGCCATGGTTTTGGGCCCAAATCATAAAGGGCCAAAACCATGGCTAGGGCGCCCTTACAAGATGTTGAGGGCGCCCCCGGAGGGTGCCTCTAGGAGAGTTCCCTAAAATTGTATAGGATTGTCAGATGGGCTTTGTGCCCTTCTGGAGGGCGCCCAACCTTGCTCTAAGGGTTCAAGCCCTGTTTTTAGGGCTTTAAGGCCTAAATGGTAAGATCTACGATCCAAAGATCAAGCCTCTTAAGCCACCTATTATCAAAGAAGTGCTTTGGTCTCCCCCTATTACTGACTGGATAAAATGCAACACTGATGGATCCTCTAGTTCTAACACATCTTCATGTGGGGGTATTTTAAGAAACTCTAATTCTTTGTTCTTAGCTCGCTATGCAGAGAACTTGGGTGGTGGTAGTGCCTTCCATGCAGAGATTTCATAAATTATGAGGGCTATAGAGATAGCTCATCGCAGAAGATGGACTAAGCTATGGATTGAAACAGACTCATCTCTAATGGTCTTAGCTGCTAACAATATCTCTTTGATTCCTTGTAACCTAAGAAACAGATGGAAGAATTGCCTTTTAATCCTCCACCAAATGAATTATGTCATTACTCACATCTTTAGGGAGGGGAACAAATGTGCCGACAAGCTAGCTTCTATAGGTCTTGGTATTCAGGGTCTCACTATATGGATGGAAGTTCATGCCTTTCTTAATTTTATGTGTGTCCATGATAGACTTGGGTTACCCAATTTTATATTTGTAAATTTCTAGGAGGTTTTTGGTTCTATGTCCCCCTCATTTGTTTTTCTCTTTCTATCTATAATATTTTGAGGTAGCAGTTCTTTACTGCTCCTCTTTTTGGTTAAAAAAAAACTTGACATATCCCAGTAGACACAATCTCAAAATGCATGGTTCACTTTTTACTCCCTTTCATTCCCATATATATTTTATTTGGAAAGTAAATACATTCTTTACACATAATAAAAAAATATATAATATATACATTCTTCATATATCTCTAGCTATAAAAGTTTGAGAATGACATTGAAAAATTATGTGAAGGTATCATACATCACTTCCATGGTATTGAAGCATCTCAACTACTCTACTCATGGTAGGCCTTGAATCTCTTTCATCCACAACACAATCTAAAGCAACATTAGCCAAAATCTCCATCTTACTTTTATCATAATTTAATCCAATCTGAGGGTCAACAATTTCCTCCAACCAAGATATGTTACTAGCCTCTTTTTTCTCTTACCCATGTAACCAACCTCCCATCACTTTCCTCTTCTCCATTAACAATCTTGAAACCTGTAGTTGGGCTTTTTCCTGTTATCATTTCCAATACAACTATTCCATAGCTATAAACATCTACTTTAGATGTTATTGGCAAATTGAAAATCCATTCAGGTGCCATATACCCTCTTGTTCCTCTAATCATAGATACACTTGAATTGTTGAGGTTGTTTCTGTTTTGCAGCTTAGACAATCCAAAATCTGCTAACTTGGGTTCAAAGTTAGAATCAAGAAGTATATTTTGCGGCTTTATATCACAATGCAAAATCCACTCCAAACATTCTTCATGTAGATATGCTAAAACTCTTGCTATTGATAAAGCAATTTTGTACCTTTTACTCCAATCAAGTTTATTAGCTGATAGGTTTTCAGTTAAAGAACCATTTTCCATGTACTCATAAACCAATAGTCTATATTTTCCCTCAGCACAATATCCCCACATTTCAATCAAATTCATGTGATTAAGCCTTCCAATGATTCCTACTTCAGCTAGAAATTCACCTTCACCTTGTTGAGCATTGTAAAGTCTTTTTATTGCAGCATGTCTTTGATCAGATAATAGGCCTTTGAACACAACACCTGCTCCACCTCTTCCAATCTCTTGACTGAACCCTTTTGTTGCTTTCTTTAACTCTAAGTAACTGAATTTTCTAAATCCTATTGCAGCGAGCTGGTGGTATCCGTGTTGGTCTGCATTTGTCTTTTGGTGCGTCCTGAATAGGGAACACCAAATGACGAAAATGCAGACCATTTCGAAAGCCCCGATTGCAGCTGCAAACCATAGAAAAAAAATCACAAAATGGTTCTCACTTGCTCTAACAAAATCTCTTTGAAGTTTCACAAGACAAACATGGTCACTTGGAGTGGAAGATTCTTCTTTAGAGAAGGTATTACCTTTAGGCAACCTCAAGTAGGTTGTTCCTACAAAGAATGGTGAATGCCTTCCATTTCGCAATTGTGTTTTTGTATAACACTTATAAAAGCCTTTTACTACCCCAAAACCGTACTGAAATCCTTTACAATTACAATCTTCTAAGCACAATTTCTCACAAGAACTATAGTTACTCATAGGAACATAATTGATATCATAGCCATAAAACTCAACATTGACCATCTCAAAAAAGGTAGACTCACTTCTATTGCAAGTAAAATCGAACATAGGCTCACAACCATAAGACCAATCACTATGGTTCTTCACTCTATACCCTGGAATACAAGAACATTTTCTTCCATGCTTAGGATTATAACTACATGTGCTATTATCTCCACAAATCCCATGAGCTATGCAAGCACCATAAACGGCTTGCCATGAAACATACCAATTTTGTGACACATTAATTCTACTATACACCCTTAAATTACCATCAGAATCCATTTTCATTCTTCTTTGTAGAACTGTTCCATAATCAGAAGTTATAAAAGTCAAATTATCTGATGAAAGGAAACTACCAAAAGAGTCCAACAGTGCAATTCTGCTACCATTGAAATTAGACCTGCCAACTTCCGAAATTAACAGCCAAGGTTTTGGCCAATAAGAGCTAGAAATATCAGGGCCATCATAATGAAGACCAAGAACATTTGCATCATCAAAGTAGAACTTGTAGAAGCCAGTAGAATGATTACTATCACTTCTTGAAGCTACAAGCTTTGTATATCTTGTAAGAGGTTGACCTGGAAGGAGAGTATCTGTTGGAGAGTCAAAACTTTGCCACAAAATTGTGATTCCTTGAAGCTCACGCAGCACAAGATTTCCATCATCTTTAAGATGCAACTCTAATGGTTCCAATGATGCAGTGTTTGAAGACCAAACATTGTTTAAAGAAACATCAAACAATACAATATTTCCAGTGTTTAAAAGGGTAAGTTTGGATCGTTTTCCATTTACGGGTTGGTCGCGATTTGCCATCCAAATAATGGTGTTGTTGAGGTTGAGGGAATTTGGTTCTGTGAACCATATGGCAAAGGAATATGCATTGTCACCAATAGCAGTAAAACCAGCAGAGAACATGCCATTTGGTGAGATGATGTTGTCTTCTAGATTTTCCACTGAGAGGGAGGAACCCTTTCTCAATGATGAAGAAGAAGATGAACAATGAAATAAAAAGGCAAATACTAGAATAAATAGTGTGAATGACAAACCCATATTATTCATGGATGCAATTTTTATAACCCCCACCAAATTTATGTGGAAAAATTTAAATGTCAACAAACAAGAGAAACTATATATTAAAAATGTTTGTTAGAAATGTACTGTCAGCAATACTATTTTTTTATAGTACTCCAGTTTAATCAAGGAAAGTATAATATATAATACTCCCTTGGTTCCACAAAAATTCTCAAAGGTCATTTCACACAAAATAAGAGAGAAGTTATTAATGAGGAAAAGAGAGTAACAATTTTTCAAAATAACCTTGTTAACTATTAATTGGATTTTCATTATAATTATAAGTTGCCAAGTAAAAATATTACTTCATCCGTCTCAAATTATAAATCGTCTTAAAAAAAAAATTGTCCCAAATCACAGGACGCTTTACAATATCATTGTAACATTAATGTTACTTTTCTAATTATGCCCTTAACTATTTATCACTCCCTCTTTTTTCAATTTTTTTAATTTATCTTTCCATACAATTTATTAAAGACAATTTTGTAAAACAACTCATAATATTTTTTTTTCATACAAAATTAGTTACATTTTTTAATACAGATAAAATGACTAAAACGACATACAATTTGACACGAAGGAGATACAAATTTGAAAGTGATGATCAAGGGTGATCTATATCCTACTTTTATTAGGTTTGACTTTTTAGAGCTAAGTTTGGAATGGCAACTTGTGCCAACTTATGGTTTTTCTTAGTTTTGGTTTTTAGTTGGGTTTTGGTTCGGTCCCCAACTTTTTTTTTTGTTGTTTTTTCTTTACATTTTACTACTCACTCCATCTTAAATTATGTGTCATTTTTTTCTAATTTTCTTTGTCTCAAATTATTTGTTTTTTTTATAATATCAATACAATATTTATTATTCTTTTACACTAACATATTCTTATTTATTGTATTTCAATCATCTATAACTATTTCACTAACTATAACTAATAAGAGTGTTTAAGTAAATGATACATATTTTACCATTATAATCAACATTATTAATCATTTTTTTAATAACCGTGTAAAACTCAAATGAGACGTTTGATGAGATGGATGAAGTAATATATAAGATAAGATGCGTTTGACGCGTGTTGTTTTGAAATGCCACCATAACTAAAATGCCAAAACATCATGGTGCTTTGGAGTGTTAGCATAGCTCAAAATTGTCTTTTATTTTACTTTATTCCAATTATTATACTAATGTAGTTTTTTTTTAATGTATTATACTAATGTAGTTAATACTACATTATTAAAAAATAAAAATGACATTTTTAGAGAGGTACCAAAATTCCCTCACAACCATTCTTCTATAGCTGACATAGAATTTATTAGCCTACTTAATTCTTGCCCCTACCTGCATCATCATGAGAACAGTTGAGAGAAGAGTGGCCCAAAGGACAGTTGAGAGAATTAAATATGCTACTTGCATATATTTATTATGAATTAAACTAGTTGAAAGAATTAAATATGCTACTTGCATATTTTTATTATGAATTAAACTAGTAAAACACCCGTGATTTAGCACGGGTCACGTAACATTGCGATAATTATATAAAAAATAATTAAATTGTTAATATTATAGAATGTTTATAGATATTAAATGAAAATTATGAGTATTAATGTAATGTTTCTATTACTTTTTTTCCTCTTATATAAACAAAAATTTGTTAAATAGTACGTTGAGGCACACCAGTTATAGATTTTATTTGCTTATATATGCGAAAACAAATTTTTATTAGAAATCAATGTTGAAATACAAGAAGGTACAATATTAAAAACATGGGGACTAGCTAAAAAGTGGCCTCTCGTACAAGGGTGTGAGCGACTTCATTCGCTTGTTTCGGACTAAACTCAACCTTAGAGTTTGGAAAATGAGCTTGACAACATCTTCAATTAAATATGCTACTTGTAAGTTGTATCCCTTAAAAAATAAATGCTCCTTGTGTATATACCTCCGTTCCTAGTTATTTTATAAATTTATCCTTCACTATCTCTAAAAAAAGGTTAAATATGTTTTTCGTCCTTATAAATTTATCAACTTTTCGTTTTAGTCCCTCTAAATTTTTTCTTCGACTTTTAGTCCCTCAAAAATTTTCTTTCTTCACTTTTGGTCCCTCCTTTTAAGTTAACTCATATGTAGAATTCATATTTTTGAATATAAATTTGCAGAAAAATATATAATATAATAAGAATTTCTCCCAAAAAATTAGATTTTTTTAACAAAACATGAATTAAATATGAATTTTATATTTTCGCCGGTTAAAAATTCATATTTAATTCATGTTTTATTAAAAAATTCAAATTTTTTTTAGAGAAATTTTATAATATTCTACATATTTCTGCACAATTTAATTAAAAAAAATACAAAGGCTACACATGAGTTGACTTAAAAATAGGGATAAAAAGTAGTGATTGAAAAATTTATAGGGACTAAACGTAGAAAGAAAATTTTAGAGGGACTAAAACAAAAAATTGATATATTTATAGGGACCAAAAACATATTTAACCCCAAAAAAATACCCTTCACTAATAGTATGAAAAACATAAATTACAAAAAATGAAAAAAAATATAAAGTAATAAATAGTATATGACATAATAGGAAAATAAACATTAATGATTAATTGAATAAAACGACATATAATTTAGTACAAACAAATACTACCATGAAAAGCAAAATTAAGGAGGGAAATTAGTGACGGAAAGAATAAAATCCCTCACGAATTCCTTGGTCGCAAAATTTAGTGACGAAATTAGAGAGAGATTTCACGTTTTCGCTCTCTAAATTTCCCTCACTAATTTTTGTTTTTTTAGTAGTAAAATTTTGCTAGAATGATATATACTTTAGGACATATAGGGGATAATATTTATTATGACAACAGAGAGAATTTAATACTCTAACAGTATAAATAGTTTACATTTTTCTAAGAAATATAAATATTTTATATGTGCATCTAATTAAACTACACCAAGATGACTTTTGTTTGTTAATTCTTAAAATATCTCAAAAGTATGTGTTTTTTTATAGACGAAATGGTAAATAACAATTAAAACACACACAAGTGGAGGAGTCAAGGTTTAAACTCAAGTCACGACGTACAACCTAACAATTTCGACATTTTTACCGGTTGAGTTAGAACTTGTGAACCAAAAATATGTACTATAATAAAATATAAATGAATATATGCGTGATAATTGTATACAAATTAAATTCTAGTTTAATTTATGTGAGTACTAATAATTTTGAGTTGATGTAGTATTTTATAGGGTATGTACTCTTTTGCAATTGTGTAATTGCTTAACATTATGCTCCCTTAAAAACTAAATCCTAGTTGTGTAAACTAACTTTGCAGATAAAATCTGTCACAGACAACAAGTATCTTAATGGATATTCACACATAAAATAAAAGATATTTCATCTATCATTATTTATTAGATACAAATGCGAAATAATGGGACATGTATCTGGTGGTATTCATAGATGTTAATAAAATTTTTTTGTTCCGTACTGATACATGTTAATAAATTAAGTAAATTACTTTTTTTTTAAGGAAATTAAGTAAGTTACTTAAATAAGAATTTTATGAATATTCATACATGTTAATAAGAATTTCAACTATTGTTATGTTTCGGTAAAAAAAAAAATATTGTACGGATGTTATTTTATGGATATTAGTTGGAAATGGATTTATTGAATATTATTCTATGGATATTGTTATGTTTCGGTAAAAAAAGGATTGAATGAACTTTTTAAACTGAGAGTAAAATAAATGTGACAAACTTTTGTTGTTAAATTTTAGATAATTATAAAAATAAATTTCTTTTATAACAATATTTTTTTTTAAATGTTACCCATGGATATTGATGGATAATTTAGGTAAGTGTATCGAATTGTTACTAAGTAATAAAGTGATAAATAGAGTATCGTATCCACATGGATTGTCGTTCGAACTAGGCAATTCGTGTTACTTATTTAAAATAGAAAATAAATAAATAAAACAATAAAATAAAATAAATGGGGGGAGTTTGTGCAATTTGATCTGTTTGCTCAGAGTGGGTGTTTAGGAGTAATCTGTTTTTGATTGCAGAATGTTAGCGGTGGTTAGGATTCTCCGAATCCCCTCTTTCTATTTGTTGGAATTAAGTAACAATCTAGTTATTTAGAGATTGGTTAAATGGTATCCATTTAAGTGATGAGTTTGTGGGATTTTATCCCCTCCAGCTGTTGAGTTGCATCAGATTCACCTAAGGTTATACGCACGTCAAAGTCATAGGGTCATCAATCCCATAGACACGGTGCACTTTCGTACGAAGTATTAGATGAGGTCCTACTCTCTCAGAGGCAATTGGAGCATATACTTAAATTAGAGTTCCTAAATTTATCCTAAAGGTTCCCTCATTTCTGAATCTTAGAAGTGCATCAACACACTCTTTCCTCTTGGTAGTTCTACAAATGGGCAAACCTATCTCGTCTACCTTACCAAGGACGAAGGAGTAAAATTACTATGCAACGTCCGGATTAGGATTTCGGCTTAATTTTAAGTCCATTCACCGTTTTTATAACAATTTTCGTAATTTGGGTGGTTATCCACCGTTATCTTAGATACTTCCTAATTCGAGTAAGTATTCACCGTTAGTTAGGTATGTCACCTCCCTAATTCGAGTGATTATTTACCGTTATCTCAGGTATGTCCTAACTCGGGTGAAAGCATTAAGACATTTGCATAATAAAATTAAACATGACACATAAAATAACTGAATAAAAAGACTTAAATTAAATATATTCAACAAATAAAATAGAGGTTCATCTTAGAACCCTACCCAAATAAAGATTAGTTACTCATGTAACTAAATTCAAATTACAAAAGAAATAAAACGTACCCTAGAGACTTAGAGTGAGGAGAGAGACTCTCTTGAAGCTCCTAGTGTTTGCCTTCCTCTTGAACCGTTTTGTTTTGAATGAAAAATTATGAATGAGAGTATTTATATTTATATGCTTTGTTTCCAACTGGGTTTGGGCTGAAAACTCGGTTTATCCACCAAAATTTGCAAAAAGTTGTTATTTCCCAAAATAGCACACCCGAGGGCGCATAGGTGCATTTTTGCACACCCGGGGGCGCCTGGTTCACACCCAGGGGAGCACAAGTGTGTTTTTGCACCCGGGGGCACATGGATCACATCCCGGGGCGCATGAGTATATTTTCCACGCATAAACACCTGCTTTTTTTTTTTGTCTTTTTGGGTGTTTTCTTCCATATAACTTGTCTTGGGACTTGGAACATAATTTCTCCTTCTTGTAATATCTTCAGAGGCCTCTTGAATCTTCATTCATTGTCCTCCCAAATCCTCATAAGATGCTTTGCTTTGCCGATTTGCATGATATTGCCTTGAATTACATCAAAAACACCCTAGAACTGCTTGGTTTCTAGAAAACTAGAATTACACGACTCGAAGTGAAAACATTACAAAATATCCCGAAAACCATATACAATTGTTCTAAAACTCCTCTAACTTGGATCAAAACTAAATAAAAATGATTGAAAAATATGCTAAAAATAACGTAAGATGACTTGTCATCAGATATCTATAAATATCCACGGGTACGTCAAAATTTATGGATTATCCACTTTGTGGATAACCGCGCGAATGTGAGTCGAGCAAGGGTATCATTGTGTCCATGATACCCATTTACATCCTAGTTAAAACAATCATATTTTAGAGTACAAAATATAAATAGAATCTAAACGAATTTCATCAGATTTTTTTTAAAACTTGATATTCGATCCAAGAATCAACTAGTTTAGGGGACCAATTCCATCATTCACTAGTAGGGGTCCAATTGAAGGTAGAGCAAAACTATGTATGGACTAACACAATACATGAATTGGTCGCACATAGAAATTCGAACATGAAAGTTAGAGAGGAGCACATTCCTAAATCTCAAACCATCACCACCAAGCCAACTCATGGGGGTTCCAATTTGATTATATTTAATTAAATGAAGATATAATATAGTTTGAGAAATGAAATTATTTGTTTGGTATTATGTCAAAAAAAGATACACAAAGGTTAGTAACTAGTTATTATATTAATATCTTCCCATTCAATAGAGTTCAAACCTTGGTCCTTTAACTCCATTCAACCCTTAGCTCAAAAAGTTAAAAGTTAAGCATTCTCGTGTCACAAATCACACACGCACATGAATTTGTATTGTTGGTAGAAATTTTTTTATACACATATCAAATCATCAACAAAACTAACATAAATTTTACAAAGAGGTCAAACATAAAGAAAAACATATATACCCTTAAAAATAAAAGACTTAAATATATCATTAGTCCCTGTACTTTCATCACTTTTTGGTATTAGTAACTACATTTTTTTTGTTTGGTTTAGATCCTTGCACGTTATAAAAAAATTGTTATTGATTCTCGTGTTTAGTTTTTTGTTAAAAAAAAAAAACAAAACTAACGGAATGTCACATGACTCAATTATTTCGCACCAAGTGGCACAATCACACAAGAGAGAGGCTTTTAAATTATGCTTAAAAGTAAGCTCGAGTAGAAAAAACATGAGCGAGAGAGAGGCGGTGGCTCCAGGAAACTGGGGCAACCGCGCTGGTACTCCTTTTCACCGGCAGAGAGGCTTTTCAGGGGAGAAGGGGGCCAAGCAGGGTGCCAGAAAATGAGGGGGGGGGGGGGGAGGGGATGATTGGTCTGTGGTGAGTGACGGAGGAAAGCGCAAGGACAGGACGGACGACGGGGGTTTTTTGTGGCACGGTGGTTCTGAGGTATGGCAGCAACAACAGTCTAGGGTTACAGGTCTTTCACGGCAGAGGTTTGGAATTTTCGTACGGCTTGGCAATCGATCAAGGCATGGTGCGACTGGTGTAACAAGTAATTGGCCGGTGCAACAACATTCTGCTTCTGGACACAGACGTCAATTTGTGACTGAAAAACGCGAGCAACAAGCAGGTTTTCTTCCTGTGCGTACGACTTTGGCAGACAGGCTGAAATTGCAGTCACGTTCACTTGCAGGCAGCGACAGGAATTTGGGTTCAGAATTGCAGCAGTTTGTAACCTTCTACTTTACGAATGTTCCGGACTTGATTCCTTATTTCTATTTAAAAGCTGGTTTTGAGGTTTGGGGCATGCTTGATAATTTGTTTCTGTCGCGTAAACGTAATATGCATGGATAGATTTATGGTTTCGTTAGATATGCTAACGTTAAAGATGTCGATAAATTGTTGAAAGCGTTGAATAATGTAGTGTTTGGCAGTTTCGTGTTTGGGCGAAGGTTGCACGCTTTAACCGTGATGAGTCGGGGGTTAGGGAAAGGGTGAAAGGTGTGGGTCAGGTGCTGGAGAGGGAAGGAGAGGAGAGGATGAAGGGGGTTACTAATTTTGAACGAGGGAGAAAAGGCGTTGGTGAGGGAGAAAAAAGTGAGGGAGTGAGGGTAAGGGTGAAAAAAAATCAAAACAATGGGGAGGAACGGCGCAGGCGTTGGAGGGCGTGAAGAGGGGAGGGAGACAGTGAGGTTGGGTGTGGAGACGGTGGAGGGTGGTGGTGCTAATGGTGGAGGGGCGATTGCGTTGGAGGGGAGGGAGTTGAAGGCTGAAGTGGTGAAGCCGGTTGAATTGAATTTATCTTTTGCGAATACGGTCCATAGAGGGAGTTCATCTAACGGAGGTGTTAGGAAGATTGGGGCACAAACACGCACGTTGGTTCGCATGTATAGATCAACATCTGAAGATTTATCCTGGGCGCGCAAAGGGGTAGTAGCTACAGTTTTAAATGGTGAAGTTATTCCGGTAATTCAAACGCGTGTAGCTGATGTGAGTTTTGAGGATCTAGATATCATTCCTTTGGGTGGTGATAAAATGTATGTCCGCAGTGTGTCTAATTTGGATGCCATGGCGGTGTTTTCTAAGGCACATGATTTTTTTTAACTTATTCTTACCAATACTGTGTGCTGGAATAAGAATGTGGTGCCCTATGAGAGAGGAGCATGGGTGTGTCTTTGTGGTATTCCTTTTCATGCCTGGAATGCGGCGTTCTTTAAATTATGTGTGTTTGATTGTGGAAGATTTTTACGGGTGGACAACAACACTTTGGCTAAGGAGCGTTTTGATTATGCACGTGTTTTGTTAGCCACTTCGTCCCTGGAAATTATTAATACTACGGACAGCTTATTGGAGGATGGGGTTATAGTGACGGTTAAAATTATTGAGGAATGTGGCTTTTCTATTGGGGAGGATGCTTGTTTATTGGAAGACGACGACGACTCCAAGGTGTCTATTCCTGATAATATTATTGATCATGAGGTCCCTGATACTGGTGAACAGTTAACAGGTCTCGTTAATGACTTGGTTGAGGATTGGGAGGCGGCGGAAAAAGTAAGTAAAAATC
Source organism: Medicago ruthenica (assembly GCA_018208015.1). NCBI lineage: Eukaryota > Viridiplantae > Streptophyta > Magnoliopsida > Fabales > Fabaceae > Medicago > Medicago ruthenica. Next base: position 58,549,791 of record CM031377.1, on the reverse strand, counting down.
AGTCTATTTCGTCTACCAAGCATATTCTACAGGATGTCTCTCATTCACAGGAGGATCATGCTATTTGTGTGTCTGATGGGTCTGAATCTGAGGGTGGGGATACTCATTCACCGGCGTTGGACGAGGTGGAGAGTCATGTTAAACTTGATAATGTCAGTGTTGTGGATTTGGTTACTGAGATATCTAGTAATTATCAGGCACCGCAACCAAGAGATGTTCTCACTCTGAAGTGTGAGGTTAGTGATGATTTTGGTGACCAAACAGCGGCGAAACATTTACCTACAAGTAATGAATGTGGTGCTGGTCCGGTTCCGGAAGGTTTGGTTTTGGTGTTGGGGGGTGAAGCTAAGAGTGTTGTGGCGAATGTTGGCATTAGACGGAGGCGGCAACTTTCTTGTCCTCCCGTGGCTACTCGATCAGCTACTTCTGGTCCGTGGAGCTTAGAATGGCTGCATGATCATGTTCATGGTGACGTTGGTGTGGTTTTCTCTTCTAAAAAAAAAAGAAAACTACGAAACATTTACCTTCAGGTATGGTAGCGGATAAAAAATGGATTTCTGGCGGTTTTCTTAAACACACTGCTTCGAGTTTGAAGAAAATTGCTAGGCTGCCAGAGACAGATAGGAATCAGGTGCTCAAGGTCTTGAAAAAGTTGGTTCAAAAGCGTACAAGAGATAAAAGGTCTAATGTTTTAGAGGAAGCTCTTAGTAATGGGAAACAGGTTTCAGATTCTTCTTCTTCATGTATTAAAAATGATCGGAAAAATTGGGTGGTGCTACATGGTAATGATGAGGTAGTAAAGGAGGATATCGGTGGTTTTGGGAAGGCTCTAGGTGTTAAGTTTGATGGTGATAAGTCAAAAATGTTTAGTGTTTTGTCAAGAGCAAGGAGAGGTAATAATATTTCTGAGGAGGGAGTCACGAAGAAGGGGGAGTATTAGTGAGGGAGGGGCGGTTGAGTGTAGGGGATTAATGGTGTAGATGAAGATTATCTCTTTGAATGTGCGGGCGTTGGGAGGTTTGGAGAAAAGACAAGAAGTCCGTAAACTAATTGTTGATAAAAGTCTGTCTATTGTTTGCCTTCAAGAGACGAAGTTGTCAGTTGTGGATGATTTTATTTGTGCGGCTTTATGGGGTAACTTGACGCAGTCTCACTCTTTTCGTCCGTCTTTGGGGGCGTCTGGAGGCTTGTTAGTTATGTGGGATTCCGCTTCTGTGGAGGTGTGGTCTTCGTGGAGTCGGGAGCATTTGTTAATTATTATGGCCGCTTCATTCTTTCAAATGATGAGTGTCATACCCCATTTTTGACCCACTTTCAATTCGTTTTTTCTCGTATTTTGAGCCAGAAATTTTCGTCGTTTCAGACGAAATTTCGGCAGGGAGGTATTTTAAAATACCTCATATTTTGTTCCGAAGGCGACCGTTTTATTTATTTATTTTGTTATTATTATTATTAGTTATTTTTTCCTTTTATTATTTATTTTATTCTTTTCTTAATTTCTTTTTATTATTAGTGTTTCTGTCTTTTTATTTATTTTCGTTTTTATTAATTATTACTATTTTTATTTTACTGTTGGTAGTTATTTTTTCTCAGTTTTTATCCAACTTCAGTCCAGGGGCATTTTCGTCCTTAAAAATTACACAAACCCTAGTTTTTTTTTGCACTATAAATAGTGCATTGGTTACTGTGCGGAGAGAAGAAAAAACAGTGGAAAACAGTGAAATCCAGCGCCACCCACCAAATCACCCAGCAAAGCAAAACCCAGCAAAACAAACAACCTTCCACAGCCCCAAAACACCACAAAGCAACTCACAACAACACAACCACCCCTAACACTCACACGGCCTCCTCCTAAACCCACCCTCTCTTTCTCGTTTCCAACACAACAACAATACGAGCCCAGCCTCACACAACCCATAAACACGCACACAACACAAAACACACTCACACGAGCCCAGCCTACACACGGCCTAGCACACAAAACACACTCACACGAGCCCAGCCTACACACGGCCTAGCACACAAAACACGCAAACGAACCCAGCCCTCACGCACACAACACAGCACCAGCAACACACACACACGTCCCACTCACACACACCCACACAAAACGCGTACGACCCAACACACACGTCCCAGCTTCCACACCAACACACGAACCCAACACAACAAACACGAAAGCAAGTCCAGCAAACAAAGAGGTGATTTTTTTTCGAAAATAAAATCTAGATCTAGGAGATTTTAAAAAGTTTTTGGTATTTTGGAGGGTGGATCCGTGTAGAGGAGAGAAGAAGATTTCAAAAAAAGCTAAGAATTTTAAGAAAAGGAGGAGATTACGTCTCCGGTGCGGCGGCGCCGCCACCCATGGCCGGCCAGCCACCGCACCGGTGAACAGTTTCCGGCCAGGCTTATGCAAGAGAGAGGAGAGAGCTTTGTTATTTTCAGAATTGAGAGAGAGAGAGGGAAGAAGTGAAAATGAATAAATTTTTTCAGATTTGGCTTTTAAACAAAACCACAAAACCGGCCCAGCTTAAAGCCCACGCGGCCCATATTGCTGGCTTCCTCTCCTCTTCTTCTGACCGCTTTTAACACCCCCCATGCTTGCTCCTACACCCCCTTCCTTTATTTTATTTTCTTTTGCTTATTTCTTACATTTTCTTTCCTTTTATTTTTTTTCTTTTTATTACTTGTTGGCTTTTATATTTTCATGTCATTTTACTTTTACTCTATTTATTTATTTTTATTTTGCTTTCTTTATTTATTTATTTTTATGTCATTTTTTTCTTTATAACTTAGATTTATTTTAACGCATTTTTCTTTTGTTTTGTAGTATAGTTTATTTTCATTTTTTTATCTTTGCACTTTTATCTTATGTTTTGCATTTCATGCATTTTTTTTATTTTATTTTATTTTCCATATTTATTTAACGTCTTGCATATCATGCATCTTTTTATTTATTTATTCCAATGCATCTTTTTATTTATTCTTTTATTTATTTATGCTACATATTTATCTAACGTCTTGCATATCATGCATCTTTTATTCCAATGCAACATATTTATTTTATGTCCAATATTTCATGCATTTTTATTTGTTTTTTTTATTATTTTTATTTTATGTAGCACATTTACTTAATGTAAAGTCCATTTCATGCATTTTTCATTTTGTTTATTTTTTGCTTATTTTGCATATTTATTTATTTATGCACTTGCAATTTATTTTTCTTTATATATTGCTTCATCACTTTTACTTTATTATTGATACTTAGAATGTATTTAGGAATAATGTAAAATATAAATGAGAATATTGCACCGACACTCACATTTATTTATTCCGCTTTATGTTTAAAACGCAAAAGTAACGAACGTATCCGAGGAAAAGGGGGATCTCACTTTGATCCTACATCTTTGTGAGAAAACCCTCGCGTTTAGTTTATTTCGACCACCACTTAGTTTATTTTAGTTAATTAACTTAATCAAAAAACCAAAAACATTTCAAATAACAAAAAGCCAAAAAATCTTTTCTCAATCAAGTTTAATTTTCAAGTAAATTAATTCCTACTTTTTCTTCAAAAAACAACTTCAATCAATTTTAATTATTTCAAACCTTTTTTTCAAATTAAAACCAATCAAACTCACATTTTTATCCTTCTACGCCATTTCGGCCTCTTATCTTTCTCAAAACCTTTTGTTCAAACTTTAAAATCAACCAAAACAAATCACTCGGCTTTTTACCCCGAATTACATCGGTTTTGATCCCATTTGGGTATGTAGGCAAAGGACTTTGTCCTTCCAAACCAACTAAACAAAAATCAATAACAAAAAACATTTTCTTTTCTTTTAAACTCATCACTTTAAATTTTTTCACACTTAAACTTTAATTTTTCACACTTTAGCATTTATTTACGAACAAATAATAATTTAGCATAAAGATAAATAAAACAAGAGGTTCCTATAGAGTACTATAGACGTTTAGGGTGCTAGTACCTTCCCTTTGCGTAACCAACCCCCGGACCTTGGTCTCTCTTAAAAATATAGGTTTTTTCGAATTTTCTCCCTTTTCCTCGGAAAAATAAAAGCTCGGTGGTGAAATTAATTTGTGAGTCAACGCTAATTAATAGCTTGATCTCCGAAAATCACCGCGACAAAAATGGCGACTTCACTGGGGACCAAAATCCTAAGTGGGTTAAACCTATCTTTGTTTTTCTTTATCTTTATGCTTTATTATTATTTGTAAATTGTAAATAAGTGCTTAAGTGTTTATTATTTTACGTGAGTGGTGAGATAAGTCCTACACCCGGACTTGAGGGAAACATAAGATAGGACGGTGGTATAATCAAAGTGTCTTTCCGAGGGTAAATTTCGGATGTGGCACATGTGATAACCCCACTCAACGGAGGAATCTTGGAGGTATTACTATGTTGGCATGAGTAAGTCGTGTTCGGCATTGATATTTTCAAGTGACCTATGAAGTTGAGGACCTTTAGTTACCTTTAACCCATCTTGGCCTTTTAGGACGTAGTGCGGTGGCTAACCAAGAGTAATCTTGAATTAGTTGATACGCGATACTACACTCAAACGAGACTTTCTTACGAATATTATTGGACCGGGAGTCAATCTCGCAACCCGACGATATTTGGAAGGGGTTGAGGACTTTGGGAACTTTGTAGAACCCGTGATACAAGTACATGTGAAACCATAGTCCTTACCAAATGGCGCGTTTACCCTCGGCTCCAACACTTTGGACTTAACCTCACCATGTTTTCTCCGTTCTTTAGCATTATCATGCATACATGCATTCATTCATAAACAGTTCTTTCATCAAGTATTAAAGGACTTAGACAAGTTTTGTTGTAAACATCGTAGGAATGAACTTCACAAAGAGAAACAATCAGAAATACAATTTCGAAAGCTCAGATTTGACAAACTTAAGGAAGCTAGGATCTTTAATGACTAGTCCAGAGGATTTTCCAAACTCGTTATGGGAGATCATTCGGCATCCTCAAGTTAGAAATATCGGGACTTTTTTCAAGATTTCTATTGATGAACTTCTGAGCATATCCCTTGGCTTTGTTCCTAAAAAGGGGATTGTTTGTAATATTTTAAATGAAACGTTCAAACTACGATGTTTACAATTACTTCGACAAGCCCTTCGATAACAAATCTTTCTCTTTTTGCATAAGCGTAATCATGCATCATACTGCATTCATGGTTTCCAAACCGAGTCTCACACGCTTTGTTCACCAATAAAAGGTTAATCTGTCGCCGTCAAAGAAAGTGGCCCGGCATATTCATTGCAAGCCTACTCGCATTCACAACACTCGAGCACATCAGAGAAAAAGAATGGATATGTTAGAGCAAGAAAACCAGAACCTCCGGGAGGATGTAGCTAATCTCCGGGAAGGGATGGAGAAGTTGACCTCCATGATGAATGCTCTGTTGGCTTCCCAAGCCCAGACGTCAGTTCCTCAGCCTGCTGTTACTACTCTTGAGCAGCCAATCTTATTTGCTTTACCAACTTCTACCATACTTGCTCCACCGCCCGGTACGTCTAGAGCTTACCCATGGGGATGTCATTTCTATCAGACGAAGGTTTTCATCCCACCTCTTTTGGAACCCCAACTCCGGCTATCCAGAAATCAGCTCCAGCCCCAACAAAGGCCTCAGCAACAGTATCGACAACAGCCTCGACAACAGAATCGGTTTCAGCGGATATCCCATTTTGATCCAATCCCCGTGGCATATGCAGAGTTGCTCCCTGTTTTGCTTGGTAAAAATCTTGTTCAAACTAGGGCACCTCCCAAGGTACCTGAAAGGTTGCCACAGGGGTATAAACCTGATCTCTCTTGTGCTTTCCATCAAGGGGCACCCGGTCACGACATTGAGCACTGTTACGCCTTGAAAGCCGAAGTCCAGAAGTTGATCCAAGCCAACATTTTATCCTTCAAAGGGTCGAGTCCCGATGTGCAAGCTAATCTACTACCTGGCCATGGGACCCCATCTGTTAATTTGGTGCAAGATTGCTCAGAAGCTCACCCTGGTGAAGAAGGTGGCAGTGAATTTTGTAACACATGGCAGAGGTTACTGCAATTGGATCGTTGTTGACATTCTCTCAGCTACTCATAGGTCCAAGTAATGTGTTTTGTTGTCTTGTCTTTTCAAAAAAAATCCTTTCGTTCCGCCCGAGACGAAAGTGAACTTGTTTAGGGCTTTTGTTTCATGCATTCCCATCATCAAATAAGAAGTCGTTTTGTTCCCGACAATGTTTTTTATTATTCTTAGCTTTTTCTGGAAAATGGTAACACAAAAAACCCAAAAATATTTCATTTTTACTTTTATTTCCAATCAATTTCCCAAAAATATTTCATTTTTACTTTTATTTCCAATCAATTTCAGAAAAATCTGCATTGTTCACTCATTTTCTCAAATTAATCATCAATCATATGTAAATCTAAACACCAATAAACTCGTTGAACACTGTAACCCTATGCTCTCTCCCGACTCTGAGTTCCCTGTTTACGAAGCTGAAGAGGAGGAGGACGAAAGGATCTCTCGGTTACTAGAATACAAAAAGAACATCATTCAGCCACATGAAGAAGCACTGGAAATGATTAATTTGGTTTCCGAAGAACTGCCAATACGGTACTCCTACCCTTATCCCAGATGAATGGTGCCGTTGAAAAACAACAAAAAAAAAAAACAACAAAAAGAAAATATATCAAGAAGATTGTCCAAAAGACGGTAGCCACCTACAAGGACTGGCATGAGATGTTACCGTACGCTTTGCGCGGGTATCGTACTTCAGTACGCACTTCAATAAGGGCAACCCCCTCCTCTTTGGTATATGTCACAGAAGCAGTGCTCCCCGTAGAGGTCGAGATCCCATCAATGAGAATTCTAATGGAAGCCAAGTTGTCAGAGGCTGAGTGGTGTCAAAATAGATTTGATCAGTTGAATTTGATTGAAGAAAAGCGCATGAATGCCTTGTGTCAGGGGCAGTTATATCAACAGAGGATGAAGGAAGCTTTCGACAAGAAAGTTCGTCCCCGCGAATTCAAAGAAGGAGACCTCGTGCTCAAGAAGATCCTATATTTTCAACCCGATTCCAGGGGCAAGTGAACGCCTAACTGTGAAGGTCCATATGTCGTCAAGAGAGCTTTCTCTGGTGGTGCATTGACTCTTACGACTATGGATGGTAATGAGCTTCCCCGTCCTGTGAATGCTGATGCAGTCAAGAAATACTTTGTCTAAAAAATAAAAGAACAGCTCGGTAAGTCGAAAACCTGAAAGGGCGGCTTAGGCAAAAATGAGCGTCTCGGTGGATCGAAAACCCGAAAGGGAGGTCCAGGCAAAAATTAGAGACATCAAACAGAAAAATAATCATCCTGATAGGTCGAAAACCCGAAAGGGCGATCTATGCAAAAGTTAAGGATCAAAAGACAAAGTAACTGCATTGGTCTGATTTTTACTCAATTGGGGCACAATTAAATATCAAATGGGCTCTGAATCTGAAGCATCCAAACAGTGGAATTCAAAGTTGTCAGGGAGAATAGCGGTTATTGTGTTCGATGTACCTTCCCCTTATATTTACCATTTTCCAAACTTTGCAAGATCTGTGGAGCCATGCCATTGGCGCATCACCACTCTTTTAAATAAATTTGAGCCTATTGCCTTTCATTTCGAATTCTCATTTATTCAGTTTATAAAAACTTCTTCTATTTTTGATGGTAGTACTTGAAACAAAATCTTTTTCAAAATCATAAATATTTTTTCATGTCTTTTTGAAAAGTACAAACAACAAACACATTTTCTTTGAACTCCTGAATAAGTGAAGGGTGTGTCAACAGCTATCCTGAGAACGGATAAACTCTGCAGTGCTGAACATGGTCAATTGTTTAAAAAAAAGAGAAAAGAAATATATGAAAAGAGAAAAAGAAAGAGCTCGGTAAGTCGAAAACCCGAAAGGGCGGCTTAGGCAAAAATGAGCGTCCCGGTGGATCGAAAACCCGAAAGGGCGATCCAGGCAAAAATTAGGGGCATACAAAAGAATATATTCCCGGTGGGCTGAAAACCCGAAAGGGCGGTCCAGGCAAAAATTAGGGATTCAAAAAAGCAAAACAAAAATAAGCATGACCACAGAAGCACCAGTTCTTCTACCATGGTTTTGGATTGACACGCTCTCCCCAAGAAGTGTTTACTCCTCATCAGTTATCGCCTATGCCGGGCTTTACCCGTTTTTGTTTTGACACGCCCCCAGTGGCATCATCCCCATTGAAGATTGCCGAGTGTTTGTGATGCGACGTCGGGTCATTTTCCCTTTCACCTGTCCAATCTTGTCTCATCAAGTTTATCAGTCTTACAATCATGCAAGTCAATCCTTCATACAATCATGCAAGTCAATCCTTCATACAATCATGCAAGTCAATCCTTCATACAGTCATATAAGTCAATCCTTCATACAATCATATAAGTCAATCATTCATACAAGTCAATCCTTCATACAATCACAAGTTAATCAGTCATCCAATCATAATTCAATTCTCCATCCAGTCATACAAATTCGTGTCGTCATTCATGCATTCATACATTCATGAATATACACATTCATGTATACACAACATATAGGCAACATCATTTATACATGGTTGCATTAACCACCCTGAGTCTTGCTTTAATCGTCTTTTCATGCCAATCAATCATGAATAATTTGTAACCGTTTCTCCCCAAGTGTCATCCCCAGTGTGTCTGGTCCAGAGATGTCACCCTCTTTTCGCCAAGTGGCAGTTCTTTAATGAACAGTTTACATCTTCTTATCCAGTCTTTTGTCGTCAGTGGCAAGTTCGGCATCATCCGAACAGCTGACATTTATCTTTTACCTTGTCGTCAGTGGCGAGTTCGGCATCATCCGAACAGCTGACATTTATCTTTTATCTTGTCGTCAGTGGCAAGTTCGGCATCATCCGAACAGCTGACATTTATCTTTTACCTTGTCGTCAGTGGCGAGTTCGGCATCATCCGAACAGCTGACATTTATCTTTTATCTTGTCGTCAGTGGCAAGTTCGGCATCATCCGAACAGCTGACATTTATCTTTTATCTTGTCGTCAGTGGCGAGTTCGGCATCATCCGAACAGCTGACATTTACCTCTTTTATCCTGTCGTCAGTGGCAAGTTCGGCAACAACCCGAACAGCTGACATTTATCCTTTTATCCTGTCGTCAGTGGCAAGTTCGGCAACAACCCGAACAGCTGGCATTTATCTTTTTGTTTCCTGTCGTCAGTGGCAAGTTCGGCAACAACCCGAACAGCTGACATTTATCCTTTTATCCTGTCGTCAGTGGCAAGTTCGGCAACAACCCGAACAGCTGACCTTTATCCTTTTATCATGTCGTCAGTGGCAAGTTCGGCAACAACCCGAACAGCTGACATTTATCCTTTTATCATGTCGTCAGTGGCAAGTTCGGCAACAACCCGAACAGCTGACATTTATCCTTTTATCCTGTCGTCAGTGGCAAGTTCGGCAACAACCCGAACAGCTGGCATTTATCTTTTTGTTTCCTGTCGTCAGTGGCAAGTTCGGCAACAACCCGAACAGCTGACATTTATCCTTTTATCATGTCGTCAGTGGCAAGTTCGGCAACAACCCGAACAGCTGACATTTATCCTTTTATCCTGTCGTCAGTGGCAAGTTCGGCAACAACCCGAACAGCTGGCATTTATCTTTTTGTTTCCTGTCGTCAGTGGCAAGTTCGGCAACAACCCGAACAGCTGACATTTATCCCTTTATCATGTCGTCAGTGGCAAGTTCGGCAACAACCCGAACAGCTGACCTTTATCCTTTTATCATGTCGTCAGTGGCAAGTTTGGCACCAACCCGAACAGCTGACATTTATCCTTTTATCCTGTCGTTAGTGGCGAGTTCGGCAACAACCCGAACAGCTGGCATTTACCTCTGTTTCTTGTTGTCAGTGGCAGTTCGGCATTAACCCGAACAGTTGACATCTATCCCCAGTGAAACCATGTTATCCCCAATAGAGTCGGACCCTGTTTCTTTAACAGATTCGGGTATCCTTTTATTTTGTTATCCCCAGTCGAGTCATCTTCGCCGTCTTGCATTCACACTTGCATTGCGAGCATTCGCAACTTCACGTGCATAACGTCACATGCATAACATTGCATTCATAAGCACTTTGCAGTTGAATTTGGTCAAAAATGGTGTACTCTGTATTTAAGTCTCTTCGACCCGTCGATTTAAAATTTCACTTTTAAATCTCCGTAACGAAGAAACTTAAATAGGGGCATCTGTCATACCCCATTTTTGACCCACTTTCAATTCGTTTTTTCTCGTATTTTGAGCCAGAAATTTTCGTCGTTTCAGACGAAATTTCGGCAGGGAGGTATTTTAAAATACCTCATATTTTGTTCCGAAGGCGACCGTTTTATTTATTTATTTTGTTATTATTATTATTAGTTATTTTTTCCTTTTATTATTTATTTTATTCTTTTCTTAATTTCTTTTTATTATTAGTGTTTCTGTCTTTTTATTTATTTTCGTTTTTATTAATTATTACTATTTTTATTTTACTGTTGGTAGTTATTTTTTCTCAGTTTTTATCCAACTTCAGTCCAGGGGCATTTTCGTCCTTAAAAATTACACAAACCCTAGTTTTTTTTTGCACTATAAATAGTGCATTGGTTACTGTGCGGAGAGAAGAAAAAACAGTGGAAAACAGTGAAATCCAGCGCCACCCACCAAATCACCCAGCAAAGCAAAAACCCAGCAAAACAAACAACCTTCCACAGCCCCAAAACACCACAAAGCAACTCACAACAACACAACCACCCCTAACACTCACACGGCCTCCTCCTAAACCCACCCTCTCTTTCTCGTTTCCAACACAACAACAATACGAGCCCAGCCTCACACAACCCATAAACACGCACACAACACAAAACACACTCACACGAGCCCAGCCTACACACGGCCTAGCACACAAAACACACTCACACGAGCCCAGCCTACACACGGCCTAGCACACAAAACACGCAAACGAACCCAGCCCTCACGCACACAACACAGCACCAGCAACACACACACACGTCCCACTCACACACACCCACACAAAACGCGTACGACCCAACACACACGTCCCAGCTTCCACACCAACACACGAACCCAACACAACAAACACGAAAGCAAGTCCAGCAAACAAAGAGGTGATTTTTTTTCGAAAATAAAATCTAGATCTAGGAGATTTTAAAAAGTTTTTGGTATTTTGGAGGGTGGATCCGTGTAGAGGAGAGAAGAAGATTTCAAAAAAAGCTAAGAATTTTAAGAAAAGGAGGAGATTACGTCTCCGGTGCGGCGGCGCCGCCACCCATGGCCGGCCAGCCACCGCACCGGTGAACAGTTTCCGGCCAGGCTTATGCAAGAGAGAGGAGAGAGCTTTGTTATTTTCAGAATTGAGAGAGAGAGAGGGAAGAAGTGAAAATGAATAAATTTTTTCAGATTTGGCTTTTAAACAAAACCACAAAACCGGCCCAGCTTAAAGCCCACGCGGCCCATATTGCTGGCTTCCTCTCCTCTTCTTCTGACCGCTTTTAACACCCCCCATGCTTGCTCCTACACCCCCTTCCTTTATTTTATTTTCTTTTGCTTATTTCTTACATTTTCTTTCCTTTTATTTTTTTTCTTTTTATTACTTGTTGGCTTTTATATTTTCATGTCATTTTACTTTTACTCTATTTATTTATTTTTATTTTGCTTTCTTTATTTATTTATTTTTATGTCATTTTTTTCTTTATAACTTAGATTTATTTTAACGCATTTTTCTTTTGTTTTGTAGTATAGTTTATTTTCATTTTTTTATCTTTGCACTTTTATCTTATGTTTTGCATTTCATGCATTTTTTTTATTTTATTTTATTTTCCATATTTATTTAACGTCTTGCATATCATGCATCTTTTTATTTATTTATTCCAATGCATCTTTTTATTTATTCTTTTATTTATTTATGCTACATATTTATCTAACGTCTTGCATATCATGCATCTTTTATTCCAATGCAACATATTTATTTTATGTCCAATATTTCATGCATTTTTATTTGTTTTTTTTATTATTTTTATTTTATGTAGCACATTTACTTAATGTAAAGTCCATTTCATGCATTTTTCATTTTGTTTATTTTTTGCTTATTTTGCATATTTATTTATTTATGCACTTGCAATTTTTTTTCTTTATATATTGCTTCATCACTTTTACTTTATTATTGATACTTAGAATGTATTTAGGAATAATGTAAAATATAAATGAGAATATTGCACCGACACTCACATTTATTTATTCCGCTTTATGTTTAAAACGCAAAAGTAACGAACGTATCCGAGGAAAAGGGGGATCTCACTTTGATCCTACATCTTTGTGAGAAAACCCTCGCGTTTAGTTTATTTCGACCACCACTTAGTTTATTTTAGTTAATTAACTTAATCAAAAAACCAAAAACATTTCAAATAACAAAAAGCCAAAAAATCTTTTCTCAATCAAGTTTAATTTTCAAGTAAATTAATTCCTACTTTTTCTTCAAAAAACAACTTCAATCAATTTTAATTATTTCAAACCTTTTTTTCAAATTAAAACCAATCAAACTCACATTTTTATCCTTCTACGCCATTTCGGCCTCTTATCTTTCTCAAAACCTTTTGTTCAAACTTTAAAATCAACCAAAACAAATCACTCGGCTTTTTACCCCGAACTACATCGGTTTTGATCCCATTTGGGTATGTAGGCAAAGGACTTTGTCCTTCCAAACCAACTAAACAAAAATCAATAACAAAAAACATTTTCTTTTCTTTTAAACTCATCACTTTAAATTTTTTCACACTTAAACTTTAATTTTTCACACTTTAGCATTTATTTACGAACAAATAATAATTTAGCATAAAGATAAATAAAACAAGAGGTTCCTATAGAGTACTATAGACGTTTAGGGTGCTAGTACCTTCCCTTTGCGTAACCAACCCCCGGACCTTGGTCTCTCTTAAAAATATAGGTTTTTTCGAATTTTCTCCCTTTTCCTTGGAAAAATAAAAGCTCGGTGGTGAAATTAATTTGTGAGTCAACGCTAATTAATAGCTTGATCTCCGAAAATCACCGCGACAATGAGTTTTGGTTGTTTAATATTTATGCTCCTTGTGATAACAGGGCTAAGCTGGTGTTGTGGCAATCCTTATCGCTTCAACTTCAGCGGTTGGTGGGGAAATCTGTTTGTTTGTGTGGTGATTTTAATGTGTTGCACAGTTTGGAGGAACGAAGATCGAGGGGGGTTACTGTTCCCTCTCTAGATAATGCACCTTTTAATGATTTTATTGATAATAATTGTCGCGGTGATTTTCGGAGATCAAGCTATTGATTAGCGTTGACTCACTAATTTTAATTCACGACTGAACTTTTAATTCTTTAAATGAAAAGTGGAAAAAAGTTCTAAATTACCACACTTTTAAAAATTAGGGTTCGGGGGTTAGTTACGTTTAGGGAAGGTGTTAGCACCCTAAACGTTCGTAGTACTCTACGAGAACCTCTTGATTTTATTTATTTATTTTGGCTATAACTTGCTTATTTTTTTTTAAAAGAAAAGAATGAATTAGAATAGTGAGAAAAAATAAAAATGTTTTTTTTTTTGTATTTTTTAAGATTTGGAAGGACAAGGTCCTCTGCCTACGTACCCGTGAGGGATCAAAACCTCGTAGTTCGGGGTAAAAATGACGGTTGATTTGTTTTGTGTTTTTTATTGGTTTTAAAAAAAGTTTTAAAGATAAAATAAAAGGCCAAGTGGCAAAATGAGATTGGTTGGTGTTTTTTAATTTTGAAAATGATTCAAGTGTTATTAAAATGGATTAATGGTTATTTAAAGAAAATAAAAGAGAAAAATGGGCACTTGATTGAAAATCAAGGTTTGTTTATGAAAAGATTTTTTGTGATTTTTGTTATTTGCATGTTTTTTTGTTTTTTTGCTTTTAATGAACTAAGACTAAAAAAACAAAACTAAAAGCTAAACGCGAGGAATTTCCGTGGTGACGTTGGATCACCACGAAACCCTTTTGAAATTAAACTAACCTAATATTTTTGTATTTTTTCGTAAGGCAAAATAAATAAATAAAGAAATAAAGACATAAAGCGGAATAAGTAAAGTGAGTGTCAGTGCAAATTCTCATTCATTTTTGTTACATTGATCCTAAGTACATTCTAATAAAATGAAAATAAAAATGACAAAATGATAAACAAGGAAAGAAAAAACAAAATTGCAAAGGTATGAAAACAAGTATGCTAGAATAAAACTAAAATGAAAATGCATGAAATAAAATAAAAATAAAAAATGCATGAAAGTAAAAGGAGAATAATAAGAAAAAAATGCATGAAATCCTATAAGGTAAATGCAATGAAACAAAATGCATGAAAATAAATAAGAAATTAACAAGATAAAATGCTAGAAATGATAATAAACAAAAATAAAAGGGAAGAGGGGAGTGCAGCAAGCAAAAGGGGGTGTGAATGATTTTGGTTAGGTTAGTGTTGTGTTGTTGTTGTGTTGGTGGCGGTTGTGTGAAGGTTTGGGTGGGAGGCCGTACGGTTTTATGTGGTTGAGGGCGTGGTGAGTGGTGGCCGTGTTGTTGTTTCTGTTTAGTGGGAGATCATTTTGTGTTCTGATGATTTTTGATGGATTGAGTTCGGTATGGTTACTGCTGGATTTTTGTTTGGTTTTTGAATTGGCTTACTGATGAGTTTTTCTTGTGTTGGTTTTCTGATGGCCCCCCTGTGTTCTGACTGTGTCCTCTTTTATTAAGCAATGCCAATTAATGTGATTTAAAGGCCAAAGATGGGCAATAAACACAATTAATCAGCAAAAGACTAAAAAAGCAACCACTAAAATGGTTATTAAAACACATTAAAATCAAAAGTCAGACCTTTTTAAAAAATAATAGAAGAAAAAACGAAAAATAAAGTAAATAATAAAAAAAAGGATAATAATAAAAAAGGAAAATAATAAAGCTAAAAATAAAAAGAAATAAAAGGTAAAAATGACAAATAAAAATAATAATAAAAAAAAAAAACGTAGCTTTCGGAACCAAAAAAATGAGGTATTTTAAAATACCTCCCTGTTGAAATTTCGTTTGAAACGACGAAAAAAATCCGAACCAAAAGACGAGTGAAAAAGAATTTTAGGTCAAAAATTGGGGTATTACAGATGCCCCTATTTAAGTCTCTTCGTCCGGAGATTCGAAGAGAAAATCTTGGATTCGACGGGTCGAAGGGACTTAAATACAGAGTACGCCAATTTTGGACCTAACAAAAAACATGAAATGCTCGTGATGCAAATGTGAATGCAAGACGGCGAAGATGACCTGACCGGGGTAAAACAAAACCAAAGGATACCCGAGTTTGTTAAAGCAAGGGATCCGACTCCACTGGGGGATAACATAGTTTCACTGGGGAAGGGATCAACTATTGCATTGATAGCTGAAAAAGGAAGTATGATATGGGAACGACACCGACCACAAGCTGCCCGTTTGTAGAGCTTGCCACTTGAGGTAAAGACGGAAATAAAAGTAATATGCCACTGACGACAAGAAATAAAGGTGAATGTCAACTGTTCGGGTTGTTGCCGAACTGCCATTGACGACAAGGAACAAAGGGTAAATGCCAACTGTTCGGATTGTTGCCGAACTGCCATTGACGACAAGGTATAAAGGTAGATGTCAACTGTTCGGATTGTTGTCGAACTGCCATTGACGACAAGGAATAAAGGTAGATGCCAACTGTTCGGGTTGTTGCCGAACTGCCATTGACGACAAGGAATAAAGGTAGATGCCAACTGTTCGGGTTGTTGCCGAACTGCCATTGACGACAAGGAAATAAAGGTAGATGTCAACTGTTCGGGTTGTTGCCGAACTGCCATTGACGACAAGAAGTAAATGTAGATGTCAACTGTTTGGGTTGTTGCCGAACTGCCATTGACGACAACGAAATAAAGGTAGATGTCAACTGTTCGGGTTGTTGCCGAACTGCCATTGACGATAAAGGAAAACCAAGCTATTGATTAGCGTTGACTCACTAATTTTATTTCACGACTGAACTTTTAATTTTTTAAATGAAAAGTGGAAAAAAGTTCTAAATTACCACACTTTTAAAGATTAGGGTTCGGGGGTTAGTTACGTTTAGGGAAGGTGTTAGCTGTAATATCCCGCTTAAACGCGACTTTTACCAGTATCACAGAAATTAAACGTATAGAATGGCAAAGTTGTAATTTTGGAAGGAAGAATTATTTAAAAGGAGGAATTAAGATATTTTCCTCATTTTCTTCTTCCACTTCTCTCTCAAAATTCATAAAACTCCTCTCCCTCTCTCTCTAGGCACACGCCTCCCTCTCCTTGCCATCTTCAATCTCCAAATTCATCAATCCTCTCTCTAGATCATATGTATTTCAAACAAGCTTTGTTGGGGAAAAGTTGGAACATGAGAAAAGTTAAGAAAATCAAGTAAAAGCAAGAAGCTCAAGCTAGGGTTTGAAGCTAAAGGTTAAACCAGCACCAAATCAAGTTTAAGGTGAGCTCCCTTGAGGTTTTAGAACCTCTCTTTGTGAGTTTTATAGAGAATTTCTTCATAGTCAAGTTTTATGTTTTTACCCTAAATCCTTTTTCTTGCTAATTCCTTGCTCATATACGTTTTAAACTATCAATTTGTAATAGGAAATCATCCCTAGCATGTTGGGGATGCTTGGGTAACTTGGATTGAGCAAAAATGGTGGAAAAACATGATTTTTAACAAGTTTTGACCTGTCATGGTCGCTACAGCGACCAGCCGTCGCTACAGCGACCAGCCGTCGCTACAGCGACCAGACAGCTTTTATTTCTGCCTACGGTCGCTTCAAGCGACCAGCCGTCGCTACAAGCGAGCAGTGCATTTTTCAGACTTTTACCTACAGTCGCTGTAGCGACAGGCCGTGGCTATAGCGACAGCATCAGGACAGCACTTGACAGCTTTGCTGTTTTGGGCATTCTGGTGCGCGTGGGCATGGTTTTTCACTCCTGTTTTCTCCTGAAACATTTTAGAAACATTATCCACCATTTTAACCCATCCAAAAAGGCTTCCAATGGTTGAAAGATTATAGGAGCAAGGAATACGCAAGGCATAGAAAATGCAAGAACAATGGTTATGTGAATAGGAAAGTTCTAAGAACGGCATATGATAACGATGTGTCGAATCCCTTGATAGGAAAACATGAATAATAGTATGAGTGCAAGGATTTTATGGATAGATTCCTTGCACGTGAGTTAATAACTCGTAGGTAATGCAGACGACTTTACTAAGTCAAGAACCTACTTTACGTATAAGAAATCATAGATGTATTCAGTTTAGAATACAAGGATTATAGGAATGTTTCTACAATCATAGTTTCACTTAAGATTATAGTGTTGGTTCTCCAACGATTATAGGTGGCTTATGAGAACGATAAGCCAAGTACCAGGTATTATAGGATAAGAGTTACAGGAATTGTTTATATGATCAAAGTAATAGATATGTATATTTATATATACACTCATTTATCAAAGTTAAAGAATAATATTTCAAAGTCAAAGCATGTTCAGCAGACTCCGGGATTCGCCGGATGGGATCTCTCCGAGAGGGTTATCCACATGCAATTTCATAGGGAGTCCGGTGTTAGCCTGATATGATAGGAATTTCACCGGTTCATAGGGAGCTGTCCTCGGGGTTACTCCACCCGGGCCGCACTCCGTAAAATGAACTCAGATTAATTGTTTGTTCAACGCTAACAGCTAACATAAAACTGCTATCGAACTGTGTATATGTTTTATGTTATATAGTTATAGTCAAAGTTACAGTTACAGTTATAGTCACAGGAAACTCATAGTTATAGTTATAGACAGTTATCAGAAAGTGATCCTAGGATTCCCCCCGATCACTAAGTTAAAGTTACAGGCAGATTATAGTTATGGTTATAGACAGTTACAGCAAAGGTTATAGGTAGTTCAAGTTATAGTTACAGGAGGACTTATAGTCATAGGCAGATAAAAGACTTGGCGATCATAGGAAATCCCCAAGATTGCCAAGGTAGGCATGGCGACCCTAGGTTCCCTGTTGTTGCCAACAGTAGGTTGGGCTGGAGCTCACTGAGACATTATGTCTCATCCCATTCCTTCTGGTGCAGGTTTACAGGTTAGTCAGAGGTACTGGATGGAGTGCAATTGCTCGTTGTGTACCAGCCCAGAAGCTTAATGGACATTTGTAAAAGTATTGTAACAGTATTGGATTATTGTACAAACGAGTAAACATGTATTTTTTTCTGTTGTGATGTAATATTATTATTGAAATTTTTAAATGTATCCAGTATCAGTTTAACGCACATGCTAATATACTAGTTAAAGTTAGTATGGGTGTTACAATTGGTATCAGAGCAGGTCGATTCAGACCGTGCCATGGGTCATTTAAGATTCAATAAAAGTAGTGGAATCATTGGGTTCCGGATGTTGTTCTAAAGGTCACATCTAGTTGAGCCTGATCAACTTAGTCTAGTATATGACAGTTAGGACTAATATCCGAGAGCTGAATGTGACCAAGGAGGAAAGAAGTGTACGAAGGGTAAAGGTTAAAGTGTCAGATTTTAAGACGGAATTGGCAAGGTATTTAATGCCAAAGGATGGTTTCTAACAGTGAATTAACTGAGCCAGTTAATGGCAAAGTCTCAGAATTATAAGAGGTATTTAAGAGAAGGGTCAAGTACCTTAACTAGTTGGACGCATCCTTGAGCGATGCTTTCTCCGAGGTGATGTGTAGAGTAAGGGATTATAGAATACTCCGAAGAATGATTTGGAATCCTAACGGGAACCGCAATTTGAAAAGTTAAAGTGGAATAGAGTTTTATTCCGGGTACAGAGGTAAAGAATTACGGTACCAAACCCAGCGACTTGGCATAAGGAATGATCAGTTAATTATGGGAAGCTCTGGACTTCCAGTAAGGATATAGTGTGTAAGGATGGAAGGACTTACGCACCTGGACAGGATGAGATTTTAATATCTGATAGGTAAGAGACTCATATATGGATTAAGCAGGAAGATTGTCACTAACGTACAACAGTTAAAGTTATAGTTGAAGTTAAGGAGTTCTAAATTCTCTTTGGATGGGCTCCTTACACACGTTTTCGGGTAAGCCGACAAAGATCATATTTTGTTGGTATGTGTTAAGTTGGTAGAAAATACATACCTTGGATTGTTCGAAACCATGAAGAGGGCAACGGTCGAGAAAACATATGGACTATTGTTCGGATAACAAGATTAGAATGGAATTGTGAATACAGTAATAAGTTATAGGAAGGATCCAATGGAAAATGTTAAGTATTGAATTTTACAGATTTATTAATCGGGTACTCGAAGAGGTGTATCATATGTTTGAATTTATAGGAGAGCCGGTAAAAGTTGAGTTTTATCCAGACGGATTATTCCCGGAGAAACCCGAGGAGTAACCAAGAGTTATGTTAGAGTTATGTGGACCTAAGTGTCTTGGGAAAAGATTGTGGATGTAAGTTCCTTACGGATAATTATAGTATGGAAACTTGATTCAGATATGAAGAGTAAAGCTCGAACTAGTGAATGAGTTGTTTTAACAGGAGCATTGTTGGGCTCGTAATTATAGCTAAAGATTGTTTACAGGATTCGGCGTATCTCCGTGAAAGTAAGAACATTGTTTATGTCCGAAAGGAAATACAAAGTCAAAGGATTGGCCAAGGAGATTCTATATGGTAATAGCGGTGTATTACTTCTATCTCAAGGTGAATGGTTTAAATCAGAGTTGCGCAGCGGGAGGTAATTCAAGAATGAGTTAACAGACAATTCAAAGCTGAAGTTTAGAGAAAAAGATGTTTGTGAAGTCCTTGCCAGATGAATTACAAGAAAGGCATTCAGAGATTAATTTTCAAGCTACGGAATATGTGTAAGTAGTGATGACTTGAACTTATCATCAGTTCTAACAGGAAATTTTAAGAGATAAGTCGAGGAATGTTTCGGACCTTGAAATTCTTGAGAAATGAGAATTGAAGCAGTTTAGAAATTCAAAGGATGTGTTCTAGCACAATGAGTACATGGCGAAGGAAGCCACATCTAAAACGGTAATTTAGCTGTTTCAGCTCAGTAACTTAAAGTTAACTTGAGTAATAAGTTTAACCAAAGAGGAATTATGCCGTGGCATGCAGTTATTCCGCATCGTATCCACGTTATGGTAGCATGTCGCATGTAACAGGCATGTTACAGGTTATGATTAGTATTATGTATACTGATCAGGCAGAGTTTATGCTACTTAGACAGTAGTGTAACATATTTATAGTCATGAGGCATGTGTTAGTAATCGTGGTACGCAGTCGGTAAGGTTTTAACAGGAAAGTCATATGCATAACAGGTTTGTTGTTGCCGAATAAACCACAGTTGAGGAGTTCAGAAATTCTTGAACTTAATGTTCATAGTTAAAGGAATGAAATGTTTTACACAGATCAGAGGATTATTCATAGTTTATAGCAAAAGGCTATGTGGATTCAAGTTATGTATTAAAGATTAAGAGTTTTAAGAGTGTTATTTTGATAGCGAATAGAATAGAGTTTTCTTTCGAAAACGGAGAATGTCCTTGGACGAAATAAGTTATAACGTCAAAGGGACGTAATCATAGTTACGTAAAGGGAGTGTGGATACTCAAGGAATACAAGCATGAGTTAAAACTAGAAGAGTGACCTTAGTTGGCGTGGCGTTGCCTCAGGTATGTTATGACTAAGTATGATGTCCCATTAGTTGGACGATGATGATGCGACGCATTGTGTACCCGATAGTAGAGTACACGTACTCGATCGTGTATGGAAGCTTTGTACTATGGATTGTATTACATGATGATATGTGAGACGGCTTATGCCACATGTCACTTATACTGGATTTCCATAAGTTTGAATTTATTGGTAAAGGAAATATTATTCCCTTGAGTAAGGAATATCTTTAATGTTGCAAGAACGACAGAGTCCCAGAAGGAATAGAGTTCCTAAGACCCTTAGCTATGTGTTGTCATTGATTAATTAAATTGGAGCACGAGAGGCTCATTAGATTTCTCGAGCCTTAAGGTTTCCCGCAGTGGGAATGTGAACAATGTACATGGTTGAGATAACAGTTACACCAGGATGTCAGAGAGAAGTGAACTTGTACCGTAAGTTCAGCCACTACTTTGAAATTAAATCGTGAAGGTAGTTGTAATAGACTTCACTTTTGTTTAAGAATACCCAATATCAGATGCTTTTCAGAGCAAGACTAAATTTATATGAAGAATGATACGAATGTAACAGTAAAAGGTCATCTTATGAGGCGAACGTTAAAACAAGAGTTCTTTTGAACTAAAAGTAATGTAATAGATTCCTCGGAAAGTTGGGATTATTGAGGGAAAACGATTGACCCAACGTCTTCAGGTTGAGATTGAACGGTTAATGAATGAAGAACGGATAGAATTCAGTGAAGGAAATCCAAGACTTAATAATTTTAAATTGGATTTGTAAGAAATATGTCGAACAGAGATCATAGTCAGATAAGAGGGAAATGTTGGTTCAGATAACCATACGTCCTAACAGGTAATAGTTATGTATTATGCATC
This sequence comes from Medicago ruthenica, assembly GCA_018208015.1. Taxonomy (NCBI): domain Eukaryota; kingdom Viridiplantae; phylum Streptophyta; class Magnoliopsida; order Fabales; family Fabaceae; genus Medicago; species Medicago ruthenica. The sequence continues at coordinate 58,528,101 of CM031377.1, read as the reverse complement.
AGACCTTTCGGTCGGAAAGAGATTGTCACATGTTTTGATTTACAGAAATGGAAGTCATGGCTAAAGAACAAGTTTTAACCAGTATAGTTTAATCGGGGTGCGTGATTAATCTACATGTCAGGCCCTGGAGTTGCCATGAAATTCCAACAAGCTTAAAGGATGGGAAATTTTCATAGTAGAGAAAGAGGTAGAAAGGATTTATCTTCTCAGGATCTCATAAGGATTATCTAAATTTCGAAGACGAAATTTCTTTTAAGGGGGGTAGAGTGTAATATCCCGCTTAAACGCGACTTTTACCAGTATCACAGAAATTAAACGTATAGAATGGCAAAGTTGTAATTTTGGAAGGAAGAATTATTTAAAAGGAGGAATTAAGATATTTTCCTCATTTTCTTCTTCCACTTCTCTCTCAAAATTCATAAACTCCTCTCCCTCTCTCTCTAGGCACACGCCTCCCTCTCCTTGCCATCTTCAAGCTCCAAATTCATCAATCCTCTGTATTTCAAACAAGCTTTGTTGGGGAAAAGTTGGAACATGAGAAAAGTTAAGAAAATCAAGTAAAAGCAAGAAGCTCAAGCTAGGGTTTGAAGCTAAAGGTTAAACCAGCACCAAATCAAGTTTAAGGTGAGCTCCCTTGAGGTTTTAGAACCTCTCTTTGTGAGTTTTATAGAGAATTTCTTCATAGTCAAGTTTTATGTTTTTACCCTAAATCCTTTTTCTTGCTAATTCCTTGCTCATATACGTTTTAAACTATCAATTTGTAATAGAAAATCATCCCTAGCATGTTTGGGATGCTTGGGTAACTTGGATTGAGCAAAAATGGTGGAAAAACATGATTTTTAACAAGTTTTGACCTGTCATGGTCGCTACAGCGACCAGCCGTCGCTACAGCGACCAGACAGCTTTTATTTCTGCCTACGGTCGCTTCAAGCGACCAGCCGTCGCTACAAGCGAGCAGTGCATTTTTCAGACTTTTACCTACAGTCGCTGTAGCGACAGGCCGTGGCTATAGCGACAGCATCAGGACAGCACTTGACAGCTTTGCTGTTTTGGGCATTCTGGTGCGCGTGGGCATGGTTTTTCACTCCTGTTTTCTCCTGAAACATTTTAGAAACATTATCCACCATTTTAACCCATCCAAAAAGGCTTCCAATGGTTGAAAGATTATAGGAGCAAGGAATACGCAAGGCATAGAAAATGCAAGAACAATGGTTATGTGAATAGGAAAGTTCTAAGAACGGCATATGATAACGATGTGTCGAATCCCTTGATAGGAAAACATGAATAATAGTATGAGTGCAAGGATTTTATGGATAGATTCCTTGCACGTGAGTTAATAACTCGTAGGTAATGCAGACGACTTTACTAAGTCAAGAACCTACTTTACGTATAAGAAATCATAGATGTATTCAGTTTAGAATACAAGGATTATAGGAATGTTTCTACAATCATAGTTTCACTTAAGATTATAGTGTTGGTTCTCCAACGATTATAGGTGGCTTATGAGAACGATAAGCCAAGTACCAGGTATTATAGGATAAGAGTTACAGGAATTGTTTATATGATCAAAGTAATAGATATGTATATTTATATATACACTCATTTATCAAAGTTAAAGAATAATATTTCAAAGTCAAAGGCATGTTCAGCAGACTCCGGGATTCGCCGGATGGGATCTCTCCGAGAGGGTTATCCACATGCAATTTCATAGGGAGTCCGGTGTTAGCCTGATATGATAGGAATTTCACCGGTTCATAGGGAGCTGTCCTCGGGGTTACTCCACCCGGGCCGCACTCCGTAAAATGAACTCAGATTAATTGTTTGTTCAACGCTAACAGCTAACATAAAACTGCTATCGAACTGTGTATATGTTTTATGTTATATAGTTATAGTCAAAGTTACAGTTACAGTTATAGTCACAGGAAACTCATAGTTATAGTTATAGACAGTTATCAGAAAGTGATCCTAGGATTCCCCCCGATCACTAAGTTAAAGTTACAGGCAGATTATAGTTATGGTTATAGACAGTTACAGCAAAGGTTATAGGTAGTTCAAGTTATAGTTACAGGAGGACTTATAGTCATAGACAGATAAAAGACTTGGCGATCATAGGAAATCCCCAAGATTGCCAAGGTAGGCATGGCGACCCTAGGTTCCCTGTGGTTGCCAACAGTAGGTTGGGCTGGAGCTCACTGAGACATTATGTCTCATCCCATTCCTTCTGGTGCAGGTTTACAGGTTAGTCAGAGGTACTGGATGGAGTGCAATTGCTCGTTGTGTACCAGCCCAGAAGCTTAATGGACATTTGTAAAAGTATTGTAACAGTATTGGATTATTGTACAAACGAGTAAACATGTATTTTTTCTGTTGTGATGTAATATTATTATTGAAATTTTTAAATGTATCCAGTATCAGTTTAACGCACATGCTAATATACTAGTTAAAGTTAGTATGGGTGTTACATTAGCACCCTAAACGTTCGTAGTACTCTACGAGAACCTCTTGATTTTATTTATTTATTTTGGCTATAACTTGCTTATTTTTTTTTTAAAAAAGAGAAGAATGAATTAGAATAGTGAGAAAAAATAAAAATGTTTTTTTTTTTTGTATTTTTTATGATTTGGAAGGACAAGGTCCTCTGCCTACGTACCCGTGAGTGATCAAAACCTCGTAGTTCGGGGTAAAAATGACGGTTGATTTGTTTTGTGTTTTTTATTGGTTTTAAAAAAAGTTTTAAAGATAAAATAAAAGGCCAAGTGGCAAAATGAGATTGGTTGGTGTTTTTTAATTTTGAAAATGATTCAAGTGTTATTAAAATGGATTAATGGTTATTTAAAGAAAATAAAAGAGAAAAATGGGCACTTGATTGAAAATCAAGGTTTGTTTATGAAAAGATTTTTTGTGATTTTTGTTATTTGCATGTTTGTTTGTTTTTTTTTGCTTTTAATGAACTAAGACTAAAAAAACAAAACTAAAAGCTAAACGCGAGGAATTTCCGTGGTGACGTTGGATCACCACGAAACCCTTTTGAAATTAAACTAACCTAATATTTTTGTATTTTTTCGTAAGGCAAAATAAATAAATAAAGAAATAAAGACATAAAGCGGAATAAGTAAAGTGAGTGTCAGTGCAAATTCTCATTCATTTTTGTTACATTGATCCTAAGTACATTCTAATAAAATGAAAATAAAAATGACAAAATGATAAACAAGGAAAGAAAAAACAAAATTGCAAAGGTATGAAAACAAGTATGCTAGAATAAAACTAAAATGAAAATGCATGAAATAAAATAAAAATAAAAAATGCATGAAAGTAAAAGGAGAATAATAAGAAAAAAATGCATGAAATCCTATAAGGTAAATGCAATGAAACAAAATGCATGAAAATAAATAAGAAATTAACAAGATAAAATGCTAGAAATGATAATAAACAAAAATAAAAGGGAAGAGAGGAGTGCAGCAAGCAAAAGGGGGTGTGAATGATTTTGGTTAGGTTAGTGTTGTGTTGTTGTTGTGTTGGTGGCGGTTGTGTGAAGGTTTGGGTGGGAGGCCGTACGGTTTTATGTGGTTGAGGGCGTGGTGAGTGGTGGCCGTGTTGTTGTTTCTGTTTAGTGGGAGATTATTTTGTGTTCTGATGATTTTTGATGGATTGAGTTCGGTATGGTTACTGCTGGATTTTTGTTTGGTTTTTGAATTGGCTTGCTGATGAGTTTTTCTTGTGTTGGTTTTCTGATGGCTCCCCCTGTGTTCTGACTCTGTGTCCTCTTTTATTAAGCAATGCCAATTAATGTGATTTAAAGGCCAATGATGGGCAATAAACACAATTAATCAGCAAAAAAGTAAAAAAGCAACCATTAAAATGGTTATTAAAACACATTAAAATCAAAAGTCAGACCTTTTTAAAAAATAATAGAAGAAAAAACGAAAAATAAAATAAATAATAAAAAAAAGGATAATAATAAAAAAGGAAAATAATAAAGCTAAAAATAAAAAGAAATAAAAGGTAAAAATGACAAATAAAAATAATAATAAAAAAAAAACGTCGCTTTCGGAACCAAAAAATGAGGTATTTTAAAATACCTCCCTGTTGAAATTTCGTTTGAAACGACGAAAAAAATCCGAACCAAAAGACGAGTGAAAAAGAATTTTAGGTCAAAAATTGGGGTATGACAGATGCCCCTATTTAAGTCTCTTCGTCCGGAGATTCGAAGAGAAAATCTTGGATTCGACGGGTCGAAGGGACTTAAATACAGAGTACGCCAATTTTGGACCTAACAAAAAACATGAAATGCTCGTGATGCAAATGTGAATGCAAGACGGCGAAGATGACCTGACCGGGGTAAAACAAAACCAAAGGATACACGAGTTTGTTAAAGCAAGGGATCCGACTCCACTGGGGGATAACATAGTTTCACTGGGGAAGGGATCAACTATCGCATTGATAGCTGAAAAAGGAAGTATGATATGGGAACGACACCGACCACAAGCTGCCCGTTTGTCGAGCTTGCCACTTGAGGTAAAGACGGAAATAAAAGTAATATGCCACTGACGACAAGAAATAAAGGTGAATGTCAACTGTTCGGGTTGTTGCCGAACTGCCATTGACGACAAGGAACAAAGGGTAAATGCCAACTGTTCGGATTGTTGCCGAACTGCCATTGACGACAAGGTATAAAGGTAGATGTCAACTGTTCGGCTTGTTGCCGAACTGCCATTGACGACAAGGAATAAAGGTAGATGCCAACTGTTCGGATTGTTGCCGAACTGCCATTGACGACAAGGAATAAAGGTAGATGTCAACTGTTCGGGTTGTTGCCGAACTGCCATTGACGACAAGGAATAAAGGTAGATGCCAACTGTTCGGGTTGTTGCCGAACTGCCATTGACGACAAGGAATAAAGGTAGATGCCAACTGTTCGGGTTGTTGCCGAACTGCCATTGACGACAAGGAATAAAGGTAGATGCCAACTGTTCGGGTTGTTGCCGAACTGCCATTGACGACAAGGAAATAAAGGTAGATGTCAACTGTTCGGGTTGTTGCCGAACTGCCATTGACGACAAGAAGTAAATGTAGATGTCAACTGTTCGGGTTGTTGCCGAACTGCCATTGACGACAACGAAATAAAGGTAGATGTCAACTGTTCGGGTTGTTGCCGAACTGCCATTGACGATAAAGGTAGATGTCAACTGTTCAGGTTGTTGCCGAACTGCCATTGACGACAAGGAAAAAATGTTGATGTCAACTGTTCGGGTTGTTGCCGAACTGCCATTGATGACAAGGAAATAAATGTAGATGTCAACTGTTCGGGTTGTTGCCGAACTGCCATTGACGACAAAGAAATAAATATAGATGCCAACTGTTCGGGTTGTTGCCGAACTGCCATTGACGACAAGGAAATAAATGTTGATGTCAACTATTCGGGTTGTTGCCGAACTGCCATTGACGACAAGGAAATAAATGCAGATGTCAACTGTTCGGGTTGTTGCCGAACTGCCATTGACGACAAGGAAATAAAGGTAGACGCAAGCTGTTCGTTAAAGAAGCTACCGCTTGCCATAAAGAGGGTGACATCTCTGGACCATACATACTGGGGATGACACTTGGGGACAAAGAGTCACAAATGGTTCATGATTGATTGACATGAAAAGCAAGACTCAGGGTGGTTAATTCAACCATGTATTGAATGATGTTATGTGCATGTTGTGTATGCATGAATGTGTATATGCATGAATGTATGAATGTATGTAAGACAAACACGACTTGTATGACCGTATGGAGGATTGACTTGTGGGATAGTATAACTGATGGACTTGATGAGACAAGACTGGACAGGTGAGATGGAAAGTGGACCGACAACGCAGTACAAATACTCAGCAATCTTCATTGGGAATGATGCCATTGGGAACATTTCAAAACATTGACGAGGTAAGTCCCGATGTATGCAGCAACTGGTGGGGAGCAAACACTTCCTGGGGGAGACGTGTTAATCCATAGACCTGGCAGAAGAACTGGTGTTTTTGTGGTCATGCTTTTTGTTTTTTTCTTTTTTGGAATCCCTAACTTTTGCCTGGACCGCCCTTTCGGGTTTTCAGTCCACCGGGAATATATTCTTTCTGTATGCCCCTAATTTTTGCCTGGACCGCCCTTTCAGGTTTTCGATCCACCGGGACGCTCATTTTTGCCTAAGCCGCCCTTTCGGGTTTTCGACTTACCGAGCTCTTTTCTTTTTCTTTTTCTTTTTTCAAGCAATTGACCATATTCAACCTTCAGAGTTTATCCGTTTTCAGGACAGATGTTGACGCACCCTTCACTTATTCATGAGTTCAAAGAGAATGTGTTTGTTGTTTATGCTTTCCAAAAATATAAAAAGATTTATGATTTTTTTTTGAAAAAAAGTTTTGCTTCAGGTACTACCATCAAAAATAGAAGAAATTTTATAAACAGAATAAATGGGAATTCCAAATAAAAGGCACAAGCTCAAATTTATTTTAACAGAGTGGTGGCCTGCCAATGGCATGGCTCCACGGATCTCTCAAAAGTTTGGAAAATGGTAAATATAAAGGGAAAGGTACATTGAACACAATAACCGTTATTCTCCCTAACAACTTTGAATTCCACTGTTTAGATACTTCAGATTCAGAGTCTCTTTGACATTTAATGTGCCCCAAGTGAGTAGAGATCAGACCAATGCAGTTACTTTGTCTTTTGATCCTTAACTTTTGCATAGATCGCCCTTTCGGGTTTTCGATCTATCAGGATAATTATTTTCTGTTTCATGTCTCTAATTTTTGCCTGGACCGCCCTTTCGGGTTTTCAGTCCACCGAGACGCTCATTTTTGTCTAAGCCGCCCTTTCGGGTTTTCGACTCACCGAGCCGTTCTTTTATTTTTTAGACAAAGTATTTCTTGACTGCATCGGCGTTCACAGGACGGGGAAGCTCATCACCATCCATAGTCGTAAGAGTCATTGCCCCACCGGAGAACGCTCTCTTGACGACATATGGGCCTTCATAATTAGGCGCCCATTTGCCCCTGGAGTCCGGTTGAAATGATAGGATCTTCTTGAGCACAAGACCTCCTTCTTGGAACACACGGGTACTGCCCGTGACACAAAGCATTCATGCGTTTCTCTGATCATATTTGTTTTGACATCATTCAGCCTCTGATAACTTAGGTTCCATTAAAACTCTCATTGATGGAATCTCAATCTTCACAGGGAGTACTGCTTCCATGCCATACACTAAAGAGAAGGGGGTTGCCCCTGTTGAGGTACGTACTGAAGTGCGATGTCCATGTAAAGCATACGGTAACATCCCATGTAGGTCCTTGTAAGTGGTTACCATCTTCTGCACCATCTTTTTGGTGTATTTTCTTTCTTTTTGTTCTTTTTTACTTTTGTTTGTTGTTTGTTGTTTTTTGTTTTTTTTTTTTTTTGCAGCCTCGATGGCACCACTCATCTGGGATTTGACCAGGAATACTGTAATGGCAGTTCTTCGGAACCCAAGTTAATCATTTCGAGTGCTTCTTCATGAGGCTGAACGATGTTCTTTTATATTCTAGTAACAGAGATATCTTTTCGGGAATCTGCTCATCCTCCTCCTCTTCAGCTTCGTGAACAGGGAACTCAAAGTCGGGAGAGAGCATAGGGTTACAGTGTTCAACGGGCTTATTGATGCTTAGTCTGCATATGATTGATGATTGATTTTAGAAAATGAGTGAAAAATGCAGACCTTTTGAAATTGATCTAAAATAAAATAAAATAAAATATTTTTTTGGGTTTTTTGTGTTACCATTTTTCCAGAAAAAGCAGTAAAATAAAAATAAAAAGTCGCGAAAGAAACGACAATTTTTCATTGATAGTGGTAACTTGAAGACAAAAGTAGAGCCCTACATGATTTCACTTTCGTATCGGGCGAAACGAAAGGATTTTTGAAGAGATAAGACAACTAAAACACATTCCTTGGACCCATGAGTAATTGAGGGAATGTCAACAACGATCCAATTGCAGCAAATCCTTCCTTGTGTTTGCACGACCACACCCATTTTCTCTCTTATGTTTGCACAAGTGTTGTAGGTGCGAGTAGGTTTGTAAGGTATTCGTCGGACCACTTTCTTGGACTAGGCAGATGGACCTTTGGAAAGACAAAATGTGAGACTCGGTTTGGGAAACTATGAATGCGATATGATGCATGATTATGCTTATGCAAAAAAGAAGGGTTTGTTATCGAAGGACTTTATTGAAGTTATTGTAAACATCATGGTTTGAACATTTCGTTTGAGCATCAAGGCATTACAAAATAATTCTTTTTTAGAAACTAAACCAAAGGACCAATTCAAAAGTCCTTTAGTGGAAGCTAGATTTTAATAGGAATTTTTTAAAGACTCCTAGCTTCCTTAAATTCAACAAATCAGGGCTCTTGAAGGTGTACTTCCTAGTGCTCCTCTATGATGTTCACAAAAAAAAAAACTTGTTTAAGTCCTTCGGTAATTGGATGAAAAAAATGAGTTTATGAATGAATGCATGCATGCATGGTTATGCTAAAGAACAGAGAAAACATGGTGAGATTTAAGTTCATAATGTTGGAGTCAAGGGTAAACACGCCATTTAGTAAGGACTATGGTTTCAAATGTACCTGTATCACGGGTTCTACCAAGTTTCCAAAGTCATTGACCACTTCCGAATATTGTCGGATTACGGGACTGACTCCCGGTCCAACGACGTTCGTAGGAAAGTCTCGTTTGAGTGTAGTATCGCGTATCAACCAATTCAAGACTACTCTTGATTAGCCATCGCACTACGTCCTAAAAGGCCAAGATGGGTTAAAGGTAACTAAAGGTCCTCAACTTCATCGGTCACTTGAAAATAACGATGCCGAACACGACTACTCATGTCAACATAGTAATACTTCCAAGATTCCTCCATTGAGTGGGGTTATCACATGTGCCACATCCGAAACTCACTCTCGGAAAGACACTTTGATTATACCACTATCCTATCTTATGTTTCCCTCAAGTCCGGGTGTAGGACTTATCTCACCACACACGTAAAAGGAAAAAAACACATATGCACATATTTACACTTTTATTTTTATGTTAAGCAAGTTATATCACAAAATAATTAAATAAATTCAAGTTAGGCTCAACCCTCTTAGGGAATCCCCAGTGAAGTCGCCATTTCTGTCGCGGTGATTTTCGGAGATCAAGCTATTGATTAGCGTTGACTCACTAATTTTAATTCACGACTGAACTTTTAATTCTTTAAAGAAAGGTGGAAAAAAGTTCTAAATTACCACATTTTTAAAAATTAGGGTTCGGGGGTTAGTTACGTTTAGGGAAGGTGTTAGCACCCTAAACGTTCGTAGTACTCTACGAGAACCTCTTGATTTTATTTATTTATTTTGGCTATAACTTGCTTATTTTTTTTTAAAAGAAAAGAATGAATTAGAATAGTGAGAAAAAATAAAAATGTTTTTTTTTTGTATTTTTTATGATTTGGAAGGACAAGGTCCTCTGTCTACGTACCCGTGAGGGATCAAAACCTCGTAGTTCGGGGTAAAAATGACGGTTGATTTGTTTTGTGTTTTTTATTGGTTTTAAAAAAAGTTTTAAAGATAAAATAAAAGGCCAAGTGGCAAAATGAGATTGGTTGGTGTTTTTTAATTTTGAAAATGATTCAAGTGTTATTAAAATGGATTAATGGTTATTTAAAGAAAATAAAAGAGAAAAATGGGCACTTGATTGAAAATCAAGGTTTGTTTATGAAAAGATTTTTTGTGATTTTTGTTATTTGCATGTTTTTTTGTTTTTTTGCTTTTAATGAACTAAGACTAAAAAACAAAACTAAAAGCTAAACGCGAGGAATTTCCGTGGTGACGTTGGATCACCACGAAACCCTTTTGAAATTAAACTAACCTAATATTTTTGTATTTTTTCGTAAGGCAAAATAAATAAATAAAGAAATAAAGACATAAAGCGGAATAAGTAAAGTGAGTGTCAGTGCAAATTCTCATTCATTTTTGTTACATTGATCCTAAGTACATTCTAATAAAATGAAAATAAAAATGACAAAATGATAAACAAGGAAAGAAAAAACAAAATTGCAAAGGTATGAAAACAAGTATGCTAGAATAAAACTAAAATGAAAATGCATGAAATAAAATAAAAATAAAAAATGCATGAAAGTAAAAGGAGAATAATAAGAAAAAAATGCATGAAATCCTATAAGGTAAATGCAATGAAACAAAATGCATGAAAATAAATAAGAAATTAACAAGATAAAATGCTAGAAAGGATAATAAACAAAAATAAAAGGGAAGAGGGGAGTGCAGCAAGCAAAAGGGGGTATGAATGATTTTGGTTAGGTTAGTGTTGTGTTGTTGTTGTGTTGGTGGCGGTTGTGTGAAGGTTTGGGTGGGAGGCCGTACGGTTTTATGTGGTTGAGGGCGTGGTGAGTGGTGGCCGTGTTGTTGTTTCTGTTTAGTGGGAGATCATTTTGTGTTCTGATGATTTTTGATGGATTGAGTTCGGTATGGTTACTGCTGGATTTTTGTTTGGTTTTTGAATTGGCTTACTGATGAGTTTTTCTTGTGTTGGTTTTCTGATGGCCCCCCTGTGTTCTGACTCTGTGTCCTCTTTTATTAAGCAATGCCAATTAATGTGATTTAAAGGCCAATGATGGGCAATAAACACAATTAATCAGCAAAAGACTAAAAAAGCAACCATTAAAATGGTTATTAAAACACATTAAAATCAAAAGTCAGATCTTTTTAAAAAATAATAGAAGAAAAAACGAAAAATAAAATAAATAATAAAAAAAAGGATAATAATAAAAAAGGAAAATAATAAAGCTAAAAATAAAAAGAAATAAAAGGTAAAAATGACAAATAAAAATAATAATAAAAAAAAACGTCGCTTTCGGAACCAAAAAAATGAGGTATTTTAAAATACCTCCCTGTTGAAATTTCGTTTGAAACGACGAAAAAAATCCGAACCAAAAGACGAGTGAAAAAGAATTTTAGGTCAAAAATTGGGGTATGACAATAATGTTCTCGTTGACCTTCCCCTCCATGGCCGCAACTTTACCTGGTTTAAAGAGGATGGGAACTCCATGAGTCGTCTGGATCGGCTTTTGTTATCAGAAGACTGGTGTTTTCGGTGGCCCAATTGTGTGCAAGCTGCGACTTTATGTGGTCTGTTTGACCATTGTCCGATGATTTTATCTGTTGACAAGGAGAATTGGGGTCCTAGGCCAACCGGGATGCTAAAATGCTAGTATGATATTCCAGGGTACCATCAGTTTGTGCGCGAAAAATGACGTTCTTTTCAGGTGGAAGGGTGGGGCGGTTTTATGTTAAAGGAAAAGTTGAAGTTGATTAAGTTGGCTCTTAAAGAATGGCATCTATCTCATTCTTCAAATTTACTAGGCAAAATTAATTGTTTGAAGGGTCGTATTTCGTTCTTGGAGGTTAAGGGTGAGGTGGAGGTGCTTTCCGAGGAAGAGGTGGACGGCCTTCACGGGTGTGCTACCAAACTTCATTCTTTATCCAAGTTAAATGCTAGTATTTCGTGGAAGCAGTCGAGGTTGCTTTGGCTTCACGAAGGTGATGCAGATTCAAAATATTTCCATGCTATTATGTCGGGTAGACGGCGTCGCAACACTATTTCTTCTATTCTGGTGGAAGGCGTCCCTGTGCAGGGCGTGGCTCAGGTCCGTGACGCGGTCTTCAACCATTTTCAAAATCATTTTAAGGCTATTGCTATTAATCGACCGAGTGTGAAGAATTTACATTTTCGGGTTGTCTTTTGCCGAGGGCGCTAGTCTAACTATGCCTTTTGGCCTAGATGAAGTTAAGGCGGCAGTGTGGGATTGGGAGAGTTTCAAAAGTCCTGGCCCAGATGGCATTCATTTGGGGTGTATCCGGGATTTTTGGACTGATTTAAAGGATGATATTATGCGGTTCATAACCGAGTTTCACCGAAATGGTCGTCTGACGAAAGGTATTAACAACACTTTTATTGCTCTGATTCCAAAAATTTATAACCCTCAGAGATTGAATGATTTTTGACCCATTGCTTTAGTGGGGTGTTTGCATAAAATTTTGGCTAAAGTTTTGGCTAATAGACTGTGGAAGGTTATGGGTACCATGATTTCAGCGACTCAGTCAGCTTTTGTGAAGGAGAGGCAAATTCTTGATGGTATTCTTATTGCCAATGAGGTTGTTGATGAGGCCCGCAAGTTGAAAAAAGATTTGTTATTGTTCAAGGTTGATTTTGAGAAGGTTACGACTCCGTAGATTGTGGTTATTAGGATGATGTCATGGGTAAGATGGGTTTCCCAACTTTGTGGCGGAAAGGGATGAAGGAATGTGTTAGATCGGCAACTGCTTCGGTTTTGGTTAATGGATGTCCGACTGATGAATTCCATTTCAGGAGGGGGTTGAGGCAGGGTGATCCGTTTTCCCCTTTCCTCTTCCTTGTAGCAGCCGAAGATTTGAATGTTTTAATGTTGGCGGCGGTGGAATTAAATATATTTACTGGTTACTTTGTTGGTGCGCAAATTCCTACGGTGGTATCTCACCTGCAATTTGCGGATGATACTTTACTGCTTGGTGTTAAGAGTTGGGCGATTCCAGAGCCTTGCGAGCTATCTTTGTAATCTTTGAAGCTCTGTCGGGCTTGAAAGTGAATTTCCACAAGAGCATGTTGGTTGGTATTAATATTGATGACTCTTGGTTGCAAGAAGCGGCTTCGGTTCTATCCTGTAGAATTGGCCGGATACCTTTCATTTACCTGGGCCTTCCCATTGGCGGAGATCCTAGACGCTTGATTTCTTGGGAATATGTTGTAACACCCATACTAATTTTATCTAGAATATTAGCATGTGTATTAGACTGATACTGGATACATTAAATTTTTCAATAATAACAATAAATAATACAACTGAATGAGTACAATTTTCTAGTTATACAACTGTTCAAGTACCACTATAATTACTTATTCAAAGACTAATAAACTCCTGAGCTGGTACTTCACGAGCAACTGCACTCCATCCAGCGTCTTCCTGAAGAATTTCATCACGAACATCCTGCTAACCTGTAAACCTGCACCAGAAGGATTGGGATGAGACATAATGTCTCAGTGAGCTCCAGCCCAACCTACTGTTGGCAACCTCGGGGAAACCTAGGGTCGCCATGCACTAACTCTTGGCAATCTTGGGGAAACCTACGATCGCCGTCAGTCTCTACATATTTCCCGATCAAGGGTAATACTAGGATCGCTATATGTCTTTATCTTATGCTGAACCTATGCATAATCTCATACTTAGTGATCTGGAGACATCCTATGATCACTTTCTGATATTCGGTGACTACTTTGTCATTCTCTTCGTATAAAATACATATATACTTAATCATCTTCTTATAACATAAAGTTAGAAGTTAGCGTTGAACAAACAATACATTATCTTGGTTCATTTTATGGAGTGCATCCAGGTGGAGTAACCCCGGAATACATCTCCCTGCTACTAGTGAAATTCCTATCATATCAGGCTAACACCGGACTCCTCTTACTTTTGTGTGGCTGCCCTCGCGGACAGTAACTTCACCATTCCAGCTTTATCCGGAACCCCCTGTATTCTAACTAACGAGAAGACAGGAGACACATTTAACTTTCTTGACTTTGATGTGTAGCTATCCTCACGGATGGTAACTTCACCATTCCAGCTTAGTCTGGAACCCCCTGCGTTCTAACTAGCGAGAAAACAAGAGACACATCTAGTCCTTTAATTTAATTGTTCTTTATATATATATATATATACATACATATAACTTATAAACTTACGTGTGGATATCCCTTTCGGAGAAATCCCATCCGGCATAATCTGTAGTCTACTGAACACGTATAATCTTTAGCATAATTCTTATCTTAAGTACTTGTAAGTACATCTGATACTTTACTATAAGCTTTTGCATATCTGATGCATTCTTCAAGTAATTATTCTTGATACTTAACCTATAATATAAGTGTCGCGTCGAATTTCGGATATCAAGCTATTGGGAAGCATTGAATCACTAATTTTAAATCACGACTGAACTTTTAATTTTTCGGGGAAAAAGGAAAAAAGTTCGAAATTACCTTGAAAAAGATTTTAGGTTCGAAAGTCGATTATGCGAGGGGAAGGTATTAGCACCCCTCACATCCGTTGTACTCAACGGGAACCTCTTAGTTAACTTAGGCTTAAAATGTTTTTGACGTTTTGCTTGCGCGCTTAATCATGTATATATAAAAAAGGGAAAAGGAAACATGATATGTATATGAAAGAGATAAAAACAAACGAAAGGAAGAAAAAAGAAAGTTTTATTAATGGGCTTGACAAGATGTCGATCTTGCTCCTACGTATCTCCCGGTAGTCGGAGAATTCAAAGCGTACGTAGTTCTTTGGGTAGAAAAAGTTTGTACGTTGGTTCGTTTTAGTTAAAAAAGATTTGATCGCGTCCGAGCGAAAAAAAAGTTTGAAAAAAAGAGAAAGTAATGAAAGTAAATGTCAACTGTTCGGGTTGTTGCCGAACTGGCCATTGACGACAATGCATAAAGGTAAATGATTTGATAAAAAAGATTTGCACTCGGACTTGAACAAAGGTTTTAAAACGCACGAGAGCGTACAAAGTTTTAAGTGGTGAAAGATGGACGCTAAGGCGATAAACTCGCGCAAGGCGTGAATGTTTTGAAAGATAAATAAAAAGACAAATGCACAGGGGCGTAAAAAGCTTGAAAATAAACGACAAACGCGCGGAGGCGATAAATTCGCGCAAGGCGTAAAAATGGTTAAAATAAACGCGCAAAGGCGCGAAAGGTTCGGATTGACCCGAGGGCCAAAATTGGTGAGTTGGATTTGTTTCATGCTTCGTTTTGAAAATAGAATGACGATTGTCCGAGCAACGAGACATACGTCAAGCATTCGTACAACCGGGGAAATGGAGAGACATACGTCAAACCACCCTTTTTCATTCAAGTTTGTTTGAATTTGAGAAAAACGTATTTTTGGGGAAGCTAGAAAAGAATGACGATCGTCTAAGCAACGAGACATACGTCAAGTGTTTATCCGATCGGGGAAAGGAGAGACATACGTCAAACCACCCTTTTTCATTCAATTTTTGCTTGAATTTTAAGAAAATGTATAAACTATCAAGACACTTGGTTTAGAACTCAAATGAAAAAGTTTTAATTGTTCAAATTAGTTGTTGCAACCTAATGAATAAGTTTATTGTTCAAATTATTAAAAAAAAGAAAGAAAATATTTTTGTTGTTTTGATTTTTTACTTGGAGTTAAAAAAGAAATTAAGTGCGATAAAATAAACTAAATGCGAGGAAATTAAACGATGTAGGATCAAAAATAAAAAAAAAATCCCTTTTTCTTGGATTATGAGTTAAACTATAAAAAAGGAAAAAATGAATGCAATGCATATTTATATACTTTGTTTCTAAATGTATATTCTAATGACATAGAAAATGCAAAATAAAATGAATAAATAGAAATAAAAGAAATAATAAAAAAATAACATGCATGAGATGATGTGATAAGTAAATAAATGAGATGTTAAAAATAAAGGAACAAATAAAAGGAAATAATAATAAAAAGGAAAATAAAATTGCAAAGAAAATAAAAGAAATAAAATAGGGAGGTGTAAAAATAAAACTGGGGGGTGCAGGAAGTGAGAAATGGATCAGATTTAAGGAAAATAGGCCCAAAATGCATTGGGCCAGCGTGATTTGATCTGGGCCGTCTGATTAATCAGAGGGCCCTGATCTGATCACAAGGGGAAAAAGCCAGAGTCATCTGATTTAAAATCAGAGGGCCAGAGGGGCGAGGGTGCACGCTAACGCGTACACCCACGCACACTGAATCAGGGAGGGGTATTTAAACCCACTTCCTTCATTTTTTTCTCATTTTCACACTTTCTTTCTCTCTCCCCTTCTCTCTCTAAACCGCCTTCTCTCACTTCTCTCTCCCCTCTCTCTTCTTCCAACCGGCCGGTGAGTTTCCGGCGTGGTGGTGGCCGACCAGTCACGGCGGCGCCACCGCGCCGGAGTACCAATCTAGCCCAAAATCAAAACTTGTTTGGCCTACCCCCTTTATTTTTCCATCCTCGTTCCAAATCCAAAATTAAAAATCACAAAATCCTCACCGTTTTTCCGGATCGGAGCAAAACAGTTTTGAAAAATCTCTCTCCCCCTCGCGTCTGTTCGCGTTCTGTTTTCTATCTCTTGTGCGTGTGTGCGTGTTTGTTGTTGTTGTTGTTCTTGCGTTCTGTTGTTGTGGGTATGTGGAACGATTTGGGTTCTGATGATGATGAGTGTTGTTTTTTTTTTTGTGTTTGTGAGTTCTTGGTTCTGATGGAAACTGTTTGTGATGCGTTGGGTTTGGTTTTGATGATTTTTGTTGTGTGATTGTGTAGTGTGTTGAGTATTATGTTGTTGGGTTGTGTTTGGTGTGTGTTGGTGTGTGTGTGGGTCGTGTATGTGTGTTGCTGTGTGTTTGTTGTTTGCTGAAAAAAAATCCTCAGTTTGATTCAAAATTTCTTTTTTTTTTTCTTTGAGTTTTGTCCCTGTTATATAGAGGGTTTTTGAGCTGCTTGTTGACTCAAAAGATTAACTTGAAAGCTGGTTCTGCAGATTTTGGATTAGATTTCTGGCAAACATTAATGGGGAAGTGATTTGCTGTGATCTTACTGTTGATTTTGTGAGGATTTTTGGAGGATTTGGATAGAATGAAATGATGAAAAACCCAGCAAAAATGGGGCGCTGCAGGCCTGTGTTTTTTGTTGACTTGGACCAAAAATAGAAAAATAAAAATAATAATAATAGTAAAAAATAATAATAATAATGATAATAATAAAAGAAGAAATAATAAATGGTGATAATAGTAATAATAAAAATGAAATAAATGACAATAAATATAAAAAACTGAAATTAAAAGTAAAGATAAAAAGTAAATAAAAATAAAATAAATAAACGAGACAAAAATTGACATGAGGTATTTTAAAATACCTCCCTGCCGAAATTTCGTCTGAAACGACGAAAATTCTCGGCTTTAAAAAATGAGTAAAACGAGACGAAAATGGGTCAAAAAATGGGGTATGACAATAAGGTTCTAGGCTTATCGTTCTCATAAGCCACTTACTTGGTTGCTGGAAATCCAACCCTTAATCTTATCTGGATCTAGACATATCGTTATCATATGTCATGCTTAGGGCTTGCTATCCCACTTATAATAATTTCCTGTTCCTCTAACCTTTACCATTTGTACCTCTAGTGCTTTGCCTAGTCGTTGTTTACTCATACTCTCATTTGTTGGAAGCCTTTAGGATATGTTAAAATAGTGTTCCTTGAGAAAAATAGGGTTTTTAATGTTGTACATGGCACTTGGACAATTGGTACATTTATAAGAGTCAAAAAAACAAATGCTGTCAACTTAGCAGAGCAAAGTCTACTTCGCAGAGCAAAGTCTAACTTCGTAGAGCTAAGTCTAGGCGAAGTGGTTCAGACTCAACTTCGCAGAGCAAAGTCCAACTTCGCAGAGCCACCATGACAGGACAGAAAAGGTTCAAAAACGTGATTTTTCAACCATTTTAACTTATCCAAGCTTACCCAAGCTTCCCAACCGCATGAGGAATGATTTCTAATGCAAATTGACTGATTAAAACATGAACTTAACAAGGAATTGGCAAGCAAAGGGATTAGGGCACAAAAACTCTAAACTTTGCTCAAATCATAAATCACACCCAACTCACTCAAAGTGGGTTCTAAAACCCTAAGGAGCTCACCTAGATCCTTGCTTGATGCTTGTTAAATTCTTAACTTCAAAACCCTTGCTTTGATCTTACTCCTTTCTTGATTCTCCTTAGCTTCCTCTTTCCCAAAAGCTTGCTTGATTGCAACACAAAGAACTAGGGAAGGAAAAATGATGGATAAAGGTTGGTGGTGAAAGAGAGAATGGCGTGAGTTAGAGAGAGAAGGGGAGGGGATTCTGATTTGTAGTGAGAGAGAGAGGATAGGAAAAATGAAATGAAAATATCTTGGTTCCTATATAAAGCCTTGCCATCTCGAAATTACAATTTTACCCTTACTTACTCGTAATTCCTCTGATACTGATAAAAGTTACGTTTAAGAAGGATGTTACACCTGTTGTTGGTCGGATAAAAGCTAGATTGTCTGAATGGAAGAGTAGAAACTTGTCTTTTGGAGGTCGCTTAATTCTTGTTAAATTTGTCATGTCTTCTCTACCTGCCTACGCCCTTTCTTTTTTCAAAGCTCCTTTAGGTATAATCTCCTCTATTGAATCTATATTAAGTAATTTTTTTGGGGTGGGAGTGAGGACCATAGGAAAATTGTGTGGGTGGACTGGTTGTCTATTTGTTCGCGTAAGGAGTTTGGTGGATTGGAGGTGTCTGGTGGATAGGGAGGGTTTATGGTTTAAGGTGTTGTCCTCTCGCTACGACGAGGAGAGGGGGCACATTAAAGAAGGGGGGAGGAGCGATTCTGCTTGGTGGAGGGAAATTGTGAGAATCTGTGAGGGGATGGGTGTGGAGGGAGGAAGTTGGTTTGCGGAGAGCATTCAGAAGAAGGTGGGTAATGGTCTTAATACATTTTTTTGGATTGATCGTTGGGTGGGGACGGTTCCCCTCCGGGAGATGTTTAGGCGGCTTTTTGATTTAGCTGTTCATAGAGATATGACGGTGGCAGAGATGTTTTCTTTAGGGTGGGGTGAGCGAGGGGACGCTTGCGGTGGAGACGACGTTTGTTAGCCTGGGAGGAGGAGTTAGAGGGGGAGTGTCAGACTTTGCTTTATAATGTTTCTTTGCAGGACACAGTTAGTGATATTTGGCAGTGGCGCCCTAATGTGGGTGAAGGTTATACTGTTCGTGGGCTGTATCAAATGCTTATGTAGGAGATGTATACTGATGAAGATGAATCAACCGATGTGTTGGCATAAAACTGTTCCTATCAAGGTTTCAATATGTGCTTGGTGCCTCTTACGTAACAGATTGCCCACCAAGGATAACCTGGTGCGTCGTCGTATTCTACCCAGTGAATCTCAGTTATGTGTATCTGGTTGTGGTCATCATGAGTCCGCGGATCATCTTTTTCTTCATTGTCCTTTTTTCGGAGAACTTTGGCAACATGTCAAGACTTGGATTGGTGTGCATTCGGTGGATCCTCATCAGATTTCGTATCACTTTACGCAGTTTTTTTTTTCTTCAGGAAGCTTTAAACCTCGTCGCTCGTTTTTGCATCTAATTTGGCTTTGCAGCGTTTGGGTGATCTGGACTGAACGGAATAACAGGATTTTCTCAAATAAAGAAAAATCTATTTTGCAGCTGCTGGATAAAGTTAAAGTTTCTTCTTTAGGGTGGCTGAAAGCTAAAAATGTTTGTTTTCCTTTTGGTTCCCATATGTGGTGGCAGCAACCCCTTGTTTGTTTGGGAATTGGTTGAGTGTCTTTTATTTCGGTCTCTTTGTAAATATTCTAGCGTCTACTTCTCTTTCCACACCTTGTGCTAAGGGGTAAGCTCTTTTCTTTGTGGTAATATAATTCATTTTAGTGTGTTAAAAAAAACTATAAGACAAAATTTTAAAATTAAAGAATTTAATTAAAATAATTGTTGTGTCGTGTAAGGTCATGGAAACGGGGAAGTGTAACGGTGAGGATGGATTATGGTTATTATTATGCATAATCTAGTTTTTTAATTTGAATAAAAAATTTCTTCTACTTTTAGTCCCAAAAGTTTTGCATCTTCACTTATGAGTTCTGACCTATCCTTTTAAGTAAACTCATATGCATAATTCATATTTTTGGATAAAATTTGGTAGAAAAGTTTATAATATTATAAGAATCTCTAAAAAAAAGAATTTTTTTTAACAAAACATGAATTAAATATGAATTTTTATATTTGTGGCGGTAAAAAATTTATATTTAATTCATGTGTTGTTAAAGAATTCTAAACTTTTTTGGGAGAGATTTTTACATTATTCTACACATTTATGTACAATTTCATTAAAAAATACAAAGGCTACACATGAGTTGAATTAAAAATAGAGACCAAACGTGGTGATTGAAAATTTTAGAGGGGACTAAAATGAAAATTTGGTATATTTATAACGACCGAAAACATATTTAACCCTATAATTAATTATTAGCGTTCTTAATTAAATTTGATCACTAATTAATTGAAGCTCATAAATGATAAATATCTATTATAATTATGATAAAGACCAACAGAAAGACATGCATTCTCGTGTCCGCCTTTTTGCTCTTTTTGTTACGCTAATGCTTGTACATTATGAACAATGTTTTTTTATGAAATTTTGATTTTGATTAAAAGTATAGATATTAGATGTTTGTGAATTTCAAATTATAACGAACCCAACAAACAATGTTTATCTTTTTCAATGAGATTAACAATATTGGAAATATAATATATATTTTTGGGTTAAATATGTTTTTAGTCCTTATAAATATATCAACTTTTTGTTTTAGTCCCTCTAAATTTTTTCTTCAACTTTGAGTCCCTATAAAATTTTCAATCACCACTTCTTGTCCCTTTTTTTAAGTCAACTCATGTATTTTTTTAATGAAATTGTGCAGAAATATGTAGAATATTGTAAAAATCTCTTCAATTATTTTTTTAACAAAACATGAATTTTTTAACCACAAAAAATATAAAAATTCATATTTAATTCATGTTTTGTTAAAAAATTCTTTTTTTTGGAGAGATTCTTATACTATTATAAATTTTTCTGCAAAATTTTTTCAAAAATATGAATTCTACATATGAGTTCACTTAAAAGGAGAGATCAAAAGTGAAGATGAAAAACTTTTGGGGACTAAAAGTCGAAGAAAATTTTTAGAGGACTAAAACGAGAAGTTGGTATATTTATAGGAACCAAAAACATATTTTACCCTAATTTTTAAAAAATATAATATAAAAGTAAAGATATTTATCCACATAATAACATTAAAAAAAATATAATTAAATAATAAAATATTCAAACATATATCGCATCAAACATCATAAGTGCTCTACAAAAATCAAACATTACAAGTGGTGTAATGTCAACTTTTTGATGTTAGATTATACTACTCTATTTCTTAATTTCACTTAACCCTCGTTTTCACATTTATGCAAATCCTATCTTTGTTTAGCTCACGTCTCTGTTTCATCTAAATATTCCACGCCACTTTTGTTGAAGAAGAAAATTGTTTGGATAAAATTTGCTGACATCACAATCAAGAAACGTTGTTTAATACTAAATAAAAGATTCTGGTTACATTTTTTATCGTTGTTTTCGTAAACCAAATTAGTCTCCGACCTTATGGAACACTTCTAAATAAATCTTTGATTCTTTTTTGTCAAATAACCTAGTGACTGAAGCTTATGTATTTTAAATATAGAAAACTGGGATGTCCGAGGTTCGAACCCCGGCCCCTGCATATATTATGCAATGTTTGTACAAACTGAACTAAATTTACAAGGACAAAAGATCCTGACTCTATTAAAGTCTCAAATTAATCTCTACATTTAACCAATTGCTATCATTTCAATCCCTATATTTTAACAATTTAATTTCACTTTGACCCCTAAGTTTATTCATTTACTATCAATTTAATTTTCAACATATTTTTTGAAGGACTACTATAACTAAAACTTAAAAGAGTCAGAGACCTTTTTGAAACATTCATAAAGTTAAGGACTTATTTCATAACGACTCACATAGTCAAGGACTAATTTTGTGGTTTACTTTTTTCCTGTTTTTTTTTAACACTGCATAACAAACTTATTGTGGTTCTGAGTTTAACAAAAAAAATTGTTGTGGTACCAAAAAAGTTTGGTTGGTCGCCATGATCCGAGATCTGAATTTGGGATCCCTTGCTTGTGTGTGTGAGAGTTTTTAAATGGTTATTGTCATTCCCTTTTCGTCTGTCTACCAAAAATGTTAAAAGAGTGCTACAAACACTCTCATTCTAAGTTTCTAACACTTATCTTTTATTGAGTAAAATTAACGCGAGTCTCATACTTCAGAAATTGATTTCACATAAAGTGATGAAATCTACATTAATTCCACCCAATAGTGGAAGAATGTTGAAAATAATGTCTTCCTACTAAACTAAATATCACACATTGTTTACATATGAACTAATTCAAACGTTAACAAATGTTACATAGACTAAAAACATAGGAGGATTAAGTAACTCAACTGATTTAAGCAAAGAGATAAGAAGTTGGAGGTCATAAGTTCAAACCCGAACGGACAAATAAGAAAAACTAATCTAACATCCAATTACTAATATTTATATTAAAAAAAAAAGAACTAAAAAAGTAGCCAGCACAAAAGAAAAAAATTGAATATATACAAGGACTAAACTCAAAAAGTATTATATAGGGATTAATTATTTTACTATTTTTTTATATATATTTGCAGAAACCAAAATCACATTTTTCTCATTATCATTGGTTCAACAATAGCCATTGATTTACTCAGCTTTTCGATGATAAATAAAAATTATACAATGGAAAACCTTTGACATAGTACAAAAATAATTTTCAAATATTTATGGCATGTTATGTTACACCAAGAATCCGTTCCAAGCTGCAAGAGCAAAGTCATTATTTTCAAATACTTACGACATGAGGGGTTCATAAATTTTATATTAGAGATGGCAAAGCGGTCAAACCCGCCCGTTCCGCCCCGCCCCGTTATTAACCCGTCAAAAAAGGGGCGGAGCGGGCCGGGCCGGGCCAACTAGTGATGGCGGATTGAAAAACTCACCCCGCCCCGTTTTATGGCGGATTTGCGGGTTGACGGGGTGCCCCGTCAACTTATTTTTTTAGAAAACAATTGATAAATTTGCAAAAACGTGTAAAAATAACATAAAATTAAAGACTATTCAAAGAATCAAAATATAAAACTAAACTTCAAACATCCATGATCCATTAAAACAACAAGAAAACCATAAAACTTTAATGAAATAGTCTCAAATCCAACAGCTCAAACAAAACTTGGATTCTATGTTTAAATCCACATCAACAAAAATTAAACCAACAAGAAGATAACCATAAGGAAATACTCGAATCCAACAAAAACAAAACTTTGATTCATTGTCTAAATCCACACCAACAAAAAAATTAAATAGTAAGCGATAACAATAAGTAGTCTTCAATCCAAATTAACAACGATGTTTGATGCTTGGTTGGATGTTGACGATGAACAATTTATAATGGGCCTGTATTTTTTATTTATTTATTTTTAGGCCAAATACCTCTTTTGGTCCTTTAAGTTTGACAAAAATACCGGATTAGTCCTTTAAGCTCTTAAGTTTTAAATAAGTCCTTTAAGTTGTTAATTTATTACACCGTTACCCTTTTAAGGACCTATTTGAAACTTCAAAAACTTCAAATAGGTGCATTAAATTAACAACTTAAAGGACCTATTTGAAACTTAAAAAACTTAAAGGACTAATCCGGTATTCTTGTCAAACTTAAAGGACAAAAAATGGTATTTGACCTATTTTTTATTAAGCTCGACGGGCCAACCCGCCCCGCCCCATCACCGCCCCGTTTTTTAGCGGGTTATGCGGGGCAGGCACCCTACTAATGGCGGATCAAAATTTCAACCCACCCCACCAAAATAGGCGGGCTAAACGGGCCGACCCGACGGGCCCAAACCGTCTTGCCATCCCTATTTTATATCTTCAGTAACAAGGTATGAATAACATATCTAAATCCAAACCACCACGATGTAGATCTAAGGGTTAGTGGTGCGATGAGAGCTCTTCTCCGCATCACCGTCGCATCCTTCTCCCTCCGGCGTTCCCTTCGTCTTTCTCATCCGTCGCCGTCGTCGTCAAAGGTTTGTAAGGGTGAGATTCGGTCTATCATCCTTCATCCTCTCTCCGTCGTTGTTCAAAGGGTTCTTCGAAGGCTTCTTTGTCGGAGGGCATGGGTATGTAGCTTCGGTCGCTGGATTTTCAGCCTCCGTCAACGGTTTTCACTGGGTTCACATGTTAGTTTTTTTACTTTTTGTCATTTGTATGTATTGAGGGAGTAGAGACAGAGGTCCTCCACACCTTCTTTTCACCAGATTCGTCCGGCGAGCGGCCATGAGCCGATGGATTTGGTGTTTTCAGATTCACTTTCAGATTTATCCATGGTTGCCCCTTTCACGAGTTATGGTGGTGGTGGTTTGGGTGGAGGTTTTGTGTCATCGTGGTGGAGTGGTTGGTTCAGGTGGAGGTTTTGTGTCATGGTGGTGATGTGGTTGGTTCAGGTGGAGGTTTTGTGTCATGGTGGTGATGAAGTGGTGGATTGTAGGTGATGATAGAGTGTCGTCAGTGGTGACAGTTGAAATGGCGGTGAAAGATGATTGTTGGTGCGGCGGTCCGTTGTGGGTTGGTGGTGAAAGGTGGTTGTTTGGAGGTTTGTCGTTTTATTCCACACATAGGTGGCACTTTTTCCGGCGACATTTTCTCCAACTGTTTTCGGTCGTGCTGGATGTGCTGCGAGATGGTCGGGGGAGGTAGTGGAGCTGTAGGTTTGTGTGGTGGTTTGTGGTGGCTGTAGTGGTGTGGTTATGGATGGAGTGGTCATGGATAATCTGTACTCGAATCTGGCGTCAGAATGTTTTGGTGGAAGGGAGTTGATTAAGAGGGTGTGGTAGACGATGTTTAGGTAGGAGGTGTATGTTTTAATGGAGCTTTTGTGGGTGTTGGTGAGCTCTTGGTGTTTTTTGTTGTTGGTCGCCTCTGTTTTGGATCCATATCTGCTGTCGCTAGCTATTGTTGCTTTTGTGTTCGGGTGCTTCGAGTGTGGATGTCACGATTCCTTTTTGCTCCACCGCCTATCCATGTCGAATGCCTTACAGATTTGTGTTTTGGATTCTGGTGGGCCGATTAATTTTGCTTCGAGATCGGGAGTTAGTGTCTAGTTGCAAGTTTGTTTGGCTGGTTATGGTGTCTTTTCCGGTGGATCGGGGGTGAGGGATACCTTACTGATTTGTTATTGGAGTCTGGTGGGCCGATCACTTTGGATTTGAGATCGGGAGTCAGTTCTTTGATTCAAGTTTGCTTTGGGCTAATTATGGTGTTTTTCTTTGGTGGACCAGGGGTAGAGAGGTGGTGGAAGCCGAATGAACGTTGGAATAGGACATTTACAGGGGTGGCTCGACTATGGTGATGAGAAGAGGATGTTTGATTTAGAGGGGTTTTTGTTGGGGTTAGTAGTCGGCGATGGGTGTTTATGGATTTCATTTTCAGGGGTTGTTTGCAATGGAGTTTGATTTAGGGGGTGATGTTGGTTTTGATGGTTGTTGTTTTAGTGGGTATTGAAGTTGGTTTTGGTGGTTGTTGAAGGTAGATCTTTGTTAGGTGATGTGTGTTTGGGTGTTGTTTATGGTGTTTCTTTTAGGTGTTCCGCCTATATACGGCGCCTTTGTATTGTAGTCTCTGTTTTACCGGTCTCTGTTCGTCTTGAGCAGAGATTTGGTTTTTAATAAATTTTTCCGTTCAAAAAAAAAAGGTATGAATAACATATCTATTTTTTGTGTCCTTCTAAAAAAAGAGACCATTTTTTTAGAAATAAAAGAACCCTAACTCGTTTTTCTCGTAGTAAAAGATGCTCAAGTCTTTTAACCATCATTCTGTGAATAAACTTGACATTAATTATAGTAAACACAATCTCCAAATGGTTGACATTACCTCTTTTTGGCTCATAACACATATTTTCTTTGGAAAGTAAATGATCCATCTATCCCAAATTATACGTCGCTTTAGGAAAAAGATTCTCAGATTATACGTCGCTTTACAATACTATAGAAGCATTAATGTAACTTTTTTTATTACATCCCTAACTATTTATTACTCGCTCTTCATTCAATTCTTTAATTTATTTTTTTCACATAATTTATTAAGAACAATTTTGTTAAACAACTCATAATATCTCTTTCCTACACAAAATTAATTACATTTCTTAATACGTAAGAAATGTCCAAAAACGTCATATAATTTGAGACGGAGGGAGTACATTCTTCACATATAATAATAAAAAAAATTACATTCTTAACAGATCTCTAGCTATGAAATTTTAAGAATGACATTAAAACATAATGGGAAGGTACTGTACTTGTAACATACATCACTAAACATCACTTACATGGTATTGAAGCATCTCAACTACTCTACTCATGGTAGGCCTTGAATCTCTTTCATCCACAACACAATCCAAAGAAACTTTAGCCAAAATCTCCATCTTACTTTTATCATAATTTAATCCAATTTGAGGGTCAACAATTTCCTCCAACCAAGGAATGTTACTGCCACTTTTTTCTCTCACCCATGTAACCAACCTCCCATCACTTTCCTCTTCTCCATTTACAATTTTGAAACCTGTAGTTGGGCTTTTTCCTGTTATCATTTCCAATACAACTATTCCATAGCTATAAACATCTACTTTAGATGTTATTGGCAAATTGAAAATCCATTCAGGTGCCATATACCCTCTTGTTCCTCTAATCATAGATACACTTGAATTGTTGAGGTTGTTTCTGTTTTGTAGCTTAGACAATCCAAAATCTGCTAACTTGGGTTCAAAGTTGGAATCAAGAAGTATATTTTGCGGCTTTATATCACAATGCAAAATCCACTCCAAACATTCTTCATGTAGATATGCTAAAACTCTTGCTATTGATAAAGCAATTTTGTACCTTTTACTCCAATCAAGTTTATTAGCTGACAGGTTTTCAGCTAAAGAACCATTTTCCATGTACTCATAAACCAATAGTCTATATTTTCCCTCAGCACAATATCCCCACATTTCAATCAAATTCATGTGATTAAGCCTTCCAATGATTCCTACTTCAGCTAGAAATTCACCTTCACCTTGTTGTGCATTGTAAAGTCTCTTTATTGCAGCCTGTCTTCCATCAGATAATATGCCTTTGTATACAACACCTCCTCCACCTCTTCCAATCTCTTGACTGAACCCTTTTGTTGATTTCTTTAGCTCTAAGTAACTGTATTTTCTAAACCCTAATTCCGCTAGATGGTATCCGTGTTGGTCTGCATAAGTCTTTTGGTGTGACCTAAACAGGGAACACCAAACGGAGAAAATGAAGACGGTTTCAAAAGCTCCAATCGCAGTGGCAAACCATAGAAAAAACTTCACGAAATGGTTTTCGTTTTCTTTGACATAAACTCTTTGAAGTTTTTCTGAACAAACATAGTCACTTGGATTGGAAGTTTCTCTTTTAAAGAAGGTACTACCTTTAGGCAATCTCAAGTAGGTTGATCCTTTAAAGGTCGGAGAAAACCTACCATTTTGCAATTGTGTTTTTGTAAAACACCTATACAAGCCTTTTTTCTCCCAATATGAGTGTTGAAATGCTCTGCAATTACAATCTTGTAGGCATAAATCCTCACAAGAACTATAGTTACAAATTTCAATATAATGAAAGTCATAGCCATAAAACTCAACATTTTTTATCTCTAAAAAGGTTGACTCACTTTTATTGCAAGTGAAATCAAACATAGGTTCACAACCATAAGACCAATCATTAGGATTTTTCATTCTATACCCTGGAATACAAGAGCATTTTCTTCCAATCTTAGGACTATAACTACATGTACTATTAGCTCCACAAATTCCATGAACTAAACAAGTACCAGTAAAGGGTTGCCATGAAACATACCAATTCTGTGACACATTAGTTCTGCTATACACTCTCACAATACCATCAGAATCCAATTTCATCATTCTTTGCAGAACAGTTCCATAATCAGAAGTTGAAAAAGTGAAATTATCTGATGAATGGAAACTACCAAAAGAGTCCAACACTGCAATTCTGCTACTATTGAAATTAGATCTGCCAACATCCCAACTTAGCAGCCATGGACTTGGCCAATAAGAGCTAGAAACATCGCGACCGTTGTAATGAAGACCGAGAATGTTTTCATCATCAAAGAAGAACATATAGAAGCCAGAAGAATGATTACTCTCACTTATTGAAGCCACAAGCTTTGTATATCTTGTAAGAGGTTGACCTGGAAGGAGTGTATCTGTTGGAGAATCAAAACTCTGCCACAAAATGTTGATTCCTTGAAGCTCACGCAACACAAGATTTCCATCATTTTTGAGATGCAACTCTAATGGTTTCAATGATGCAGTGTTTGAAGACCAAACATTGTTTAATGAAACATCAAGCAATACAATGTTTCCTGTGTTTAAAAAGGAAAGTCTGGATCGTTTTCCGTTAACCGGTTGGTCGCGATTCGCCATCCAAATGATTGTATTGTTGAGGGAATTTGGTTCTGTGAACCATATGGAAAAGGAATATGAGTTTTCACCAATGGAAGTAAACCCAGCAGTGAACATGCCATTTTGTGAGATGATTTTGTCTTCTGGATTTTCTACTGAGATGGATGAACCCTTTCTCAATGATGATAAAATAGAAGATGAAGATTGGAATGAAAAGGCCAATACTAGAAGAAATAGTGTGAATGAGAAATCCATATTATTCATGGATGCAATGCAAGCTCTTGAAGTGAGATTTTCTATTATGTACTACTACTAGATAACTAGAATACATATTAGCTATCAAAGTTAGAAATAGAAAAACTGAAATTTGTCAATAATTTTGTCTGTCAATTTTTCGTCTTCTAATTTTTGTTGCCAATTAAACATTTTATAATGTAATATATAAAAATTAAAGTGCATGGAGTCAATAGATCAACATATTATGTTTTTTATTATCAAATTGCATTAGCAATGAATAACAATTAGGGTTAAATAAGTAAATGATCCCCCTACGTATACCAACATTTGATTTTAGTCCCTCTAAAATATTCCTTAGGCTTTTGCTCCCTCCAAAAAATTTTCATCCATGAAATTAGTCCATACTTTTAGTCAACTAATGTCTAACCTTTGTTTTTTTTTTTTAATGAAATTTTGCAGAAATGGGTAGAATATTATGACAATCTCTCCCAAAAAAAATTAGAACTTTTTAACAAAACATGAATTAAATATGAATTTTTAGGTTTTTGGTGTTAAAAAATTCATATTAAATTCATGTTTTGTTAAAAAATTCTATTTTTTTGGAAAATATTGTAATAATTTTCTACCAATTTCTGGAAAATTTCATTAAAAAATATAAATGTTAGACATGAGTTAACTAAAAAGTAGAGACTAATTTCATGGATGAAAATTTTTGGAGGGACCAAAAGCCTAAAAAACATTTTAGGGGGACTAAAATCAAATATTGATATATTTAGGGGACCATTTACTTATTTAATCCTAACAATTATTATTTTATGAATTTGTTTTTTCAATTTCCATTTTAAAATTGTGAATGCAACAATAATTACACTTCAATTCATAAATATCTTTGAAAATGTTAACCAACCAACTCCTCCTCCTTTTGACCCTACTTATTTGAATCCTCTAATAAATAGGAAAACAACTCTATCCACACACACACACACATATATATATATAGGATAATATTTTCTTCCTGTCTTCTGGTTTTTCCACCTTAGAGGCAACATCCCTTTGTCAATGATGATTAAGCAGATGCACATTGGAAATAGTTTTTTTTTTTGAGCAAAATGTTTGATTTTTTGAGCTTGCACCTTGGAAATAGTTGTACAAAATGTTGTTTGTAGCAAAAAGTAAGGAGAATTCAGATAAAGATAAGATTTTGTGGAATAAAAATAGGATGTTTAGATTGTTTTGGAAAAATAACCCACATTTTTGGTTGTGTCAATTAGTTAAATTAGGTTAGTTTGATTTTTTTTACTGGTACAAGCTCAATAAATTTCATTCATAATGATAGTTTGGATACACGTTGGGATATTAGTAAAAATATGAAAAGTAGATATAGATGGAGTCACACTACCTAAACTATGAGCAACTTCATTTTCTTTGTCACCTATAAGCAACTTCATTTTCTTAGTTTGCAATGCAAATTTGCAACTTCATTTTCTTAGTTTGCAATGCAAATTTGCAACTTCATTTTCTTAGTTTGCAATGCAAATTTAATTGTTTATTTTTCAATCCTACTATCTGGTTAATAATATATGCATCACTCTCAAACTATTATTCTTCATGTTACATTTAAGATAATGTAAATACACCAATAATTAATAGATCATGTTTTCTTAATGCTTGTGAAATGAAATATAGTGGGACAAAGGGAGTACACAAATTGGTTAGCTGTCATGCTTTTATATAGTTGACTAAAAATTATTTAGCCTATTTAATTCTTGCACCATACTCGATCATGACTGGGTTTGAGTGAATTAATTGATCTCTTATGCACATATATCAAAGGAAATGATTGTTTTTACAAATCATCAACCCACGAAAGGGAAGAATATCACAGCTCATGCATTCCACCAACTGCTCTCCATGCATTCCGCTGTTTCCCTTTCTTTTGACTTTGTTCTTTTTTTAAGAGTTATCCTCACATTTAATTTCTTGCACATATCATTAGTAAAAAATAGCACATCTCATATATAAATGATGCATATCTATTAATCCATCCGTCCCTCAATACTACTACCGTTCCTTTTTAATTGTCACTTTTTGACATTTTACACAAACCAAAACATTCAATAAATATTACTATTTTTGATACAATAATGTATATTTTTACTATAATAACCTTATTTATTTAATATATAATTTCATATATTTCTCTCTCCGCAATAAATAAGTAAGGATTATATTGGTAAAACAACATTTACTGTTGCATTGAACTTCGAAAGTGACAGTTAAATAGGAACAAAAAATTTCTTCAAAAGAAATAATTAAAAAGGAACAGTGGGAGTAATTTGGATTAGGATCCTTTCCTTGTTATCATATCATCTCTTTCAAGCACAATAAATATGAAAGGAGAGAGAAAATCAATTCTTCTCTCTCAAATTATAAGTCATTTTATTAAAAAATTATCTCAATCTATTAATTTTTTCTCTCATACAATTAATCATGCATAATTTTGTAAGATAATTCATAAATTTTATCTCTAAAAAAACTCATTAGTTTTAATTTCTCAAATAAAATAACTACTACTATCTCTGTCAATATATATATATATATATATATATATATATATATATATATATATATATATATAAAGACCCTTTTAGCAAGTTTTTCTTGCGAATATGTTTTAATTCTAGGGTTAAATTTAACAATAACTGTCTCTTGTCAGCCGTCGCCTAAAATTTTAGTTTATTCTTCTTCATTTACTAAAGAGGGATGATTTAAGGTCATTTTTTTACCCCAAATCACCCCTTTAAATTAGTTTTCTCCTCTTTTATTTAAATACGTGATTTTCACATATATTTAGTTTTTTCTTTTGTGATTTCATCGTCTTAGTGCGACGTTGTTTTGTTTGTCTTCTTTGTGCGGCGTTATTTGTCTTTCTCGTCTTGTTTAGGTGTTTGTTCGGTTTAGATGGATTTGATTCCACAAATGTTTATCATTATACACATAAAGGAACCGTATGAGCTGAAAATCTCAAGTACAAGTTGTAATTGTATAGCGGTATCAGAAAACATATCTTGAGGGCGTGATGGACGAAATTGGCAAGTGCACCAAATCGTAACAAGTAATAAAGTAGTAAGTTTATCGTTCTCCATAAGGATTGTCGTTCAACTTAGTAATTAATAAAGCTTATTTCAAAAGATGAAAGTTAAATAAAATTGAATAGAACTGCAGGGTTAAATTGCCCTGCCCAATGCAAGATTAGGTTTGTGATTCAGATTATTAACGACGATTAGGGAATCCTTGAATCCCCCTTCGTCTATGTTAGAACTATCTTTTAAAGAAACGAACAACTTATGTGGTTCCTACTTATGGTTTAATGAATCCAACGGTAAAACTCACACGAAGTTTCTCACAACAACTATTGCCGGACTAACCTAGGTTTAGATTATGTACGGCGTTGTCCAAAGAAAGGAGTAATGACGGAAGGAATTCAAACCTTAACTTCCTAACCTCTATAAGAAGTGGTAATTAAAAAAGCCAATGAAACTGATATAATTTCGGGTTGTCAGGGCCTACTTTTATCTGATGGTTCATTCTTCAAGATTACACACGTAGTTAACCAATTGAAAAAAGTATTAAAGAAGCATAATCTAATTTAAATCGAGCACAATAAAAACATAAACTGAATTAAAAACTTTATTAAAAATATCCAACAAATAAGAAGGGGTTCATCTTGGAACTGATAGACTTTAAGCAAGTGTACTAAAACTATCGAAGTAATATAATTTATTAGGATGTATTAATTTCGTTATTATTAAGGATGTATTAAATGGGGGGTTGCCCTAGGCAGTTGGTTTGTTTGCATAAATGGGGGGTTTGCATAATAGGAGAGATGAGATCAGGTGTTTCGAACCTCTGACTACGACTGTTTGGTAGACTGCACCTAAACTGTATGAATATTCCTTTAGTTTTACGTTGATTAACAAAAGTAGTTATGATCAATCCTTTGAGTCAGAGCCCTCTTCTCGGATTACCGCCCCTAATTCCTTAGG
This sequence comes from Medicago ruthenica, assembly GCA_018208015.1. Classification (NCBI taxonomy): domain Eukaryota; kingdom Viridiplantae; phylum Streptophyta; class Magnoliopsida; order Fabales; family Fabaceae; genus Medicago; species Medicago ruthenica. The sequence continues at coordinate 58,495,515 of CM031377.1, read as the reverse complement.
TGGTCTAATATTCCTCGAAGATTTTCAAAGCGTTAACCTAATATCACAATTAAACGATTATCCATTCCTAAACTAACCCTGTTTAATTGAACAATCCAATTAGGTATAAGTTGAAAGCTATGGTAAGTTGTCATTCATACTCACGAATTCATGTTATATATGATCAGTATATAAAACACACTAAGAACAATTGGATTGAATAAAATTAGATTAACATTCATAAGCAATAGAGTTTCACAGCCACATGTTTCAAACAAGCCTACATCTTAATCATCTCCACACCTAATATCTAGAGATTTAGCTACTCATAATTGGAATTACGAAAACATAATCAAATTGAAATTACAAAAATATAATCAAATAAAGCATTTAAACATACAAAGATTAACTATGAGTCGGATGGAATGGCCACCTCTTCAGTCTTCTCCTCTCAAAATCGTGCTTCAGATATCAAAAATTCAGAACCCCTATTTTCGATACAAGTTTCAGCTTAAATAGGCAAGACATCAGCGCCCAAAATCGTGTCACGATTGAAGATATCGTGTCTGTAACAGCCCGATTTTTAGCATTAGATTTATCTGTTATTATTAATTAGTGTTATTTATTTAATTATATTTGTTAATTGATTATTTATGTGTGATTGGTGGGTTAGTAGAATTATTAGTGCTTGAGTGACATTTTTGTAAATATGCTAGAACTAGTAATTTGGATTTTAGAGAATAGTGGTGTATAATTAATATGGGGGTTTTAAGTGAAGTAAAAGTGTAGATAAAATAATTGTGAGTTATTGTGACTAAGCCCATTAGTGGAAGTAACCCTAAAACCATCTTAATATATAAATGTTATGCAGTCTGATAAACACTTTTGCAACCCTAAAATAGCTAACCCTAACCCTAATTTTTGGTTTTGAAAAAAATTTATGAAAAACAATTCCTGCTGAGAGTTGAACCCCAGACCAAGTTCTGGTAGATCACAACCATTACCACTAGATCACTAAAGTTTTTTGTGACTTATAGTTGCTTTCATTTTATTTATCTAGCACAAATGCGAGTTCACTTTAAGTCATTCTCACAACCCTGAATTTCAACATCATTTGAACACGAATTGAACGTCATTCACACACATCATGCGATTCAACTTCATTTTCACCGCCGTCGGTGACCCCAATAACAACATCTCGCCACCGTTGCAACTGCCACTTCAACAACACATGCCGTCGTAACTGCCACCGCCGGAAAATCACTTTCTCTCACTGATCCACACACATCACGCTGCCGCCACAACTGCCACCTCACCAACAACTGACTGCCGTAAATGTCATTGCCGATAACTCGCTTTCTCTCACCGATTCACACCATCTTTCATCGAATTGACAAAAAATTATGACCAATGTTGATATTGATTGTCTGAATTTTGTTAATTTCGAATCCTTGACATTAGGGTTTGAAAATTAATGATTTTGTTATGTGATTGCGTGAATTTTAGCTTTTTCTTCATTATTCTTTTTTTCATACTAAATGTTAAGTAGTGTTGCTCTAACCCTAATGATTAGCCCTACTTTTTAGTTATAAAAATTTATGAAAAAAACTTCGGATGGGGATCGAACCAGGTACCACATGCTTTCAATTCACAACTCTTACCACCAAGGTACTGATGTTTTTTATGACATGTGATTGTTTCAATGTTGTCTATTCAACACAAATCTCGGGTCCTCTTTCTTTCAATCTCACAATTCCTAAATCATTTCTCACTCACTTTCATCTCTCTCACCATCTTGCAATTGAACCTAATAACCATAACACCACCCTTTTTGACGGACCTAATTAATTTTTATGAAAAAAAAAATATGCAAGGAATTGAATCAGATAACACATGAAAATGTCATTTTTTTAAAAGTCACTAACGTCATTGCAATTCCTTTTTTGATAGTAGTTCCTTTTCATTATTAGTGGTTCCTTTTTATTATTATTATTATTTTTTATTTCAATTACCACGTAACGTTCCTTTTTATTTTTTTTCTTTCGGTTACTAAATAACAATTCCTCTTCCTTATTTTTTTCTTTCGATTAACAACTTTTGCGGTTAGAATCAATTTCTTGGTGCTAGCTTTTGTATATATTTTTTCTTTTGATTTGTCATTTTTATTGCAGTCCATCTTTTATTTTTGTTACTTTTTGAGATAGTTTGATAACATAATACTGAATATAGCTATAAAAGTAATAATATAGTCATTTGATAGTTATATATGAAGCTATACAAAACCCGTGCATCGCACGGGTTAGAGTCTAGTATTATAAATAGACTAGTAGTGAGTGGTGGTGAATTAGGTTAAACATTCTAACACAAAATTTTGAGAGGCAAGTGAGAGAATAGAGAGAGGAGTGGGTTGGAGAAGAGAAAACTAGAAGAGCTCAAGGGGAAGAGGGGAATTCAACTAGAAGTAGCGAAAAGTGAAAAATTAAGGTAAGTGGGGAGATTACTTTTACCAAATGGGTTTAATAAGCAATTATGAGTTTTGAGTGTTTTTAGATTATGATTAATTGCATGATAATTGTTGCTGTTTTTGGTGAATTTCGTGCTCCTTTTTGTTGATCAAATTAAGCATGTTAAACTTTGTTGAAATTGCATTTTCTTCATGTCAAAATTCATGTTTTGTTATGATTAATTGATACCTTTGTGAATTTTGATGATCTTGATGATTAACATGATAATTGAATGATGATTATTGATTATGAAGTTGATTATGAGCATGTGTATGTGTTTTGTTTGAGAAATCATGAAGTTATGTTGAATAAGTTGCAATTTAAGTGATTTTGAGAAAATTGATTAATTGAGCGAATTTACTTAAGTTGCTACTGTTTTAATTAAGTTGCTACCATATGATGAAAAGCATGAAAATAATATGTTGGTTGTGTAGCTTTGATGAGAATTAATTTGTTGTTGGTGTTGGTGTTTTGCTAAAATGGCTTAATTAAGTGAAAATGAGTAAGTTGCTGCTTAAATGAATAAGTTGTTGTTGGAATAGTTTGAATATGTGATTATGGTGATGTTGAACTTAATGAAATACTATTGATGTTGATATGCAAGTTTATTTGTTAAGTTGTTGGTGAAAATGGACTTTTGAGACGAACTTTGAAATTTAGCGAAGTCCCTGGTCGCTTAGCGACCATGAAAGATACATCATGTGCTGTTCTATGCATTTTGGTCCTTGGGGGATGATTTTGGGTCAATTGGAAAATTTGAACATTTACCGCATTCGACCCATAAAATAAACACAAGTACTAGAGAACTCTTGCAACCGTGAGACAATAATGTTTTCATTATCTTTATTTATCTTGTCTCTTATATTTTTTTTACACCTTTTGTGCAATTTTTTCAATTCATTCTGAGAGATATATTTGACTCTCTTAAGTTCTCTAGTACCCCTACCACAAACTTAAAAGCAACCCCAAACTTAAGTTTTAGCAACACACTACAGCCTAACTCCAAACAATATTTAGGTATATATCTTAAGGTCTATAGGCTTGTAATGTAGTTTGCCACTGAACAAAAGGATCTAAACCTACCAGCTCAACTTGGCTTTACAAAAGGATAATTATATTCGAAACAAAAGAATCCAGGTAGGCTTCAAAAGGCTTATGGTACCAAACACTTTGCCTTAGTGTGTGTATGACAAGACCAATCAACAATAGAGAAAAATCACAAGTTCTAGAAATGTAGTTGCATGGAACACTCTTTATAAGTAAATTGAAAAATAAAAATTTGGCAATGACCTTACAGGTTATGATTTCTGGGAGTTGTGACTACCTATCCGCACAATGTCGTACACTTCTCCGTTGAACTCCAAGCCTCTACCTCCTTATGAACTTTTGGAGTACCACTTGATCAAACAATTGTTACTAAACTGGAATAAGTCAGTTAAACAAACAAGTTCATCAATAATAAACAAGTGAAAATTCATTACAAAATAGGGGCATACTCGAAATTATTCCAACATGCTGACAATTATTCGACTCAACAATGGAAACAAACAAAATAACAAACATTAGAAAAAAAGGATGGGTTGCCTCCCATCAAGCGCTTTCTTTTACGTCATTGAGCTTGACGCTTCAACCACCGTTAGGGTGGCAACAATGACAGAAAAAATATATCATCCTTCATCTTCCTCTTGTTTGGTAGGAATTCCATGAATTTGGCACAAAGAATCAGATACTCCCATGCACTCACTGTCAAACCTTTGGAATTTGAGCTCTCCCACCTTATAGAAGGACATGTATCCATTTGCACATGAGTGGTTTCTTTAAACCCCAATTGTTGAGACTTCCGGTCGAGACCAACATTCCACACTTGTGGATTTTCTTCAACCACAATAGTCTGACACTCAGTCTCCATCTCAACCAACTTCTTTTGAGACTCATATGCTTTCTCAACAAGATCACCACACTGAACTTCAAATTTCTCAAATGAAACTTGATTTAACCTCAAGAATTCATCTAAAATATTTTGAAGTTGAGTATTGTAATCGATGTTGAACACCTTTTTCTGCCCTTCACTATCACTACCTTGATGATTCGCCTCATAAAAATCACATCTCACATTTAATCTTGAGATTTTATCATCCCAATGTTTTATCTTGCGAGATAGCAGATATTTTTCATACAATAGGGTAGCAAAATCTTCTGTATCATAAAGGCAGAACCTGTCTATCATTGCTACAAAACTTGGATAAACTTTTTAGCAACAAAGTACAATGAGATAAACATGAAGAGCATAAATCATAATATCTTTTTTTCTTTTAAAATTTTTTCAAAGTACAATTGAAAATGTAAATGACAGAAATCCTAAATAATAATGAAATTGCCTTATTGAAATGATTCAACAGTCCCTGGCAACGGCACCAAAAACTTGATAGACTTGAAGTAAGTGTACTAAAACAATCGAAGCAATAAAATTTATAAGTTCGTATCCATATGGACTGTTTCCATTTCTACTCAGCAATGTCATTATTATTAAGGATGTATTAAATGGGGGGGGTTGCCCTAGATAGTTGGCTTGTTTGCATAAAAGTAAGAAAGCTTGTAAAATGGTTTTGAAAATAATAGGAGAGATGAGATCAGGTCTTTCAAATCCTCTCACTACGACTATTTGGTTGACTGCACCTAAACTATAAATTTTCCTTTAGTTTTACGATGATTAACAAAAGTAGCTATGATAAATCCCTTGAGTCAGAGGCCTCTTCTTAGATTACCGCCCCTAATTCCTTAGGTGGTCTAATATTCCTCGAAGGTTTTCAAATCGTTAACCTAATATCACAATTAAACGATTAACCATTCCTAGAGTAACCCAGTTTAATTGAACAATCCATTTAGGTCTAGGTTGAAGCTATGGTCAGTAGTCATTCATACTCACGAATTCATGTTACATATGATCAGTATATAAAAAGCATTAAGAACAATTGGATTGAATAAAATAAATTAATATTCATAAGCAGTAGAGTTTCACAGCCACATGTTTCAAACAAGCCTACATCATAATCAACTCCAGACCTAATCTCTAGAGATTTAGCTACTCATAATTGGAATTACAAATAACATAATCAATAGAAGCATTAAAACATACAAAGATTGACTATGAGTCGGATGGAATGGCCACCTCTTCAGTCTTCTCCTCTTAAGATCGTGCTTCAGATCTCCAAAATTCAGAACCCCTATGGACCGTAGATCTCACCATTTAGGCCTTGAGATCCTAAAGACAAGGGTTTGAACCCTTGGAGTAAGGCTGGGCGCCCTCCAGGAGGGCGCAGGGCCCACTTGACAGTCATAAATAACCTTAGGTGACCTCCCTAAAGGACACCCTCTGGGGGCGCCCTCAGCAGCTTACGAGGGCGCCCTAGTCATGGTTTTGGCCCTTTACGATTTGGGCCCAAAACCATGGCCAGATAGGCCTAAGTCAAGGCTACAAATAGTAACCTTGAGATCATTCCCAAGGCATGACCTAAACAGACTCTGAAACCCTAGTTTTCATACATTGTACTCACAGCCAGTACAGTTGGCGCCCACCATGGGGCTACGGTAAAACTAACCTAGCCACCGTCTCCGAAAGAAAGGCAGTTGATCCACGGCCTCTGAAAATCACCAGAACGCTGTGAATCCACTGTGTTTCTCAGGAGCAACCCTGAAACTTCCAAATCAGCCGCGATTCAACCCTAAATCTACCCCCAACTCTAATCAAACATTCAACCCGTTCTTTGTTCAAAACATCAATCCTCTCCCTGAGATTCGCGATCCTAACCGCTAATCTTCAACCACCAGCCTTAATCTTCACAACCGACCTAAACGATCGTCATCGTCGCCATTGATGGCGGACCCGGCGATCTTTGGAAGCCCTACAGCAACAAATCCAGCAGTTTCGCGACCACAACGAAGCTCTACAAGCGACGATGGAGACAATCCAGCAACAACAACATGCTGAGGGGAACGGATCCCAGCAAGATGAATCAATAGATCCAGACCCACAACCACTTTCCGCCGAAGTTTGGAACGCGCCGGTCCTGGAAAACTTCAAGCCACCCTCTCTTTCGACTTTCGACAGAAAGAGTGATCCAGTGGAGCACATAACAGCTTTCAACACCCAGATGGCCATCATCGGCGCTGCTGACTCCCTCAAATGTAAGCTGCTGGCAGGGACTTTCAAAGACGCCGCCCTCAGGTGGTACATGAACTTGTCCCGTTTCTCAGTCGTTAGTTACCAAGACATGACACTCAAATTAACACACCAGTTTTCGGCTAGTCGCCACCACAAGGTGTCTTCTACCAGCCTCTTCAACGTCCGCCAAGGGTCGAATGAGACCCTCCGTGAATATCTTGCAAGATACAACGATGCCACAATCAAAGTTGTGAACCCGAACCAGGAGCTGTTCGTGGGAGCTTTCCTAAACGGCCTCCGCACCGGACAGTTCAACTAATCGCTGGCGCAAAAACCGGCCGATTCCGTGGAGGAGATCATGTCCAGGGCGGAATGTTACATAAAGGGAGAGGAGAGCAACACTGAGAAGAAAGCAAGGGATTCCAGGGAGCGTGCCCCCAGCAACTACGACCATCGCGGCAACTATTATCCACCCGCCCACAGAGACAGAGCGCCATACAGACATCACGTCCAAGATAAGCGCGCACCCCTGTCGGAATCCTTCACATCCCTCAACACTCACCATGAGCAGATCGGGAGAGATGTATATCATTCTAGACTCATCCCTGAACCCCCACCGCCGAGAGGGAACATCATGGGAAACGACAGGGAAGCATGGTGTAAGTATCACCACATAAAAGGACATACTACAGATGATTGCATCCACCTAAAGAGAGAGATTGAGAAGCTGATTCAGAATGGTAGGCTAAGAGGATATGTGAAGGAAAGCAGAGAAGGAGACAGGCGTCCCCCCGAAGATCCCCAAAAGGAGAAGGATGTGGCGAAGGATGGTGAGTGCCACACTTTGAACACCATATCCGGCGGCTTCGCCGGAGGAGGCGAGTCCAGCACCTCCCGAAAAAGATATGTAAGGCAGGTAATGTTGGTCGATGACCACGCCACGTCGGAGCGCCAGACAGATATCACCTTCTCAGGCGAAGACCGCAAAAGAGTGATCCCCCACGATGACGACCCCAATGTCATTACTGTACAAATCTTCAATTGGGATGTCAAGAGGGTGTTGATTGATCCTGGAAGCTCCGCAGACATCCTTTACTACTCTGCTTTTGAAAGAATGGGATTGGACGAGGACCAGTTGCAACCCTTCAAGGGAATCCTGGCTGGCTTCACAGGGGAGCAGGTACACGTTCGTGGATACATCACTTTGAAAACAACCTTCAGCACAGGTAACATCACTAAAACAATCAGGATTAAATATTTAGTGGTAAACTCGCCCTGTTCAAACAACATCATAATAGGCAGCCCGGCTTTCAACGTCCTTGACGCTTATCTTTCCACTAAGTTCCTCGTAATGAAATACCCGCTGAACAATGGACGGGTCGGCACCATCAGAGCAAATCAGAAAATTGCACGAGAATGTTATCTCAATAGCTTGAAGCTGCAGAGAGAAAAGAAAGGAACCAGCAACCTTAAAGCACACCAAGTGAACATCGTTAGCACAAGTCCAAAAGAAGAATTTCAGCAGGGACGCATTGAAGCAGCGAAAGGACCAAAGGAAAGTCTGGCGGATAAAGAGCTGAGCATAACAAAGCCCCTAAAGACAAATCTGAATCTTACCACTCGTCAGCCAACAGATATGCTTAGCGTTCACCCCGCCGAAGTGTGTCGTCACCCTGCTCTTTATCCAATCCAGCAGACAGATGTACTCGAGCCAGTCAGCACGCCTTCCGGGCGTACCGGAAGTTTCACAGAGAAAGCTAGCAAGACAGACCTACCAAAGGCAACAAACATGATTCTGGGATTTCACAAACCTAAGCACGCCCGCAATTCAACTACAAAGCAGGGAGAAGCTCGCCACAACAATTCAAAGGCGAACTAGAGGGTCAACAAAACCATTTTAATTTTTACTTTGTCTTTTATTTTATGTATGGCAATATTTCTGTACAGCCTTAAAGAAAAAGGGGCACTCTTTAATGAGGCCCTGCTTTTTTATTATTATTATTATTATATATATGTCACTTGTTTTATATTACTCTCATGGCCTGTAACAAATCAACAACGCCAAGTCTTAAATGAGATCGTCGTCTGATTCGTGAATCCCAGCGAGGGTTGCCACCTAATTCCTTAACCTCAATGAGGGCTATAAGACGTCGTGAGCTTAAAAAGAAATCGCCACCTAATTCCTTAACCCCAAAGAGGGCTCTAAGACGTCGTGAGCCGAAAATGAAATCGTCACCTAATTCCTTAACCCCAAAGAGGGCTCTAAGACGTCGTGAGCCGAAAATGAAATCGCCACCTAATTCCTTAACCCCAAAGAGGTCTCTAAGATGTCGTGAGCCAAAAATGAAATCGCCACCTAATTCCTTAACCCCAAAGAGGGCTCTAAGACGTCGTGAGCCGAAAATGAAATCGCCACCTAATTCCTTAACCCCAAAGAGGGCTCTAAGACATTGTGAGCCGAAAATTAAACAACCCGACAATTCTCAACATTGTTATGAAATGAACACAAGTAATGACCACCGCCCAGGAGGTGCTTTCTAAAATGAATAAATTTGAAGATAAAAGGAACAGACGAGAAACTTAAAGAAAACGATGCGTCATTACAAATTTAAAGAAGAATACTGAGTTCAAAATAAATTAAAAATTACAACAAGTGAAATTATGGTTCGTCCACTAGGGCGCCATCTACAATAACTTTAAAGGAATCAAGGGCAGAAAGATCGACGCCAGGGTGCAGAAGGGCGACTTGAGCCTTAGCCCTTTCAAAGCCAGCATCGAAATTCAGAGCCAGCTCGTCCTTTGCTTCGGAAACCTCAGCCTTAAGCTGATCCTTCCTTTCCGCTCCAGTTGCGACATCATTTTGCTGCATAACCAATTTTCAGATAGGAGATGCGCTTATCACACTCAAGCTTCACCGCCTCTCTGGCTTCCTTCATTTCTCTCTCCCTCGCGTCCTTGGCCTCCTTCACCTCTTTCTCCAATGCCCTCACCATAGCTTGAAGAGCCTCCTCATTCTGCACCAATTCTTCATGCTTCCGATCCACCGCATCCAAGAGCATTATAGACCGCAAGCAATGAACTCCCACATCCCTCGTCATAAAGGGAACAGCGCCCTGGTTCCCCGCCTCCACGTCTTCTGGACTAAAAACCAACCTCTCTTTGACATAGGCACCATAGTCAAAAGCTTTATCCCAGAAAGATTGCACCGATCCACTGGTCTTGATGGCGCTAATCAAGGAAGGAGAAGGTGTTTTCTTACCTTTTTCTCAGTTACTGCCTTCCCTCTCTCATCTTTCCCGGGCGACGCCTTATCATGCGTAGCCGCTGTGAGGGACTCAGCCTGAGACTCGGGCGGATGATTAGCCTTCCTCTTCGGCTTGCGTGTAATGAGTCCAGCAGGATCAGTGGCTGCCATCCCCTCAGCAGCCTTCTTGGCCTTCATTTCCTCGAGATATTTCTTCCTCTCCGCCGCAGTCATGGGCGCCATATCCTCTACAGAAAATGAAAACAGAAAAGTTAAGAGGACAAGAAAATAGAAAAGCACAGTATAGGCACAAATAAATAAATTCGACTCACGTAAGTACGCGTCTAAGCTATTCACATCCCCTTCCCTATTCAACAACTCCTGGATGTTCATGGGCAACATTTTATCCAAAAAACAGACGACGCCCTGGTCGTATGCGTCCAGCTTCTCGTAGTCAAATCCCATGATAGACGCCAGAGCACTCGTCCAACATATGGGAAACCTCAGCCTACCATCAACCCACACGGCAGCTACCTCACAATCCTTTCGTCCCCGGGTCCTGAGGAACGTCTGTCTTCAATTCTTATAATGAGAGGCGTAGGGCGGGAATAACCTCTTCCCAGGATACGCACTAATGGACACCCAAGACAGCTTATCCACCCCCTTCGTGCCATAAAACGTGATGAAGGATCCAACTGAGGGCCGGAAACCCAGCCCCTCGCATAAAATCTCAAAAGCACGTATAAACGCCCAGCTGTTTGGCTGCAGCTGAGAAGGTGCCACATTCAAACAATTGAGTACGTCAACCTCAAAGGGCGTGATGGGATACTTCACACCCAGATCCTCAAAAACAGCCGTATACATGTGAAACATCTCACTCTTCACTCCCTTCGGCCTTTGTATGCACACTTTCTCACCTGGGCGACAATGTTCCAAGACCACATCCTCTTCAAATCCCGTAGAGGACACGTGCAGCTTACTCCGAAAAAACGCCACTCGCTGGGGGTCCATGTACACGGACTCTGAACGAAGCACCTCGTCGGCGAAACTCTCCTGCTCTGATTCACTAGAGGACGCCATGTAACAAATTCCTCTCCGACAAAACGGACTTGGGCGAACAGAATCAATAACACAGTCAGACGAATTCCCACTACTACTCCCTCCTTCACCCTCGTCTGAATCGCTCGAAAACTCTGTTAAAAAGGAGTGGCCGTAGTAGGCCTTATCGAACACAACCCAATCACTGGTTCCATCTGACTGCTTCGCATGCCTAACACTTTCCCTCCACAACCTACACCTCTCCTCCGAATTCGCCAGGGATAACTCCCTACCCGCCTAATCGCACTCCCTAATTATCACCATACGACTGATTTAACTTAAAAAGAACAAGATCGAATAGGGTTACCTGGATTTAGACAAGCGAAGGATTGAGAACAAACACGGGCTTTGAACGATCCACAAGCGGTAGGCGCAACGATCCATAGAGACTGTAACAGTTTGAGCGGCAAAAAAAAATGATTTAGGAGAGAAAAACGGAGGTAAGGGAAGTGAAAAGGATAAAAGAAATCTGAAAGTAGAGGGAAAGTAGATCCGTTTTAGTTTAAAGTACAAAGACAGGGAAAACGCGCAGATGACGTCACCTAAGTTGGCATGATATCCAAGAACTGTTGCGATGCGAACACATCAGCGAGAGCGAACGGTCGCCTCATGTCAACCGTCGGATTCCACTAAGGTGCGTCCTAAACCTAAACCTTCAAAAGGTATCACACCCACAATGGGCTAGTTCCGCGCGCGGCGATCTAATCTACTCAAAGGAGCCATTTTGACACATAGTTTAATCACTTCGCCTTATCCCAAGACTCGTGCTTGTTGGGCTATGAATACTCTCGTTGGGCTAGTACCCACTAAGGCCCCCAAAACAGAAACATGGAGCTAGTACCCATGTTGGGCTAGTATCCACGTTGAGCTAGTTTCCATGTTGGGCTAGTATCCGTGTTGGGCTAGTATCCACGTTGAGCTAGTACCCATGTTGGGCTAGTATCCGTGTTGGGCTAGTACCCATGCAGGGTTAAACACCCATGTTGGGCTAGCACCCATCGTGGGCGAGCGCTCATGATTGGGCAAGCATCCATGTTGGGCTAGTGCTCATAAATTTTTTTCATATAGCTTCATGATCAGTAAGCCCCACTTGCTGGGCAAAAGGTCATAGGCAAATCCCCCCGTTAACAGTTTAATCACTTCGCCTTGTCCCAAGACTCGTGCTTGTTGGGCTGTGGACCGTAGATCTCACCATTTAGGCCTTGAGATCCTAAAGACAAGGGTTTGAACCCTTGAAGTAAGGCTGGGCGCCCTCCAGGAGGGCGCAGGGCCCACTTGACAATCATAAATAACCTTAGGTGACCTCCCTAAAGGACACCCTCTGGGGGCGCCCTCAACAGCTTACGAGGGCGCCCTAGTCATGGTTTTGGCCCTTTACGATTTGGGCCCAAAACCATGGCCAGATAGGCCCAAGTCAAGGCTACAAATAGTAACCTTGGGATCATTCCCAAGGCATGACCTAAACAGACTCTGAAACCCTAGTTTTCATACATTGTACTCACAGCCAGTACACCCTATTTTCGAAACAAGTTTTAGCTTAAATAGGCAAGGCATCAACACCCATAATCGTGTCACGATTTCCTTCAAATATCTAAAAGATCCTTCTAGATGCTGTCAAAATCATGTCACGATTTATGCAACCGTGTCACGCTTTTATAGGCAGTGGAAAACTCCAACTTTTTGTAATTTCTTGCTTTTTGCACGTCCTGGCAGTCTAATAATGCTACATACACAATAAAAACATGAAAACAACTGATAAAAAGATGTAATGACATCATGTCATCACAACCCCAAACTTGAATCAGTCCTTGTCCTTAAAGAATTTACTTGTAAAAGTGACAAATGATAGTAAAATAAGAATTTACCTAACCAAGTGATAGTACCAAAAGTTCATCTCCTTGCTAGCCATTAGATGGGCCATCTGGCTTGACTACATCCACAATTCACAACTCCACGCAACAGTTTGATAAGGGTTTTCCCACAGTCGACATGTAGGTCTACATATTACCATACGCTTGAAAAATTTGTAAACATAAATCAAAGTCCATGTCAACACACACTATAAAGGTCTTTAATGGTTATAATGAGGCTTAGGTGAAGGTGGAATATTTTTTCGAAAAGTAGGTTAAACAAATATTGGAGTTAAGCATTCCTACTATATTGGAAAATTTGAACATTTACTGCATTCACCCCATAAAACAAACACAAGTACTAGAGTACTCTTGCAACCATGAGACAATAACGTTTTCCTTATCTTCATTTATCTTGTCTCTTATTTTATTTTATTTTTTTACACCTTTTGTGCATTTTTTTTCAAGTCATTCTGAGAGAGATATTTGACTCTCTTAAGTTCTCTAGTACCCCTACCCCAAACTTAATTGGTTGCAAATTCCAAAAGCAACCCTAAACTTAAGTTTTAGCAACACCTTAGAACCTAACTCCAAACATTATTTAGGTATATATCTTAAGGTCTCTAGCCTTGTAATGTAGTTTGTCACCGAACAAAATGATCTAAACCTACCGGCTCATTTTGGCTTTTCAAAAGGATATTTATATTCAAAACAAAAGAATCCGGGTAGGCTTCAAAAGGCTCATGGCACCAAACACTTTGCCTTAGTGTGTGTATGACAAGACCAATCAACAATAGAGAAAAATTGCAAGTTCTAGAAATGTAATTGCATGGAACACTCTTTATAAGTAAATTGAAAAATAAAAATTTGGCAATGACCTTACAGGTTAAGATTTCTGGGAGTCGTGACTACCTATCCGCACAATGTCGTGCACTTCTCCGTTGAACTCAAAGCCTCTATATCCTGATGAACTTTTGGAGTACCACTTGATCAAACAATTGTTACTAAACTGGAATAAGTCATTAAACAAACAAGTTCATCAATAATAATCAAGTGAAAATTCATTACAAAATAGGGGCAAACTCGAAATTTTTCCAACATGCAGACATTTATTCGACTCAACAATGGAAACAAACAAAATAAGAAACATTAGAAAAACAAGGATGGGTTGCCTCCCATCAAGCGCTTACTTTTACGTCATTGAGCTTGACGCTTCAACCACTGTTAGGATGGCAAAAATGACAAAAAATATCATCCTTCTTCAAATTTCTCAAATGAAACTCGATTTAACCTCAATAATTCATATAAAATATTTTGAAGTTGAGTATTGTAATTGATGTTGATCACCTCTTTCTGCTCTTCACAATCACTACCTTGATGATTCGCCTCATAAAAATCACATCTCACATTTAATCTTGAGATTTTATTATCCCAATGTTTTATCTTGCGAGATTGCAGATATTTTTCATACAGCAGGGTAGCAACCTTTTCTGTATCATAAAGGCAGAACCTGTCTATCATTGCTACAAAACTTGGATAAACTTTTTAGCAGCAAAGTACAATGAGATAAACATGAAGAGAATAAATCATAATATCTTTTTTTCTTTTAAAATTTTTTCAATATACAATTAAAAATGTAAATGATAGAAATCCTAAATAATAATGAAATTGCCTCACTGAAATGATTCAACAGTCCCCGACAACGACACCAAAAACTTGATAGACTTTAAGTAAGTGTACTAAAACTATCAAAAGTAATAAAATTTATAAGTTCATATCCATATGAACTATTTCAATTTCTACTCAGCAATGTCGTTATTATAAAGGATGAATTAAATGGGCGTTGCCCTAGGCAGTTGTTTTGTTTGCATCAAAGTAAGAAAGCTTGTAAAATGGTTTTGAAAATAATAGGAGAGATGAGATCAGGTCTTTCAAATCCTCTGACTACGACTATTTGGTTGACTGCACCTAAACAATATGAATTTTCCTTTAGTTTTACGATGATTAACAAAAGTAGCTATGATCATTCCCTTAAGTCAGAGCCCTCTTCTCGGTTTACATCCCCTTATTCCTTAGGTGGTCTAATATTCCTTGAAGGTTTTCAAAGCGTTAACCTAATATCACAATTAAACAAATTCATGTTACATATGATCAGTATATAAAAATCTTTAAGAACAATTAGATTGAATAAAACTAGATTAATATTCATAAGCAATAGAGTTTCACAGCCACATGTTTCAAACAAGCCTACATCATAATCATCTCCAGACCTAATATCTAGAGATTTAGCTACTCATAATTGTAATTACAAATAACATAATCAATTGAAGCATTAAAACATAGAAAGGATGACTATGAGTCGGATGGAATGGCCACCTCTTCAGTCTTGTCATCTCAAAATCATGCTTCAGATCTCCAAAATTCAGAACCCCTATTTTCGAAACATGTTTCAGTTTAAATAGGCAAGACATCAGCGCTCAAAATCAGGTCACGATTAGAGAAATCGTGTCAAGATTTCCTTCAAATCACTAAAAGATCCTTCTAGATGTTGTCAAAATCATGTCACGATTTTGCAACCGTGTTACACTTTTGCAACTGTGTCACGGTTTTCGCAACCGTGTCACGCTTTTATTGGCAAGGGCAAACTCCAACTTTTTGTAATTTCTGGCTTTTTACTCCTCCAGGTTGTCTAATAATGCTACAGACTCAATAAAAACATCAAAACAACTGATAAAAACATGAATGACAGCATGTCATTAGGAACCCTAATCAAGAGGTTTAGTTGCTCTTGGCAACATACATCATAACAAAGCAATAAAAAACATACCCTAGAGAGAACAAGAGAAGAAAGAATCCTGCCTTGAAGCTCTGATGCTTGACCCTTGCATTGAACCTTCAATGTTTCTAAATGAATAATAATTTGTGTATGGGTCTCTATTTATAACATATGGTTACTTAGGGTTTAAGATAAGAAAACTTGGCTTTTTGCACCGATCCAGCTTGGAAAACAAGCAAAATCCAATTTCTGCCTGCTCTACCTCCTGTGCGTTTTCTTGTGTTTTCGTCCCATTTTCGATCGTTCTTCCGTCTGAAAACTCCTAGGAACTTGAAATGAATTTTATTCACTTTTTATTGTCTTCAACAACCTTCTAAGGACTATTGGTCTTCAATTTCACATCCTTGATCCTTCACGTGATGTCTTGATTTGTCGATTTACATGATTTCTCACTATCAAACACTCAAAACACCTAAGGAGTTGCATGATCTAGGATAAAAGTGAATTACAACGACTCGAGTGAAAACAATACAATATGTTCCTCAAACCATTAACAACTCCTCTATCTCTCATTTTATTTGTCTTCAAATGTAAATAAAAGTAGTAAAACACATAGCCAAAATGTCATATAATGCTCTGTCATCACAACCCAAACTTAAACTGTTTCTTGTCCTCAAGCAACACAATAGCAAGAAGTTAGAATTTACATGAATTTAAAAGAGTAGAACATACCTTTCGGAGGCTTTGCTTAGATTATCATTCCTCCCACTATCAGACTTAACTAGCTTACCACCTCCATGCAAGCGGAACAAACTTAGAGAAGATACTCTTACTTTCAACCACATACAATTCCAAGATACACATATGTATCTCCTAAAGCCATTGGGGCTGGTTAAGGCATTTACCGCACTCCTGTCATCATGTGATTGTACCTTGTTATGAGATTGAAGCAATTCTAAACAGACATTCAAGGTATATATCATCACACACACATATAGAGGTCTTTTCAAGGTTATAACGTGGCTGAGGTTAAGGTGAGATATATTTGGGAAAGTAGGTAACAAGCACTTTGGAGTTAGTTCCTAAGGATTTCCTATTTGAAATACTTTGACAAACTTTGTCATCCAAACCTGTAACTTCATTCACAAACTGTGTCAACACCATTGTTATGAGGTACTAGCTTTCATTTATGTAGCCAGTTCAAAGAATTTGGGCACTAGTAGAACTACTTATTCTTATTTTAAGGGACTAAACTTTTGTTTAAGTCTCTTGATTTTCTATTTTTTTTTTGTGTAGGACATCATTTTGATGTTTTATCTACATTTTTTATTTTTCATTTTTTTTTCTTTGTTAACCAAGTTCTACTAGTACCCCACCCCAAACTTAAGTTGTTGCTAATTCCAAAGAGCAGCCCTAAACTTAATTTCAAACTATGACAAGTAATTCACTAACCTATCTAACTCCAAAAATGAAATCAAACATATATATTCAATAGGGTTCATAACTTGTGACATGATTAAAAGTCACATTAAAGTAACCAAGAAATAATTTAATGCATGGAGGCTGAAAGTGGTTTCTCAAAAGATATATAATGATAATTCAGGGTGGCTTGAAAAAGGCTATAGTTACTAAAAACAAATGTCTCGTGTGTATGCCAATGCAACCAATAGTCCGTAGAGAAATCCCGAGCAACCGAAATTTTGAGCAACAATAGCAATCCAACATGGAACAGTCATAATGAAAGAAAGAGTAGAAACAGATTGGAATATATATATGACTCAAAATCTTACCTGTTATGCTATACAGAATTGTAGTGGTGACTTTTTCTGAGTATCTTCTGCAGCATGCTCCAATAGTTATCGTGCTCTTGAACTTTGGAAGTAAGCTAGCCCTCTGTTGACAATGTTGGGAACAATTCTCCAAGACTAAAACAAAGTTTTTGATTTTTGAAAGGGAAAGTTATGCAATTCATGTAAAAACAACGTACCTAGTCGCGAGTTAGCAACAATAAAAGAAAGAAATTATGAGATAAAGTGGTTATGTAAAATAAATGACTGAAATTTAAAATTAATTGAAAAATAAAAAGATAGGTTGCCTCCCATTCAGCGCCTGTTTAGCGTCTCGAGCTTGACACAAGTGTCTAAGTTGAGCTTGGGAACCCCAAACCTTCAAAGTTCCTTGTTTTCATCTTCCTCTTCTGGCTCATAATCAGGCCATGTGTCTTCCTCTTTAGGCTCTGACTCTTGCTCTTTATGTATGTCTTCTAGATTTCTGTAATATTCTTGAAGTAATGGCCAACTTGCAAGCTTGTCAGATACATTATAGGATAGATAGTCACCATTCGATCTTAGAATCACCTTGCCTTGCTCTACATCGATCAAGGTCTGGGCAGTTGCTAAAAATGTTCTACCCAAAATGACTTCACATTCCCTAGGGTTATCAATGTCTAATACTAGCATATCTATTGGAAACACAAACTTATCAACTATGACTTTAACATTTTTCACAAGACCTTCCACCTCTGTTCATGACTCATCTGTTAAGCTTACCCTTATTCCATCTGGTTCCATTTTTAGTCCACTAAGTTGTCTAAATATTAAGAAGGGAAGGATATCGATACATGCTCCAAGGTCACATAGTGCTCCTCCAAGATAAAGGTTACCAATTGAAAGAGGTACATTAAAACACCCATGGTCTTCCAACTTGGGTGGACAGTACTGATTAACACAAACTCCACAACTTCTATTCAAAGCCACTGTAACACTCATACTAAATTTATATAGAATATTTAGCATGCGTATTAAAACTTGATACTGAATACATTAAATTTTTCAATACTAATAAGATACTACTGAATGAATACAAATTTTCTCATTTTATACAACTAACAAAGTACAACTAATGTGTACATATATACAAAAATACTGATGAAATCCTGAACTAGTACATGACGAGCAAATGCACTCCACTTAGCTTCTCCCTGATAAACTTCATCACGAACCTCTTGCTTACCTGAAACTGAATCAAATGGATTGGAATGAGACATAATGTCTCAGTGAGCTCCACCTATCCTAGGCTGTGTGGTAACCTCAGGGAAAACCTATGATTGCCACATTCTAATCTCAACCCATTTCGGGTTTATACGTGCCTGTGCCTGCTATACTGTGTAGTCGTGAAAACTAGACTACATTCTGCTAACTTAGTGATCGAGGGGAAACTATGATCACTATCTGGTAACTGAAAAACTGCCTTGTTATATAAAATATTTTCGGATAGTATTAAGTCAGTATGTTAGCATGTAACAAACAATTATTATCTTGGTTCATTTTATGGAGTGCATCCGAGTGGAGTAACCCCGAAGTACATCTTCCTGCTACCGGTGAAAATTGCTATCTTAGGCTAGTCACTAGACTCCTCTTCCTGTGTGTGGTTATCCTCGCGGAAGGTCCATGCCCGTTCCAACTGTATCCGGAACCCCCTGTGCTTTAACTAGCGAGAACATAGAAGACACACTTAACTTTTTAATTAATTTCTTATGTGCGGCTATCCTCACGGATGGTAACGAAGTTGAACAGTACTTCAGATGCTGAACCTTCCGAAGCTGATGTTCAGACGTTGAACAGTACTTCAGACGCTGAACCTTCAGAAGCTGAACAATATTTCAGACGCTGAAACTTCAGAAGCAACTTTCAGAAGCAGTTTTGTTTTCGCACTTGGAGTGTTTTTTTTTCTCACCTGATCGTTTGAAGATTTGCCTGAAGAAGTCTCCTTGCTACGTGTGCTTCCAGATGTTTCCAAAAGAAGATATTTTCGCAAGATATATTGAAGATTGGATATTGTTTTATTTGTGAATATATTTTCAAAGAGATCTTTGGAAAATATATTTCTGGAGAATATTTGCTTCTATGTGTTTCTAAAGAATTTTGGAACAACATCTTTGAAGAATATTTGGTTCAATTATTTGTTGCTGCTGAAGACTATAAATAGAGGACGCTGCTATTGAAGAAACTAAATCAAAAACAGAAGCAATTATAGAGAGAGTTATTCTTAGTTTTTGAGTCTGTTCATTGTGAGCTTTGTGCTCTGTTTCTGTATACCACTCAATTTTTAGAGTTGGTTTGTTTTATTGAGTTGTAATCACTTGAAGCTTTTAAGAAAAAGTGACTGATTATGTTTTGGAGAGTGTCTCCATCTTTGATTGTTTAGAGTTTAAAGTCACTGGGGCAGTGTTTGATTGAGTAGGAAGTAAGAGGGGTCTTATATCTAGGAGTTCCTAGGTAGAAATACCACGGGTAGTGATTAAGTGAGAAGGCTATGAAACAGGGGCTGTTCACATAGGACTTCGAATTGATACTATTATAGTGGATTTCCTTCCTGGCTTGGTAGCCTCCAGACGTAGGTGTGTTTGTCACCGAACTGGGTTAACAAATAACCTGTGTCTTTTACTTTCTGTCTGTTATTATTCTGCTTCTGAACTACTATTTTATGCTGCAATTTTGTACTCTGTTCTACTCAATTTTATGGTTCAGAATCAGCACCTGCCAGAAATTTCAATTGGCATCAGAGCAGGCACCTTGCCTGTTTTAGGGTGAGCTCTAGGGAAGTTACTTTCTGGCAAAATAGACAAGGAAGGAGGATTTGTGAACAGACCACCTCTGTTGGATGGTTCCAACTATGATTATTGGAAATCTCGTATGAGTGCTTTCCTGAAATCCATAGATAGTAAGACTTGGAAAGCAGTTCTGAAGGGTTGGGAACATCCTGTTGTGCTTGAAGATGAATTAGCTCTTGGAAACTCCAAAGCCTTGAATGCTCTATTCAATGGAGTGGACAAGAACATGTTCAGACTGATCAAGCAGTGCACTGTAGCTAAGGATGCCTGGGAGATTCTCAAAATTACCCATGAAGGCACATCGAAGGTAAAATTGTCCAGACTTCAACTTCTCACCACCAAGTTTGAAAATCTCAAAATGTTAGAGGATGAGAACTTGCAAGACTTTTATATGAACGTTCTGGACATGGCTAACTCATTTGATTCTCTTGGAGAGAAAATGTCTGATGAGAAAATTGTGAGAAAAATACTCAGGTCTCTACCTAAGAGATTTTACATGAAAGTGACTGCCATTGAGGAAGCACATGACATCTCCAGTATGAAGGTTGAGGAATTAATAGGGTCCTTGCTGAATTTTGAGACAGCCTTCAGTAACTGTACTAATAAGAAAGGGAAAGGTGTTGCTTTTGTAGCAAATGCTGATGCTGTGGATCAACAAGGAAATAATGAGGATGATGAAAGCATATCAGAGGCACTTGTGTTACTAGGAAGACAGTTTAACAAGATTCTGAAACATACTGACAGGAGATCCAAATCAAATGGTCAAAACATCAGATTCAACATCAAAAAGCAACAAAATGATTTGAAGAAGACAAGAACTGATGAGAAGAGCAATCAATCAAAGGGAGTTCAGTGCCATGAGTGTGAAGGATATGGTCATATTAGGACAGAATGTGCTACATATCTCAAGAAACAGAAGAAAAGCTTGATTGTTTCTTGGTCTGATGAAGATGACTCAAAAGCAGAAGTAGAGAATGAGTGTGCTAAGCATGTTGTTTCCTTAACTGGAAGATACAAGTATGATGTTAAAGTTAATGCTTCAGAAGCACTATCAGAGTTTGAAGCACTATCAGAGTCTGAAGCACTATCAGAGTCTGAAGCACTATCAGAGTCTAAAGTGCCATCAGAGTCTGAAGCCAGTGTTGAAAAATCGTCTTATGAAGAACTGGCTAACTCTTACAAAGATCTATACATCAGAAGTGTAGAAGTTTTCAAGCAACTAGTGAATCAGAAGAAGACTATCAGTCAACTGCATGCTGAAAGAAGTGAACATTTAGCAAAAATTTCTGATCTCAAAGATGAGGTAACCCAACTGAACTCTCAACTTGAACATATGAAGAAGCAAGTCAGAATGTTGAACACTGGTACTGATGTGCTAGAAGAGATTTTGGAGAGTCAGAACCAAGGGAAACCAAATGGAATAGGGTTTGATGATATGACCTTGAATAAACTGCAAAATCCAGCTAAAAGGTTCATGCTGCTGTTGGAACATATAATCCAATAATCGGCAAACCTAAGTTGGAACATCTGAACAAACCTCAGGAATCTAAGAGAAAGAGGGCATCTCATCCTTGGGTATGTCATTATTATGGTAAAAAGGGGCACATAAAGCCATTCTGTTTCAAGCTGTATGAATGCCCCAAGCACTTTCAGCAAAGAAAAGTGGAACATATTGTAAACAGAATCAATGTCAAGAAGGAATGGAGACCCAAATGTAATAATGTTGGCCTCATAGCTCATACATCTTTGAGAACCTCCTCTAGGGAAGATTTGTATTTTGATAGTGGATGCTCCAGACACATGACTGGTGTCAACAAGTACTTAAGTAATTTAAAACCATACTCAAGTAGCTATGTGACTTTTGGTGATGGAGCTAGAGGAGAAATTCTTGGAATTGGAGACTTGATCAGTGATGGACTACCAAGGCTGACAATGTGCTATTAGTAAAAGGGTTAACTTCAAATTTGATCAGCATCAGTCAGCTGTGTGATCAAGAGTTGAAAGTGAACTTTAACAAGGAGGAATGTCTGGTGTCGCGTCGAATTTCGGATATCAAGCTATTGGGAAGCGTTGAATCACTAATTTTAAATCACGACTGAACTTTTAATTTTCCGGGGAGAAAAGGAAAAAAGTTCGAAATTACCTTGAAAAAGATTTTAGGTTCGAAAGTCGATTATGCGAGGGGAAGGTATTAGCACCCCTCACATCCGTTGTACTCAACGGGAACCTCTTAGTCGGCTTAGGCTTAAAATGTTTCGAAAGTTTTGCTTGCGTGTTTAATCATATATATAAAAAAAGGAAAAGGAAATATGATATGTATATGAAAGAGATAAAAACAAACGAAGGGAAAAAAGAAATTTTTATTAATGGGCTTGACAAGATGTCGATCTTGCTCCTACGTATCTCCCGGTAGTCGGAGAATTCAAAGCGTACGTAGTTCTTTGGTTGAAAAAGTTTGTATGTTGGTTCGTTTTAGTTAAAAAAGATTTGATCGCGTCCAAGCGAAAAAGTTTGAAAAAGAAAGGAAATAAAATTAAATGTCAATTGTTCGGGTTGTTGCTGAACTGGCCATTGACGACAATGCATAAAGGTAAATGATTTGATAAAAAAGATTTGCACTCGGACGTGAACAAAGGTTTTAAAAAGCACGAAGGCGTAAAAGGTTTTAAATGTTAAAAAGACGGACGCGCATTAAGGCGATAAACTCGCGCAAGGCGTAAATGTTTTAAAAGATAAAAGACAGACGCACAGAGGCGTAAAAAAGCTTGAAAATAAAACGCGCAAAGGCGCAAAGGGTTCGGATTGACCACGTGGGCCAAGAAAAGGTTAAAAATGGCCACGAGGGGGCCAAGGGAAAGTTGAGCGTGCTAGACGCGTCAAAGGTGGAATGGCGGTTGCCCGAGCGACAAGACATACGTCACGCATTCGTGCAACCGAGGTTTGGGGAGACATACGTCAAGCCATTCCCGTTTCATTCAAGTTGGTTTGGTTTAAACTCTAAGGAATCTCAAAGGAAAACAAAACACTTTAAAAGGAAAGTTGAAAAAAGGGAAACACGAACAAATTTGTTGTTCGAGTTTATTAAAATCATGAACATTACTTGTTGCTTAAGCTATTGAAACTTAAGAACAAGCGTAGTTCAAGTTTGAACGATGAACAAGATCATAAAACATGCACTAGTTTGGAAAGCGCACAAGTTCGGCTCAATTCGAGCTTGGTTTAAAAAGAATGAGTAAGCTAGGCTCAAGTTCGTGTTTTGATTGAAAATCATGAACAATATCATTGTTCAAGTTTGTTTTGAAAATAAACGAACTTAGCTTATTGCTCAAGTTTGGTTTTTGAAATTTGAGGAACATAACTTGTTGTGCAAGTTACTCAAAATTCATCGCACAAACTTGTAAAATTCCCAAAGTTGTGCATGATTATGAATAGGGTTTGAACAAAAATGATTTTTAACCCTCTTTAGGTTCTGAATCAAGGGCTGGAACCCCAAAAATTTAGCATTTGGATGCCTGATTCATGTTCTGAATTTCACATACTTCGCAGAGCAACCAGAACTTGGCTCTGCGAAGTCAGGTTCTGATGCGTTCGCAGTGCGAACAATACTTTGCTCTGCGAAGTATACGAAATTTTGAACTCAGAAGCTGTTTCTGAACAGAAGTTCAGAAACTGCTTCTAAGCAAGCTTCAGAACCTAAAGGGGGTTAAAAAGCTTGGCAAAAATTGGGAAAAAGAAGTGTAAAAACTCAGTTTTTAGGCTTGGCCCCTTTGAGATCCCTTTTGAGTTTCAAAAGGGGGTTTTTGTGCACAAAATGAAATTGAACAAAGCAAGAGATGCAAACAGCAATCAAAATGAAAGATAAAGATTATAGGAGACTTACAGAACTCCTAGCAATGCTTGAGCAAGAGGTTGGAAGTAGCTTGCTTGATTGGTTAGAGGTTATGAACAATGACCTCTAGTTGATCTTGCTTTGTGTATGAACTGATTTGATGCTGCAATACAATGGATTTTTGGTGTGTAGTGCGTGTGTGTATGGCTGTTTTTTCTGGTGTAATGGCTCTCTTTCAATGTGTATTGATTGTGTGAAATCCTTGGGCCTTGGCATTCCTTTTATAGGCCAAAATGCAATCCTATGTAATGATGAACAAAATCCTAGAACTTAGCTAGTTTGGGGCTAAATCCAGGCTAAATCACTTTGCATTTAATGCTAATGGATAGAAGTTGCTTTGCCTTGTGCCAAGGGGCAAGACCTTGACTGATCTCAGCCACAAATGCAACTGATTCTAGAAGGTAATGATGGAAAAAACTGAAAAACAGGGCAGCTTGAGATTGTGTGATTCTTGGGATCAATCCTTGCAATCTTGGAAGGCCAAGCAATGAAAACGTGTGCTGCCATGTACAGGGAGATTGGGGGAAGCAAAATGAGCATGTGGGCTGGTGTGTGGGAGGAGAAATCCAGCTCAAAACAGGGCAGCACAAACAGCTTTTTGCAGGCAAAAACCACTTGAGTTTGACTGGTTTTGGTGGAGAAAAAAGGGAAGGAAAGGGATCAAGTAGCTGGCTGGCAAGCTCAGGTTGGATGATGGGTCAATTTGGAGGGACAAGAGCTGACCAAGGGCAGCCAATTTGATTGAGCACATGTTAGGTTGGATGAAAATCCTTCTTTCCTTTTACCTTTAATGTCACACTTTGATTCTTGCTTTGCTGCATGATTTCAGTCACAAATAGCAATAACAATAATAGTAATACTAATAATAACAACTACAAATGAAAACAAAAAGGATAAATCAAGAAATAAAATTCTGCAGAAAAATTCGCAGAGGTCGCAGTGCGAAGGCCACTTCGCACTGCGAACTCCCCTTTTTTTGAATTTTGTATTTTAAAATAAAATAAAAGGTGGAAAATGAATAATAAATAATAGCAATAATAATAATAAGGATAATGAAAATGATGATAATGAAAATGACAATGAAAATAAAATAAAAAAGTAATGAGAATGAAAATGATGATAATAATAATAAAAATGATGAAAAGCTTAATATTATTAGTTAATAAAACCTTAATAATAATAAAAGATAATAATGATATTATTAATGAAAATAGAATAACAATAATATTAATAATAATGATGATACTATTAATAGTAATGCTAATAGTGATAAATGCAAATAAAAATTCTATGACAAGAATGAAATAATAAAAGGTAATAACAAGTGATGAAATAATAAAAAGATAAAATATGAGTCAAAAAATGGGGTATGACATCTGGTAACTGGTAAAGAAGATAAAGTGCTAATGAGGGGCAATAGATCAAAAGACAATTGTTACTTATGGATGCCTCAAGAAGAAATAAGCATATCCATATGTCTCATAAGTTCAGAAGAAGAAGTCAGACTCTGGCACCAGAAACTTGGGCACTTAAAACTGAGGGGTATGAAGAAAGTCATGTCAGTAGAAGCCATCAGAGGACTACCCAAACTTAAGATTAATGAAGACAACATTTGTGGTGAATGTCAGATTGGCAAACAAACATGAATGTCTCATCCAAGGTTGGAGCATCAGGTAACAACAAAGGTTCTTGAACTGTTACACATGGACTTAATGGGACCTATGCAAGTAGAGAGCATTGGTGGAAAAAGGTATGTGTTTGTTGTTGTTGATGATTTTTCAAGATTCACTTGGGTAAGCTTAATTAGAGAAAAATCAGACACCTTTGATGTGTTTAAAGATCTGTGCACTCAGTTACAAAGAGAAAAGAATAGTGTTATTGTCAGGATCAGAAGTGACCATGGGAAGGAATTTGAAAATACTAAGTTCTCTAAATTCTGTTCCTCAGAAGGAATCAAGCATGAGTTTTCAGCTCCCATAACACCTCAGCAAAATGGGGTTGTTGAAAGGAAGAACATAACCTTGCAAGAATCAGCCAAAGTTATGTTACATGCAAAAAATTTACCTTATCTTTTTTGGGCAGAAGCAATGAATACAACATGCTATGTTCACAATAGGGTGACTCTGAAGACAGGCACTACAACTACTCTGTATGAGTTATGGAAAGGAAGAAAGCCTACTGTCAAGTACTTTCATGTTTTTGGAAGCAAGTGCTACATTCTGGCATATAGAGAAAACAGGAGGAAAATGGATCCCAAGAGTGATGAAGGGATCTTTCTTGGTTACTCAACAAACAACAGAGCATATAGAGTTTTTAACTCCAGAACCAAGGTAGTAATGGAATCGATCAATGTTGTGATAGATGATTTACCTGCTGAAAAGGTGTCTGATGTTGAACCAGATGTTGTAACATCAGAAGAACAATCAGATACACCTATCGTGGAAAATGAAGTAGAGTTTGAAGAAGGAGAAAATAATCTAGATCATGCTTCAACAAGTAAAAGACCTTCAATCAGAGTTCAGAAGGACCATCCCAAAGAACTTATCATTGGGAACCTTGATCAAGGAGTCAGAACCAGAAGATCAGATGAAGTGACTACTGATTCGTGCTTTGTGTCCAAATTTGAACCCAAGAATATTAAAGAAGCACTTACTGATGAATTCTGGATTGATGCAATGCAAGAGGAACTGAATCAATTCAAAAGAAGTGAAGTGTGGGACCTTGTTCCAAGACCTGTAGGCATGAATGTCATTGGAACTAAATGGATCTACAAAAATAAATTAGATGAACATGGAACTGTGACCAGAAACAAGGCAAGGCTAGTTGCTCAAGGGTACACTCAGGTGGAGGGACTTGATTTTGATGAAACCTTTGCAGCAGTGGCCAGATTAGAATCCATAAGATTACTTTTGGGTGTAGCATGAATTCTTAAATTCAAACTGTTTCAGATGGATGTAAAGAGTGCCTTCCTAAATGGGTACTTACAGGAGGAGGTTTATGTTGAACAACCAAAGGGATTTGTGGATCCTAATTTTCCTAACCATGTTTACAAGTTGAAGTAAGGACTGTATGGATTGAAACAGGCACCTAGAGCATGGTATAAGAGACTTACACAGCTTCTGGTTACTCAAGGTTATAGAAAAGGAGGAGCTGACAAGACACTGTTGTGAAAGAAGAAGATGGAAGTCTAATGATAGCACAAATATATGTTGATGACATTGTCTTTGGTGGAATGTCAAACCAGATGGTTCAACTCTTTGTTCAGTAGATGCAGTCTGAGTTTGAGATGAGTCTTGTGGGTGAACTAACCTATTTCCTTGGTCTTCAAATCAAGCAGATGGAAGACACAATATTCATTTCATAGAGCAAATATGCAAAGAATATAGTCAAGAAGTTTGGGATGGAGAATGCAAGCCATAAAAGAACACCTGCAGCCACTTACTTGAA
Organism: Medicago ruthenica; assembly: GCA_018208015.1. NCBI lineage: Eukaryota > Viridiplantae > Streptophyta > Magnoliopsida > Fabales > Fabaceae > Medicago > Medicago ruthenica. The sequence continues at coordinate 58,467,954 of CM031377.1, read as the reverse complement.
GTTGACCAAAGTTGAACAAGGTGTTGCTGTTGATCAAAGCCTATATAAGAGCATGATTGGAAGTCTGTTATATCTAACTGCAAGCAGACCAGACATAACCTTTGCTGTTGGAGTCTGTGCTAGATACCAGGCTGAGCCAAAAATGAGTCATTTGACTCAAGTGAAGAGAATTTTGAAGTATGTCAATAGTACCAGTGACTATGGTATTTTGTATTCTCGTAGTGGAAGTCCTATGTTAGTTGGGTATTGTGATGCTGATTGGGCAGGTAGTGCAGATGATAGAAAAAGTACATCTGGTGGATGCTTCTTTATGGGAAACAATCTGATTTCTTGGTTCAGCAAGAAGCAGAATTGTGTGTCCTTATCTACAACTGAAGCTGAGTATATAGCAGCTGGTAGCAGTTGTTCACAATTAGTGTGGATGAAGCAAATGTTGAAAGAATATAATGTTGAACAGGATGTTATAACATTGTATTGTGACAATCTAAGTGCTATCAATATTTCAAAAAATCCCATACAACATAGCAGGACTAAGCATATTGATATACGTCATCATTTCATCAAAAACCTTGTAGAGGAGAAGGTTGTGCAGCTTGAACATGTTGACACAGAAGAACAGCTTGCTGATATATTTACAAAAGCCTTGGATGGCAAGCAATTTGAAAATTTGAGGAGCAAACTGGGCATTTGTTTATATGAGGAGTTATAGCAATTATAGATTGCTGAGGGTGAGCAAGCAGGAAGTGAGGGTGATGAAGATAATACTGATCTTAATGCAAAAGCTGTGTCTGATGCAGAGTCTGATGACAAAGCAGCCTCTGATGCTAAGTCAGTTTTTGTTTCTTGTGTGAAGACTTTATTTTGTCAAAATTGTTTGGCTAAAAAGGGGGAGATAAGTGATAGTCATTCAGAATACAGACAGTTTCAGAAGCACTACAGTTCAAAAGCCAGTTTGTCTCTGAAGCAATACAGAAGACCTGATGTGATGTGTTTCAGGGGGAGTCTCTATTTCAGAAGTTGCTGCTGAATGATATGTTTCAGGGGGAGTAGTGTATGTTTTAGAAGCTGCTGCTGACTGATATGTTTCAGGGAGAGTGCGTATGTTTTGTTCCTGTGTATGTGTGAAATGTAGTGTATTATGTGATGCTGACTCTGTTGCTTGCTACGTTTATGTTATGTTCTTCATGGTTGCGCAATTTTGATGTATGAAGAATTTGCTTGTTGTATCTCTCCGTTCTCAAATTGATTTTAGCCAAAAATTTGCCAAAGGGGGAGATTGTTGGATATTTGGTTGTTGGCTTCATGTTTGCTAAAATCAAATATACAAGCAATACGTGTGTCTTCAGAAGCAGTACGTCTTCAGAAGCTGAAATCTCAATATGTGCGTCTTCAGAAGCTGGGTCTTTAGAAGCTGAACAGTACTTCAGACGCTGAACCTTCAGAAGCTGATGTTCAGACGCTGAACAGTACTTCAGACGCTGAACCTTCAGAAGCTGATGTTCAGACGCTGAACAGTACTTCAGACGCTGAAACTTCAGAAGCAACTTTCAGAAGCAGTTTTGTTTTCGCAATTGGAGTGTTTTTTTTCTCACCTGATTGATTGAAGATTTGCCTGAAGAATACTCCTTGCTGCGTGTGCTTCCAGAAGAAGATATTTTCGCAAGATATATTGAAGATTGGATATTGTTTTATTTGTGAATATATTTTCAAAGAGATCTTTGGGAAATATATTTCTGAAGAATATTTGCTTCTATGTGTTTCTAAAGAATTTTGGAACAACATCTTTGAAGAATATTTGGTTCAATTATTTGTTGCTGCTGAAGACTATAAATAGAGGATGCTGCTATTAAAGAAACTAAATCAAAAATAGAAGCAATTATAGAGAGAGTTATTTTTAGTTTATGAGTCTATTCATTGTGAGCTTTGTGCTCTGTTTCTGTATACCACTCAATTGTTAGAGTTGATTTGTTTTATTGAGTTGTAATCACTTGAAGCTTTTAAGCAAAAGTGACTGATTATGTTTTGGAGAGTGTCTCCATCTTTGATTGTTTAGAGTTTAAAGTCACTGGGGCAGTGATTGATTGAGTAGGAAGTAAGAGGGGTCTTATATCTAGGAGTTCCTAGGTAGAAATACCACGGGTAGTGATTAAGTGAGAAGGCTATGAAATAGGGGCTGTTCACATAGGACTTCGAATTGATACTATTATAGTGGATTTCCTTCCTGGCTTGGTAGCCTCCAGACGTAGGTGTGTTTGTCACCGAACTGGGTTAACAAATAACATGTGTCTTTTACTTTCTGTCTGTTATTATTCTGCTTATGAACTACTGTTTTACGCTGCAATTTTGTACTCTGTTCTACTCTGTTTTACGGTTCAGAATCAGCACCTGCCAGAAATTTCAGTTACCATAGCAGAACCATCTTACGGTTCGTCGCTTCACTTGTGATTTAGACTACATGCTTACCCAAGTGTTGTAATCATCCTTCGAAGCCCACATACTAATAACAAGAATTAACTTCGTACTGTGGATCGCTTCGAAACACTACTTACCTTACTGACTGGTCATCTCCTGGCTTGTGTCTTCCTTTAGACATAACAATATACTTGTTCTCGCGAATTGATTTCCTGAACGCTCTTCCAGATTCACATCTTTCGTATACTAAAACCCACTGATCGCTTCAGTCTCGTTTCCATTCATTCTATTCTTATCCGTAAGGATTTCATACTCCTAATCTTTTCCGAGACAACATTGGTCTCCATAACTCTATCATGTCCATTAGGTTACTCTTCGAGTTTCTCCGAGAACAATCCGTCTAGAATAGATTCAAACTCTTACCGGCTCTCTCGTAAGCCCAATCATAGGTTACATCTCTTCAAGTACCCGACTAAATGATCTTAAACTTCAACACTTTATCATTACCTATTGGATTCCTCCAGTAACTCGTTACTACATTCACAACTCAAAATCTGAACTTATTATCTGAATGATTCTCCATTTATACTAAGAAATTTCCATAGGTATTCTCGACTATTGTCTTCTTCATGTGGTTTTGAACAATCCAAGATCTGTACCTTCTACCACCTTTGAAAGCATACCAACACAAGGTGATCTCTTTCAGTTTCTAGAATAATTGCGTAAGGAAACCTGTCAACTGAAAACATACAACTCCTTAACATTAACCACAATCCTAACCTTTCGTACTAGTGACGACCCTCCATATAATAAAGTCTTAAAATAGTTCTCGACCAAATTCTGATTAATCTCACAATACTGGTCTACTAGAGTCATGTGTTATCTTAAACTTGCCTTCTACACCCAATCAAAGAAGTTCGATATTGTTCATCCGTCAGCTCACTAAATTCCAACCTCTTATTATTCAATATCCTTTTCCCGATTTTGCTGCAAAACGTCTCATCTCTTGCCCTTTCTAGGGCCTCATTCACTTGTTGCTGAGCTTGCATTTCTCATACAAACATCTCAATGACTCAAGTTAAGGAAGGTAGTCTGGTCCACTTTTCATTGTGTAAAATTCCCGTTGAGCTTATCTTATTTTCCAATCTTCTTGCCAATAAGAATACATCTGAATCACGCTTCGATATGCAACAGGTTTTATCACTACTACTTACTCATCCATCTGAATTCCTAGGTTGCATACCATCTTCTCTTCTCAATTCAAAAATCTGGCGCTTAAGGTTGAGGAGATGTGGTTGATTTGACAGGGTTAAACTTGCTTGCGCTTCACGTTCAATGACCACATTTAAGGGGTTAGCTTCATATATTCAAATAATTTGCTTAATCCATGATTGATTCTCATAACTGTTTGGATATTAAAATCTTGTTTGGTTTAAATGCGCGAGTTCTTCGAACCTTACATACTCTATCTTTGCTGGGAGTCTAGAGGTTTTGATAATCGACTGATAATTTCTCATTCTGAGCTTCTGGGTCTGGTACTATGATTCTTTAACTATGTACCTGAAACTATTACTTTAGTCTACACCTCGCTTTCACTTCTCAAACTACGGTTCCCGTTAAGGTTCCACATCATTCCTTAGAGCATTCCATAATTCCTTACTTCTTATGTCCACTTAGACTAGGCATCACTCAATGACGCATCCAATGACGTTGAGGGACTCCGCCTTGCTCTTAAATATCTCCTAAGTTCCTGAAACTTTGCCATCAACAAGCTTCGTTACTTTACGGTTTGATGGCCACCATTTGGCATTGAATACTTCTTCGCCAATTTCTGTCTTAAAATTCTGACATCTTAATCTTCGCTCTTCTTACGCTTCATTCTCCACGGTCCCATTCAGCTCTCAGACATTTATCCTAACTGTCATATACTAGATTGTGTTGATCAGGCTCAACTAGATGTGGCATTTAGAACAAAATCTGGAACCCAATGGTCCCACAATGTTTATTGAATTTTTTAATGACCCAAGGCACGATCTGAATCGACCTGCTCTGATACCAATTGTAACACCCATACTAAATTTATCTAGAATATTTAGCATATAAATTAAATTTTTCAATACTAATAAGATACTACTGAATGAATACAAATTTTCTCCTTTTATACAACTAACAAATTACCAGTAATGTGTACATATATACAAAAATACTGATGAAATCCTGAACTAGTACATGAAGAGCAAATGCACTCCACTCAGCTTCTCCCTGATAAACTTTATCACGAACCTCTTGCTTACCTGAAACTGAATCAAATGGATTGGAATGAGACATAATGTCTCAGTGAGCTCCACCTATCCTAGGATGTGTGGCAACCACGGGGAAAACCTATGATTGCCACATTCTAATCTCAACCCATTTCGGGTTTATACGTTCATGTGCCTGCTATACTGTGTAGTCGTGAAAACTAGACTACATTCTGCTAACTTAGTGCACGAGGGGAAACTAGGATCACTATCTGGTAACTGAAAAACTGCCTTGTCATATAAAACATTTTTTGATAGTATTAAGTCAGTATGTTAGCGTGTAACAAACAATTATTATCTTGGTTCATATTATGGAGTGCATCCTAGTGGAGTAAGCCCGAAGTACATCTCCCTGCTACCGGTGAAAATTCCTATCTGAGGCTAGTCACCGGACTCCTCTTGTTGTGTGTGGTTATCCTCGCGGAAGGTCCCTGCCCGTTCCCGCTGTATCCAGAACCCCATGTGCTCTAACTAGCGAGAACACAGAAGACAAACTTAACTTTTTAATTAATTTCTTATGTGCGGCTATCCTCGCGGATGGTAACTACACCGTTCCAGCTGTATCCGGAACCCCCGTGCTCTCTAACTGATGAGAACATCGGAGACACAAAATTAACTTTAATTAAATCTGATTAATTATCTGAACTGACGTGAACATCTGAGGCACGTTTTGGTGTACATATAATCTGTACCTATAACTGGGAAAATTCTTGTACCACTGTCTTAGGTATACTCTGTTCTGCCTGGTCGAGGGTTGTCTGAATATCTAAACCCTTAAACTTATTAATACATATGGATAATTCTACCCTTTACTCATGATGTATGTGTCCATTTTAGGTTAATCCTTGATAGTGCTTTAAACCTCATATTTCAGAACGTTTCAAAGATCATTGGTATGGTACATATATTTGTTTAAAAAAAAGGTTCTGGACAACATTGCTTAGCGAGCACAAGCTTCGCTTAGCGAGCAACTGGCAATCTTCACTGGGCGACCAAGAACTTCGCTTAGCGATGCATCTTCCCAGATTTTGGACATGAAGCTTCGCTAAGCAAACTCTAAGCGATGGCCAGGCGAAGTTAGGCAGTAGCAAAATTCTACCCATTTGCTGAACGAAGTCTCACTCACTCAGCGACCGTAGCAGAACTCAGAGTTCTAGAAAATGTGTTTTAGCTCAAATCTTTGATACCCATTTGTCCAGTGGTCGTTAGAACATACCAAAGGTCAAGGATTTAACAAAAATTAAACCACATGCATCAAAAGGGGGAAAAACTATTTTCTTTCATAATCATTTAAATTTCTGATTAACTCACTCAACCATGACCCAAAGGAAAAGGATAATCTAAAGGAACTCACCTAAACAACTTGATTTGATCTTAGCCAAGCTCTTATTCAAACCCTAGCTTCAATCCCTCTTTCCTTCCTTGCTTCTTTTGCTTCCAATGACTCAAGGATCACATAAATTGTGCTTGCATATGGGTTATGCAGTTGGGTTGTTGATCTAGTGAAGATTGGAATGGATAGGATGAGAAATCGTGAGAGTGTAGAGAGAGGTGGAGAGCAAAACTTCTAGAGAGAGAGTGAGATGAGAGTTATCAGACAATTGGGTTTTTGTGGGACTTTATATAACCTCAGCCCTCAATTTTACCAAAATGCCCTTCACTTAAAATATCTCTGATACATCGTCCCAACATTGATAAATATCTAAGTCGTAAGCGGGATGTTACAGCCACTAATTCCTTATTTGTAGGTCATGTCTCCATCATTAAGAGCTTGTTTATAAAATTGGTGCAACAAGTTTATTTATCCAACCATTCTCGAATGGATGTATTTGCTTTGAAGTCAACTAAGACTTTAAGCAATTTTTGGAATCCTTCATCTTCCTTCTTCATGGTTTCATCATTCTTTATTGGCCATTCCTCTTCATCTGAATCAGTTTCGATAGTCATCTCCAGATCTTCTTCTTCTTCCTCATTTTGATAACTTACCTCGTAATAGGCATCACCTCCTTCTATGCATTTAAGAGTTGTGGATGGTCCATAAACAACATAGTTCGTGTTTGTTGGAACAAAATGTATGAACAACTCTCTTTTGGATAAAGGGGGAGATTGTTGGAACAATATGTATGGACATCTCTCTTTAAGGTTTTGATGATAACAAAGTGTTAAAAAGAAATTGGTAATTGCTAATGCTTTGTTCTAAGTTGTGCAGAACCATGTTCTTAATGATGATTAATTAATATTGGTTATGGAAGAACAAGCTAAGAGCAAGAAGGAAAGCTTAGAAGCTATGTTGCAAAGTTGAAGGAAAACTGGGTCTGAAGGCTGAGTCTGAAGGGTGCTTCTGAAGGCAGAGTCTAAAGACTACGTCTGAAGGCAGTGTTTGAAGGCTGAGTCTGAGGGTCAACGAAAGTCAACGTCTGAAGGCTGAGCTCGAAGGTTAACAAAAGTCAACGTCTGAAGACCAGCGTCTGATGAACAGTGCGTCTGAAGTCTGAGTCTGAAGACCAGCTTCTGATGAACAGTGCTTCTGAAGTCTGAGTTTGAAGAACAGCTTTTGAAGTCTGACGTGGATGATAAAGCAACTGTTACTGTGCGCATTTAATGCCTGCAATGTCAGAACAACTCCAATGGAACAGTTGTCTCCCTGACCTGAACATTCCCCAGCTTTTAAGGAAAGAAAATTAAAAAATGGCTGCTGCTCTGTTATCTGCTGGTTTTTAGCTCACAAATTCAGCCTGACCTAGTTCAAGATTTGCAACGGCTCTTTGCCTAATTCCTGGATATCTTCAACAGCTCTATTTTCCTCTATATAAGGAAGAAGAATTGAAGTGTTTTGGAGTGTCAACATAGTTGTGATTTTAAAACATGTATTATGAAGACTGACATGATTAATACAAATCTCATTCATCGTTTATAAAACAAATTATGATCTATTATATAAGAGGACCCTTTTCTCAAACTTGTCTAAGACCCATAAAATGTTAGGAACATGCCTGATAAATAATACTGAATTACAATTGTTCTATAGTTTGGAACGTAGACACACTTGACCGAACCTCGTAATCAAAAATCATGTCATATCAACAGAGCTATACTCATGAGGATTTGCATTTCATTACTCTAGGCAAATTATATTAAATTGTAAATTTGCATGAATTTTAACATTACGTACCATTCACAGGTTGTTCATGGTTTGCCATCCAAACAATATTGGATGGGTTGTGACTGTGATTTTGCAGCTCTGTAAACCATATGCCGAAGGAAAAAGCATTTTCACCAACTTGATAGAAGCCAGCAGAGAAAGTGCCATTTGAAGAAACAATTACATCTTCTGTATGTTTCTCTACTGAGAGAGAGGATCCCTTGTTCAAAGATGATACAAAAGATGAACAATATTGGAAGGGAAATAGCAACAAGACTAGCAAAATATGTGAAATTGTGTAAGCCATTTTATTAGATAATTATTGTTGTTGCAGTTGCAATTGCAATGTAAGTATATATAGTGTGTGTATGAGTGTATACTTTATTTGTTGAAGGTGATGTCCAAGTGTAAACATAGGAACAAATATTCCAAGTGAGGTCATTGCTTCGTGTAATATGTCGTGTTTGAAACTTTCAATGCTTGACGCGAGTCTGTGGTGGGATTTGGAAGTCTTGCACTATGGACTAATAAGGAGTATGGGGTCGTCCATATATAGGAGTAGTATATTATTATTTTGGTTTAAATGCAATTTCGGTCCTCCTATTTACATATTTTTGAATTTTTAGACCCTCTATTTTTAAAACCAACATTTTAGTTCCTCTATTATGAAAGTATGTCCCCCACCAATTTACCTGATGTGGCGCTGAATTGGCAGTAGTGAATTGGTAAAAAGATTTCCATGTCACTATTATAATTATTTATTCTATTAAAAAAAATTATTCTATTATCAATTTCATTAATATATTAAACAATTAGAAATTAAATTAACGCTCAAACCCAAACCCAGCATTGGCATCACCATCAACAACAACACCCATCATCATCAACATCCAACCACAACCCATGATTTTTTCTTCCTCCTCTTTTATTCTATTAAATGAGTTTTGTTACATTTAGGGTTTGGGTTTCAAGAGTGTTGTTGATGGTGATGATTCTGGTTTTTGTGTTGATGATGATGGAGGATTTTTTTAATTGATTTATACAATTAAAATATATCAAAACTAATGGGGGATTAATTTTTTTTCTTTTTAATTCTGGTGTTTCCCTATTTTTTTCCAACTCACTATTGCAAACTAAGTGCCACCTAATTAATGAAGATGCCACATCATAAAAACTAATGGGGGATTAAAAAAATTTGTTGACTTCCATAATAGAGAGAACTAAAAGTTGATTTTAAAAATAGGGGGACTAAAAATTCAAAAAAAATGTAAATATGAAGACTAAAATAAGTGCATTTAAGCCTATTATTTTATTATTTTTTTTTTATATTTTTTTGTAGATAGGAGTAGTATATTATTGTTATATAGGGTTGTTATATTATATAGTGTTAAATATAATTTTGGTTCATATAAATATACCAACTTTTTGTTTTAATCACTCTAAAATTTTCGATCACTACCTTCGATCCCTATTTTTAAGTCAATTTTTGTATTTTTTTTTAATGAATATTGTAAAAATCACTCAAAAAAAAATTAAAATTTTTTAATAAAACATAAATTAAATATGAATTTTTAACCGCCAAAAATATAAAATGCATATTTAATTCATATTTTGTAAAAAAATCTAATTTTTTTGGAGAGATTCTTGTAATATTATAAATTTTTCTGCAAAATTTTATTCAAAAATATGAATTTTACATATGAGTTTACCTTAAAGGAGGGACCAAAAGTGAAGATGAAAAACTTTTGGAGGACTAAAAGTAGAAGAAAATTTTTAGAGGAACTAAAATGAAAAGTTGACATATTTATATGGACCAAAAACATATTTAACCCTATTATATATCTAGAGTAAATTGTGTTGGAACAAAATTGGATTTGTACAACACCTTTGAAGTTTTAATGATAACAAAGTAAGGATGAACAATTGGATATGCTAATATATGTTTAAGCGTGCAGAAGCATAGATTAAAATTTATCAAGGTCTGAACATATACTAGAGGATCAGCAGCACAAGAGAAGCTAAAGACTTTATAGAAGATGTGAAGAAAGGTCAATCAGAAGTCAACAAGTGATCAGAAGTGAAGAAGTCACCCAAAAGCTACTGAAGACCAGACTCAGGATCATCATACTCGGAGTCACCCAGATTCTAAATCACCCAGACCCTGAGTCATCCTGACTCTATGGTATCCAAACTCCGAGGTACCTCAGAAGTCAAGTCAACTTTGTTTGCTTCTGAGAAGGGCCGCTTTCAGCCTCTACCAAGTACAATTTGTCTTCTTCTGAATCACGTGCTAAGTCAAATTTAATGACAAAAGGAATGAAATAGATAATTCTATTTGTAGCAATGGATTTGAAATGTCTTTTCAAACGACATCAATCATATCCAGAAACATTCCAACTTATTTATTTGATAGCTTCTCAAAGACTATTAATGCGCTGGCATTTCTCCAACGTCTCTTAAATCCTTGCCTATATAAGGAGCTGAAGACTTGAAGAACACAATAGTCTCTACAGTTTTTACAAGTGTCCTTACTCTGTCAAAATTCATAGCGCACAAACACTTAAGAATTTCTTACTAAGTTCAATATCTTAGAAATTCAATGTCTTAAGAGTCTTAATCTGTTTTGTATTTACTTACACCTCTGATTGTATATCAAGTGTAAAACCAAACAATTTTTTATTTAATTAAGTTAGATTGTAGAAGTCTCTTTCAGTTGTAATTGAGCATTTGAAAGTCTCTTGCTTGTGTGCTTGAGCATTTGGAAGTCTCTTGCTTGCATGCTTGAACATTTGTAATCTTTAGTGATTATAGTGAAAATCCATTGGAAGTGCAAGGGGACTGCACTACTCCTGGTTTGTAGGAGGAACCTCTCTCTCTCTCTCTTTCTCTCTCTCTCTCTCTCTCTCTCTCTCTCTCTCTCTCTCTCTCTCTCTTTGTGTTTGATTTATCCGCTACACTTGGCAGAGATCTATATTGAGCAGATTGTGAAGTTGCATGGTATTCCGTCTAGCAATGTGTTAGATAGAGATATGAGGTTCACATCCAAGTTTTGGGGGAGTTTGCAAGAAGCTTTGGGGACTAAGTTGAGATTGAGTTATGCTTATAATCCTCAAACTGATGGTCAGTCGGAGAGGACTATTGAGTCTTTGGAAGATTTGTTGAGAGCTTGTGTTTTGGAGCAAGGTGTAAGTTGGAGTGAGTGTTTACTGTTGATTGAGTTTACCTATAACAACAGTTCTCATTCGAGTATTGGTATGGCACCTTTTGAAGCGTTGTACGGTAGGAGATGTAGAACACCGTTGTATTGGTTTGAGTCAGGTGAGACTGCTTTGATTGGACCGGAGGTAGTTCAGCAGACTACAGAGAAAGTTAAGAGGATTTAGGAGAAGATGAAGGCATCTCAGATTAGGCAGAAGAGTTATAATGATAAGAGGATGAAGGATATTGAGTTTCAAGCCGGAGATCATGTGTTTTTGAGAGTGAATCCAGTTACGGGTGTTGGGCGAGCTTTGAAGTCGAAGAAGTTGACGCCGCGTTTTGTTGGACCTTATCAGATTGTGGAGAGAGTTGGAGTTGTAGCGTATCGGATTGCGTTACCGTCGTCGTTGTCGAATCTTCATGATGTGTTTCACGAAGCAACAACTATTAAATTGGTTATATTATTACTTTTATAGTTACATTCAGTATTATGTTATCAAACTATCTCAAAAAGCAACAAAAATAAAAGATGGACTGCAATAAAAATGAAAAATCAAAAGAAAAAATATATACAAAAGCTTGCACCAAGAAATTGGTCATAACCGCAAAAGCTGCTTAATCTATAAAAATGAAAAGGAAAAGAAACTGATATGTGGTAATCGAAAGAAAAAAAAATAATGAAAAAGAATTGATATTTGGTAACCGAAAGAAAAAAAAATAAAAAGGAACATTATGTGGTAATTGAAAGAAAAAATAATAATGAAAAGGAACCGCAAATAATGAAAAGGAAGTGCTATCAAAAAAGGAATTGCAATGACGTTAGTGACTTTTAAAAAAATGACATTTTCATGTGTTATCAGATTCAATTCCTTGCATATTTTTTTTTTCATAAAAATTAATTAGGTCCGTCAAAAAGGGTGGTGTTATGGTTATTAGGTTCAATTGCAAGATAGTGAGAGAGATGAAAGTGAGTGAGAAATGATTTAGGGATTGTGAGATTGAAAGAAAGAGGACCCGAGATTTGTGTTGAATATACAACATTGAAACAATCACATGTCATAAAAAACATCAGTACCTTGGTGGTAAGAGTTGTGAATTGAAAGCATGTAGTACCTGGTTCGATCCCCACCAGAAGTTTTTAAGAACTAAAATTTAGGGCTAATCATTAGGGTTAGGGCAACACTACTTAACATTTAGTATGAAAAAAGAACAATGAAGAAAAAACTAAAATTCACACAATCACATATCAAAATCAATGATTTTCAAACCCTAATGTCAATGATTCGAAATTAACAAATTCAGACAATTAATATCAACACTGGTCATAATTTTTTGTCAATTCGATGAAAGATGGTGTGAATCGGTGAGAGAAAGTGAGTTACTGGCAATGATATTTACGACGATCAGTTGTTGGTGAGGTGGCAGTTGGCGCGGCGGCGTGATGTGTGTGGATCAGTGAGAGAAAGTGATTTTCCGGCGGTGGCAGTTACGGCGGCATGTGTTGTTGAAGTGGCAATTGCAACGGCGGCGGGATGTTGTTATTGGGGTCACCTGCGGCGGTGAAAATGAAGTTGAATCGCATGATGTGTGTGAATGACGTTCAATTCGTGTTCAAATGATGTTGGAATATTCAGGGTTGTGTGAATGACTTAAAGTGAACTCACATTTGTGCTAGATAAATAAAATGATAGCAACTATAAGTCACAATCCAGTGGTAACGGTTGTGATCTGCCAGAACTTGGTCTGTGGTTCAACTCTCAGCTGAAATTGTTTTTCATAAATTTTTTTCAAAACCAAAAATTAGGGTTAGTCATTAGGTTAGATCAAGACTACCTAACATTTAGTATTATAAAGATAAAGATAAAGATGATAATAATAATAATAATAATAATCATAATAATAATAATAATAATAATAATAATAATGAAACTTAACATGCTAAAAATATAAATTTTAAATTCACTTTCATCTAAATTCACTGATCGGCAATTTACAAAGATAAACCAATGGGTTCATCAATCATCTAAGTTTTAAATATATTTGTCTAAGACCAAGAGACTAATGAATAAAACTCGGCATCATTCACTCAACATCTCTTTCACAGCTTTGAAGCATCTCAACAACTTGACTCATAGTAGGCCTAATATCTCTATCTTTCTCTACACAGTCTAAAGCAACTCTAACCAAAATTTCCATCTTATTTAAATCATAATTATTCCCTATTGTAGGATCCAAGATTTCTTCAACCCAACATGTACTCCTCTTTTTCTCTCTTACCCAAGTTATCAACCTTCCATTATATGTCCCTTCTCCATCAACTCCTTCTATATTCATCATTGTTGGACTCTTTCCGGTTATCATCTCCAACACAACAACCCCATAACTATAAACATCCACTTTAGATGTTATTGGTAAATTGAAAATCCATTCAGGGGCCATATATCCTCTTGTTCCTCGAATCATTGAGAATCCTGAATTATTATTGAAATTGTTTCTGTTTTGTAGCTTAGACAATCCAAAATCTGCTAACTTGGGCTGAAAGTTAGAATCAAGAAGTATGTTTTGTGGCTTTATATCACAATGCAAAATCCACTCCAAACATTCTTCATGTAGATATGCTAGAACTCTAGCTGTTCCTAAAGCAATATCATACCTTTTACTCCAATCAAGTGTGTTGGTTTTGGATGAAAGATTTTCTGCTAAAGAACCATTTTCCATGTACTCATATACCAAAATTCTATGCTTACCTTCAACACAATACCCCCATATTTCAATCAAATTCATGTGGTTAAGCTTTTCAATGATGCTTACTTCAGCAAGAAACTCCCCTTCTCCTTGTTTAGCTTCATTCAATCTCTTTATTGCCGCATCTCTTTGATCTGGCAATGTACCTCTATATACAACTCCTCCTCCACCTCTTCCAACCTCATTACTGAAATTTTTGGTCGCTACCTTCAACTCGGAGTAACTGTATCTTCTGAATCCCAATAATGTAAGATGATAGCTATGTTGATTTGCACTGGAATTTTTCCTGGTCTTAATTAAAAAACCACAAACCACAAAGAAACAAACAGATTCTAAACCACCAACTACAATCGAAAGCCACAGGAAAAATCTGAGCAAATGACTTGTTAGTTTTCTAGCATAGTCTCTGTGAAGCTGGACCAAAGAAACATGATCTTTTACACTCATAGAGTCTTGTTTGTAGAAGTTGTTACCTTTTGGAAGTCTCAAGTAAGTTATTCCTTGAAATCTTGGTGAATACCTCCCATTCAGCAATTGTATCTTTGTAAAGCATTGGAAGATGCCATCGTCCTCTGCATATGTATATTGGAATCCCTTACAGCTACAATCTTGTAAACATAAAGTCTCACAATTTTTGTAGGTACTGTTTTGAACAAAAATATTGTCATAACCATAGAGCTCAAAACCTTGTAATTTTAAAAAAGTAGATTCACTTTTATTGCAAGTAAAATCAAACATAGGTTCACAACCATAAGACCAATCACTATGGTTCTTCACTTTATACCCTGGCAAACAAGAGCAGTTTTTACCCATATTAGAATCATAGATGCAAGAGCTATTTGCACCACAAATTCCATGTATGGTGCAAGTGTCATATACGACTTGCCATGAAACATACCAATTTTTTGACAAGTTTTTTCGACTGTAAACACGAATATTACCATCAGAATCCATGATTAACCTTCTTTGCATAACCTTACCATAATCATATGTGGAAAAGGAGTAATTATCAGATGAAATGAACTTTCCAAGAGAATCCAAGAAAGCAATTCTACTACTATTGTAATTGAACCTTCCAACTTCCCAACTTAACAACCACGGTTGTGGCCAATATGTGCTTGAAACATCAGGACCATCATAATTGAGACGAATAACATTGTTATCATCAAAGAACAACTTATAGAAGCCACACGAATGATTACTCTGGCTTCTTGAAGAAACAAGTTTTGTGTATCTAGTGAGAGGTTGATTAGGAAGGAGAGTATTTGTTGGGAAATCATAGCTTTGCCACAAGATGGTAGTTCCTTGAAGCTCACGTAACACAAGATTACCATCTTCTTTGAGATACAACTCTAATGGAGCATCTGATGCTGTGTTTGACGACCAAGTGTTATGTTGACCCGCATCGAGCAAGATGATGTTACCTGTGTTTAAGAGGAAAAGCTTTGACAGCTTACCTGTTAGAAATTATAACGAGACGAAGAAATTAGAGGAGATAAAATTAGATAGCTAGAATGATAGTATATTTATTATTGATAGACACAATATCAAGATTTGAGTATAATCATGAGTAGGAATTTGCTTCATTTATTTATTCTCTATTTACTATCTATTTATGAGGGATTTATATAAGTGGAAGATTAGTGGAAATCATTAGTTGGATCCACTTATAATCCGTCAATAGAAAAAAAAGAAAAAAGGTTAGATTTAATAGTGTCCTCCTTTGATTTATCTGTTGTCATAAACAATCTCACTCTTTTTCGTGATATATAGGTGTTGAAGATTTCTACTCCAAAGGTTCTAAAATAATCTAGAGTACTCTAAGAGGACCCTTTTCTCAAACTTGTCTAAGACCCATAAAATGTTAGGAACATGCCTGATAAATAATACTGAATTACAATTGTTCTATAGTTTGGAACGTAGACACACTTGACCGAACCTCGTAATCAAACATCATGTCATATCAACCGAGCTATACTCATGAGGATTTGCATTTCATTACTCTAGGCAAATTATATTAAATTGTAAATTTGCATGAATTTTAACATTACGTACCATTCACAGGTTGTTCACGGTTTGCCATCCAAACAATATTGGCTGGGTTGTGACTGTGATTTTGCAGCTCTGTAAACCATATGCCGAAGGAAAAAGCATTTTCACCAACTTGATAAAAGCCAGCAGAGAAAGTGCCATTTGAAGAAACAATTACATCTTCTGTATGTTTCTCTACTGAGAGAGAGGATCCCTTGTTCAAAGATGATACAAAAGATGAACAATATTGGAAGGGAAATAGCAACAAGACTAGCAAAATATGTGAAATTGTGTAAGCCATTTTATTAGATAATTATTGTTGTTGCAGTTGCAATTGCAATGTAAGTATATATAGTGTGTGTATGAGTGTATACTTTATTTGTTGAAGGTGATGTCCAAGTGTAAACATAGGAACAAATATTCCAAGTGAGGACATTGCTTCGTGTAATATGTCGTGTTTGAAACTTTCAATGCTTGACGCGAGTCTGTGGTGGGATTTGGAAGTCTTGCACTATGGACTAATAAGGAGTATGGGGTCGTCCATATATAGGAGTAGTATATTATTATTTTGGTTTAAATGCAATTTCGGTCCTCCTATTTACATATTTTTGAATTTTTAGACCCTCTATTTTTAAAACCAACATTTTAGTTCCTCTATTATGAAAGTATGTCCCCCACCAATTTACCTGATGTGGCGCTGAATTGGCAGTAGTGAATTGGTAAAAAGATTTCCATGTCACTATTATAATTATTTATTCTATTAAAAAAAAATTATTCTATTATCAACAGCATTGGCATCACCATCAACAGCAACACCCATCATCATCAACATCCAACCACAACCCATGATTTTTTCTTCCTCCTCTTTCATTTCTCAAAACCAAAAAATCAAAATCAACGATTGAAGCAAAATCTAGAAATTTCAACACCACTGTCCTTTTTTTTAGAGGAACACCACTATTCTTGAATAATTTTTTTGCTCTTTTATGAATTTCCAATTTCACCAAATCTAAAAAAACCTAGATCTGAAAAACCTTCAACAACATCGTGAAATAAGAAAGACAGATGAATTGAAATAAAAAAGAGTTGTTTGGTTTTGGGTTTTTTTTTTTCCATGGACATGAAACACGTTGGTTTTAGATGTTGGAAAGAAAACACGATTTCTCAATTTCTTGTGAATTGAAAAAAAAAATTGATGAATTGAAACGAAAATAGTTGTTTGGTTTTTGGGTATTTGGGTTTTTTTTCTTCCAGATCCGACATATTAGATCTTCCAATATTTCAAATTTGGGGTTTGTGGTTTTTCATATTTGAGTTTTGTTACATTTAGGGTATGGGTTTCAAGAGTGTTGTTGATGGTGATGATTCTGGTGTTTGTGTTGATGATGATGGAGGATTTTTTTAATTGATTTATACAATTAAAATAAATCAAAACTAATGGGGGATTATTTTTTTTTAATTCTGGTGTTTCCCTATTTTTTCCAACTCACTATTGCCAACTAAGTGCCACCTAATTAATGAAGATGCCACATCATAAAAACTAATGGGGGATTAAAAAAATTTGTTGACTTCCATAATAGAGAGAACTAAAAGTTGATTTTAAAAATAGGGGACTAAAAATTCAAAAAAAAATGTAAATATGAAGACTAAAAGTGCATTTAAGCCTATTATTTTATTTTTTTTATATTTTTTTGTAGATAGGAGTAGTATATTATTGTTATATAGGGTTGTTATATTATATAGTGTTAAATATAATTTTGGACCATATAAATATACCAACTTTTTGTTTTAATCCCTCTAAAATTTTCGATCACTACCTTCGATCCCTATTTTTAAGTCAATTTTTGTATTTTTTTTAATGAATATTGTAAAAATCACTCAAAAAAAAATTAGAATTTTTTAACAAAACATAAATTAAATATGAATTTTTAACTGCCAAAAATATAAAAATTCATATTTAATTCATATTTTGTAAAAAAATCTAATTTTTTTGGAGAGATTCTTGTAATATTATAAATTTTTCTGCAAAATTTTATTCAAAAATATAAATTTAACATATGAGTTTACTTTCAAGGAGGGACCAAAAGTGAAGATGAAAAACTTTTGGAGGACTAAAAGTAGAAGAAAATTTTTAGAGGAACTAAAATGAAAAGTTGACATATTTATATGGACCAAAAACATATTTAACCCTATTATATATCTAGAGTAAATTGTGTTGGAACAAAATTGGATTTGTACAACACCTTTGAAGTTTTAATGATAACAAAGTAAGGATGAACAATTGGATATGTTAATATATGTTTAAGCGTGCAGAAGCATAGATTAAAATTTATCAAGGTCTGAACATATACTGTAACACCCCAAATCTACCCGGTAAATATAAACGAAAATCAGAGTATTTTAAAAACTTCCAACAAACATGGGATGTCACATTTCAACATAAAACAACAAAACAACCTGTATTTCATTTAACATTGATACATAGCATTCGAAATCACAACTTTATTCAGCATGAATTCAAACTTCATCTTATGATTTAGAATCAACTTAGAAACATCTTTTAAACGACAAAGTACTTAACAAAATTCCACTTAATATTTTTCTTCAACTGAAATAAATTTTAACTTAGAATACAACAACTGAAATAATAACAACTATTTCCCCGAGTGTTACGTATCAGAGCAAGACACCAACTTGAACTAACAGCAACTAGAGACTTCATAAAGTTACTTCAACTTCCATAGCTATTCTTAAGTACCTGCCCATTTCCCATGGTAGGGGAAACATCAGCAGAAGGGGTGAGATATCAAACAATATAAACGAAAGCATAATAATGAGCAAGTAAAAACATAAGCACAGGATCATACTTCATTATCTCACCAATCATTTTATTCATGTTCACACATCATTTTCATAAACAATCATCATCACCAATATTCAACATCATCACATCAAGCACATCATGAACATCGCCACACGTCACGGTTATAACAATTTATCATCGACACATAATGCAATGAGACCCGACTTCACCTATATGCATGTGGTACCAAACGTCGCAAAATAATGCCAAATAGGGCATGTCAGGCCGGAGCCCCACGTCACTTTGCCAAACAAGGCTACGTCGCTTTACCAAAATTTCAGGCCATCGTCACCAGATGCAATGAATGAGACTTCTAAAATGAAACAACAAAACACATGCAAGCATCATACATAAACCACATCACTGCCATATAAGGCTACATCACTGTCATTCAAATTCACAATTACAGCAGTAGCACTGCTTTCACGTCATCATCGCAAACCGATCAATCATAAACAACGTCATATAACATCGTATTCAAACATCAACAATTCATCATATAACATCGTATTCAAACATCAACAATTCATCATACAATTTTGTAAAACCATAACAAATTATACATAACATATTTCCATGTCAAACCAAGGATACTAGAAAGATATCACAATTATCAACAACTTTCATGTTTATACCAAAGACCAATTTAAAACAGAGACGTGTGAAAAAGACGCAAAACATGAAACAGAGAATGCTGTCACCGTACAATTTCACTAAGACCTC
This sequence comes from Medicago ruthenica, assembly GCA_018208015.1. Lineage (NCBI taxonomy): Eukaryota > Viridiplantae > Streptophyta > Magnoliopsida > Fabales > Fabaceae > Medicago > Medicago ruthenica. The sequence continues at coordinate 58,448,540 of CM031377.1, read as the reverse complement.
CTTGGAGTATTTTCATCATAACTCAAAAACTAAAAGTCATTTTCACGTCAAACCAAAGCCACTGGAAAGCTAACAAAATTATCTAAAACCTTCATGTTTACACCCAAGGCCAATTCTGTACCGATCAATACCAGTTTTCGTTTCAAATTCGGAAAAGTTGTGCAGAAAGTCCATAAAAATTCACTGTGACCTACGTGCAGTAATTTGACCATAACTCAAGTTCTATAAATCGTTTTGACGTCAGACCAACGGCATTAGAAAACTAACATCCATACCTACAACTTTTGTGTTTACACCTAAGACCAATTCTGTACCGATCAATACCAGTTTTTATTTCAAAATTCGGGGCAGAGATAAGAAAACTCAGGAAAAGCAACTTATATTATTCAAACTTCTCATTCATTCAAAATCATCACAATCAACAACAACAACTCAACATAATTCATACCCAATTCATAATATGACATTAACAACAACAATCATCAATAACCACAAATCAACAACAACATGTATCTTGCCAATTTCATCATCAAAATCACAGACCTCATGAATTGAACAAAAGGATCAAAATCCATACAATCACATATACCTAGAGTCTACCATACCCCATCATTATGCAATCCCTTAGAATGTAAGAACCCCACCCTTACCTTAGATTGTAGACCGCTCCATTCCACCGGATTGAATCCTTTTTGCCATAGCTTTCACTTTGCCTCTTTTCCTCCTCTGTCCGTACAGCACTTTCTCGTCTCTTCTTCTTCTCCTTATTCTCTTTCTCTTACGTACAACCTGCCTTTTTCTTTTTGTTTCTTTACAAACCCTTTTCTTTTCTTTTTACTGATAACCTATTTTCTTTCTTTTTCATAACCAAATAATAATAATAATAATACCTTTATGTAATCCATTGGGCTTCACTTTCACACCCCCCACTTTTACTTCATGCAACCAAATATTAAACCCAACCAATAAACTAATTTTTATTATAATTTCTTTATCAATATTATTGCTAATATTATTTCTCCATCTTAACCAACTTAATTACTCGACTATCCACTGAACAACTCAAACAACATAATAATCCAATATTATTTCTACAACTTCGTCGATCCACCAATTAAATAATACTTCATAGAAATACACCGATTAAATTCCAACCTCAATACTTTCAACAATTAATTCCGAAAATACTCAGAAATATTTAATTAAATAATTAATTAAATTTCCGGGCGTTACAACTCTCCCCCACTTAGGATATTTTCGTCCTCGAAAATCTATCCGACACTACCATCTTCAACTATATTCCAACACACCATCATTTAAGGAGCAACATCCATCACACTCTTATACCTCGACATACAACGTCACATTATTATCTTAACAACATCTTCGACATCAAAACACCTTGACACATAATTCTCACATCCATAACTCACCAAATCAAACATGTAGAGTCGTATACTTATAGCAACTGCGCTACATACACTTCTGCTGCGCAACTCTGATAATCTATCTTAAGTCATCGTACTCATTAAAATTTCCATCAACTACATGGGTTACAAGTCTTAATTTAAGTTCGGACTTTCTTTAACATCCATCATAACATCATCGTTAACTTAATATCCTCAATCTTTCACTTTGCGACGTTAGCTCGCATATAAATCCTCTACTCTGAATCGTTCAATACTTCTCGACTCTTTCCTATCCACTCCCTTATTAATTCACACAAACACGATATAACATTATTCACTTCATGCACTATCAAGATAGCAAGTCAAATCTACACCATCCAACACGATCTCGTCTACTATCAACAAGAGATTAAGGGTGATCAAGTCCTCAATTTGTCGAGATATCCGACAACCGTAATGGAGCATAAACTATCGTTACTAACTACAATAGAGTTCTTTTCCAACTTATACTCACGTCACCCAAAAGCACCATACTTCAACAATTCCCAAAATCATCTGAACATGCTAACACCGACGTCTTGCAGCTACATACTAATACACCTCTGACGATAACATCAGACATAATTTCTTTTAGGTCATTACCAACACTTCCTATCCTTGAAATCTCATTCTTCGCATTTCCAACAACTTCAGCAACTCATTATAATTACTCACTAATATTCCACAATGAAGTCTACCACAATCCGTCACTATAATCATTCTTATTCAACATAAATTGCATCTCCATGCATTTTCCGATACCTTCGCATTCTTACAAATACCAACGTTTCATTCCTTATCCATATCTTACACCCTTCTTCACCTTTTCAATTTTCTGCAAGAATCACCCAACTTCAAACACAATTATATCTTCCAATACAGACCTCCCAAGCACAAAATTATATTCCAAAATGAAGGGAATTTCGTGTAGATTCCAGAACTTCAAGAATCTCCCAAATCCGAGTTACGAGTAAAAAGTTATCATCCTTGCAATGGGACTGGTCCAGAATTCCCGTATGCAGAATTTTCCAAAAATCAGCATCAGACCCAAACATTAAAATGCACTTTTCTTCCTCTTCACAAACTTCCTGAAGACAAATCTTATATGCAAACTGTAGGGAATTTCTTGAGCTTTCCAAAAAAGTCCAGAATCGCTTCCATCAGAAACACGAGTAAAAAGTTATGCCCCTTTTACTGACAGCTGCTCCATAATTGTAAAAATCAGAATTTGAGGTTGATGAACATAAGTCCCATCTCTCCCTCTCGCTTCCAAGATCTACCAACATCCTTTCTTTTCATCCAACTACGAAAATCACCCGAATTTAATCCAACTACACTCAAGACATACCATCTACCGAATTAATCCATCAACTATCACTTCCATTGGAATAATTCCTCATTCTCAATTAATTCACCATCCATAATCTACACACATCTCAAACTCGACTGATACGAATTCATGAGTCCATACTCTCGCCGGTTCCCAACAACATCGCTTCAATAACGTTTGCACTCTTACAATCAACATCACCTCGAACCAACTTCTACATACTATCAACACGTCCGGGAGGCAAGCTTCTCCCCCACTTATTCCAAACCAACTCCTGCAGACAACGACTATGAGCTAACAAACAAGTACCGACAGTGTTTCACACACATGTCGAGTACTAAGGGACAAACAACATTGGCCGGACAAACCGACCTGCTCTGATACCAATTGTAACACCCCAAATCTACCCGGTAAATATAAACGAAAATCAGAGTATTTTAAAAACTTCCAACAAACATGGGATGTCACATTTCAACATAAAACAACAAAACAACCTGTATTTCATTTAACATTGATACATAGCATTCGAAATCACAACTTTATTCAGCATGAATTCAAACTTCATCTTATGATTTAGAATCAACTTAGAAACATCTTTTAAACGACAAAGTACTTAACAAAATTCCACTTAATATTTTTCTTCAACTGAAATAAATTTTAACTTAGAATACAACAACTGAAATAATAACAACTATTTCCCCGAGTGCTACGTATCAGAGCAAGACACCAACTTGAACTAACAGCAACTAGAGACTTCATAAAGTTACTTCAACTTCCATAGCTATTCTTAAGTACCTGCCCATTTCCCATGGTAGGGGAAACATCAGCAGAAGGGGTGAGATATCAAACAATATAAACGAAAGCATAATAATGAGCAAGTAAAAACATAAGCACAGGATCATACTTCATTATCTCACCAATCATTTTATTCATGTTCACACATCATTTTCATAAACAATCATCATCACCAATATTCAACATCATCACATCAAGCACATCATGAACATCGCCACACGTCACGGTTATAACAATTTATCATCGACACATAATGCAATGAGACCCGACTTCACCTATATGCATGTGGTACCAAACGTCGCAAAATAATGCCAAATAGGGCATGTCAGGCCGGAGCCCCACGTCACTTTGCCAAACAAGGCTACGTCGCTTTACCAAAATTTCAGGCCATCGTCACCAGATGCAATGAATGAGACTTCTAAAATGAAACAACAAAACACATGCAAGCATCATACATAAACCACATCACTGCCATATAAGGCTACATCACTGTCATTCAAATTCACAATTACAGCAGTAGCACTGCTTTCACGTCATCATCGCAAACCGATCAATCATAAACAACGTCATATAACATCGTATTCAAACATCAACAATTCATCATATAACATCGTATTCAAACATCAACAATTCATCATACAATTTTGTAAAACCATAACAAATTATACATAACATATTTCCATGTCAAACCAAGGATACTAGAAAGATATCACAATTATAAACAACTTTCATGTTTATACCAAAGACCAATTTAAAACAGAGACGTGTGAAAAAGACGCAAAACATGAAACAGAGAATGCTGTCACCGTACAATTTCACTAAGACCTCCTTGGAGTATTTTCATCATAACTCAAAAACTAAAAGTCATTTTCACGTCAAACCAAAGCCACTGGAAAGCTGACAAAATTATCTAAAACCTTCATGTTTACACCCAAGGCCAATTCTGTACCGATCAATACCAGTTTTCGTTTCAAATTCGGAAAAGTTGTGCAGAAAGTCCATAAAAATTCACTGTGACCTACGTGCAGTAATTTGACCATAACTCAAGTTCTATAAATCGTTTTGACGTCAGACCAACGGCATTAGAAAACTAACATCCATACCTACAACTTTTGTGTTTACACCTAAGACCAATTCTGTACCGATCAATACCAGTTTTTATTTCAAAATTCGGGGCAGAGATAAGAAAACTCAGGAAAAGCAACTTATATTATTCAAACTTCTCATTCATTCAAAATCGTCACAATCAACAACAACAACTCAACATAATTCATACCCAATTCATAATATGACATTAACAACAACAATCATCAATAACCACAAATCAACAACAACATGTATCTTGCCAATTTCATCATCAAAATCACAGACCTCATGAATTGAACAAAAGGATCAAAATCCATACAATCACATATACCTAGAGTCTACCATACCCCATCATTATGCAATCCCTTAGAATGTAAGAACCCCACCCTTACCTTAGATTGCAGACCGCTCCATTCCACCGGATTGAATCCTTTTTGCCATAGCTTTCACTTTGCCTCTTTTCCTCCTCTGTCCGTACAGCACTTTCTCGTCTCTTCTTCTTCTCCTTATTCTCTTTCTCTTACGTACAACCTGCCTTTTTCTTTTTGTTTCTTTACAAACCCTTTTCTTTTCTTTTTACTGATAACCTATTTTCTTTCTTTTTCATAACCAAATAATAATAATAATAATACCTTTATGTAATCCATTGGGCTTCACTTTCACACCCCCCCACTTTTACTTCATGCAACCAAATATTAAACCCAACCAATAAACTAATTTTTATTATAATTTCTTTATCAATATTATTGCTAATATTATTTCTCCATCTTAACCAACTTAATTACTCGACTATCCACTGAACAACTCAAACAACATAATAATCCAATATTATTTCTACAACTTCGTCGATCCACCAATTAAATAATACTTCATAGAAATACACCGATTAAATTCCAACCTCAATACTTTCAACAATTAATTCCGAAAATACTCAGAAATATTTAATTAAATAATTAATTAAATTTCCGGGCGTTACATATACTAGAGCATCAACAGCACAAGAGAAGCTAAAGACTTTATAGAAGATGTGAAGAAAGGTCAATCAGAAGTCAAAAAGTGATCAGAAGTGAAGAAGTCACCCAAAAGCTACTGAAGACCAGACTCTGGATCATCAGACTCGGAGTCACCCAGATTCTAAATCACCCAGACCCTGAGTCATCCTGACTCTATGGTATCCAAACTCCGAGGTACCTCAGAAGTCAAGTCAACTTTGTTTTCTTCTGAGAAGGGTCGCTTTCAGCCTCTACCAAGTACAATTTGTCTTCTTCTGAATCACGTGCTAAGTCAAATTTAATGACAAAAGGAATGAAATAAATAATTCTATTTGTAGCAATGGATTTGAAATGTCTTTTCAAACGACATCAATCATATCCAGAAACATTCCAACTTATTTATTTGATAGCTTCTCAAAGACTATTAATGCGCTGGCATTTCTCCATCGTCTCTTAAATCCTTGCCTATATAAGGAGCTGAAGACTTGAAGAACACAATAGTCTCTACAGTTTTTACAAGTGTCCTTACTCTGTCAAAATTCATAGCGCACAAACACTTAAGAATTTCTTACTAAGTTCGATATCTTAGAAATTCAATGTCTTAAGAGTCTTAATATGTTTTGTATTTACTTACACCTCTGATTGTATATCAAGTGTAAAACCAAACAATTTTTTATTTAATTAAGTTAGATTGTAGAAGTCTCTTTCAGTTGTAATTGAGCATTTGAAAGTCTCTTGCTTGTGTGCTTGAGCATTTGGAAGTCTCTTGCTTGCATGCTTGAAATTTGTAATCTTTAGTGATTATAGTGAAAATCCATTGGAAGTGCAAGGGGACTGCACTACTCCTGGTTTGTAGGAGGAACCACTCTCTCTCTCTCTCTCTCTCTCTCTCTCTCTCTCTCTCTCTCTTTGTGTTTGATTTATCCGCTACACTTGGCAGAGATCTACATTGAGCAGATTGTGAAGTTGCATGGTATTCGGTCTAGCAATGTGTCAGATAGAGATCTGAGGTTCACATCGAAGTTTTGGGGGAGTTTGCAAGAAGCTTTGGGGACTAAGTTGAGATTGAGTTCTGCTTATAATCCTCAAACTGATGGTCAGTCCGAGAGGACTATTGAGTCTTTGGAAGATTTGTTGAGAGCTTGTGTTTTGGAGCAAGGTGTAAGTTGGAGTGAGTGTTTACCGTTGATTGAGTTTACCTATAACAACAGTTCTCATTCGAGTATTGGTATGGCACCTTTTGAAGCGTTGTACGGTAGGAGATGTAGAACACCGTTGTATTGGTTTGAGTCAGGTGAGAGTGCTTTGATTGGACCGGAGGTAGTTCAGCAGACTACGGAGAAAGTTAAGATGATTCAGGAGAAGATGAAGGCATCTCAGATTAGGCAGAAGAGTTATCATGATAAGAGGAGGAAGGATATTGAGTTTCAAGCCGGAGATCATGTGTTTTTGAGAGTGAATCCAGTTACGGGTGTTGGGCGAGCTTTGAAGTTGAAAAAGTTGACGCCGCGTTTTGTTGGACCTTATCAGATTGTGGAGAGTTGGAGTTGTAGCGTATCGGATTGCGTTACCGCCGTCGTTGTCGAATCTTCATGATGTGTTTCACGAAGCAACAACTATTAAATTGGCTATATTATTACTTTTATAGTTACATTCAGTATTATGTTATCAAATTATCTCAAAAAGAAACAAAAATAAAAGATGGACTGCAATAAAAATGAAAAATCAAAAGAAAAAATATATACAAAAGCTTGCACCAAGAAATTGGTCATAACCGCAAAAGCTGTTAAATCTATAAAAATGAAAAGGAAAAGAAACTGATATGTGGTAATCGAAAGAAAAAAATAATGAAAAGGAATTGATATTTGGTAACCGAAAGAAAAAAAAATAAAAAGGAACATTATGTGGTAATTGAAAGAAAAAATAATAATGAAAAGGAACCGCAAATAATGACAAGGAACTGCTATCAAAAAAGGAATTGCAATGACGTTAGTGACTTTTAAAAAAATGACATTTTCATGTGTTATCAGATTCAATTCCTTGCATATTTTTTTTTTCATAAAAATTAATTAGGTCCGTCAAAAAGGGTGGTGTTATGGTTATTAGGTTCAATTGCAAGATAGTGAGAGAGATGAAAGTGAGTGAGAAATGATTTAGGGATTGTGAGATTGAAAGAAAGAGGACCCGAGATTTGTGTTGAATATACAACATTGAAACAATCGCATGTCATAAAAAATATCAGTACCTTGGTGGTAAGAGTTGTGAATTGAAAACATGTAGTACCTGGTTCGATCCCCACCAGAAGTTTTTAAGAACTAAAATTTAGGGCTAATCATTAGGGTTAGGGCAACACTACTTAACATTTAGTATGAAAAAAGAACAATGAAGAAAAAGCTAAAATTCACACAATCACATATCAAAATCAATGATTTTCAAACCCTAATGTCAAGGATTCGAAATTAACAAAATTCAGACAATTAATATCAACACTGGTCATAATTTTTTGTCAATTCAATGAAAGATGGTGTGAATCGGTGAGAGAAAGTGAGTTACTGGCAACGATATTTACGACGGTCAGTTGTTGGTGAGGTGGCAGTTGGGGCGGCGGCGTGATGTGTGTGGATCAGTGAGAGAAAGTGATTTTCCGGCGGTGGCAGTTACGTCGGCATGTGTTGTTGAAGTGGCAATTGCAACGGCGGTGGGTTGTTGTTATTGGGGTCACCTGCGGCGGTGAAAATGAAGTTGAATCGCATGATGTGTGTGAATGACGTTCAATTTGTGTTCAAATGATGTTGGAATATTCAGGGTTGTGTGAATGACTTAAAGTGAACTCACATTTGTGCTAGATAGATAAAATGATGGCAACTATAAGTCACAATCCAGTGGTAACGGTTGTGATCTGCCAAAACTTGGTCCGTGGTTCAACTCTCAGCTGGAATTGTTTTTCATAAATTTTTTTCAAAACCAAAAATTAGGGTTAGTCATTAGGGTTAGGTCAAGACTACGTAACATATAGTATTATAAAAATAAAGATAAAGATAATAATAATAATGATGATAATAATAATAATAATAATAATAATAATAATAATAATAATAATAATAATAATAATAATAATAATAATAATGAAACTTAACATGCTAAAAATATAAATTTTAAATTCACTTTCATCTAAATTTATTGATCTGCAATTTACAAAGATAAACCAATGGGTTCATCAATCATCTAAGTTTTAAATATATTTGTCTAAGACCAAGAGACTAATGAATAAAACTCGGCATCATTCACTCAACATCTCTTTCACAGCTTTGAAGCATCTCAACAACTTGACTCATAGTAGGCCTAATATCCCTATCTTCCTCTACACAGTCTAAAGCAACTCTAACCAAAATTTCCATCTTATTTAAATCATAATTATTCCCTATTGTAGGATCCAAGATTTCTTCAACCCAACATGTACTCCTCTTTTTCTCTCTTACCCAAGTTATCAACCTTCCATTATATGTCCCTTCTCCATCAACTCCTTCTATATTCATCATTGTTGGACTCTTTCCGGTTATCATCTCCAACACAACAACCCCATAACTATAAACATCCACTTTAGATGTTATTGGTAAATTGAAAATCCATTCAGGGGCCATATATCCTCTTGTTCCTCGAATCATTGAGAATCCTGAATTATTATTGAAATTGTTTCTGTTTTGTAGCTTAGACAATCCAAAATCTGCTAACTTGGGCTGAAAGTTAGAATCAAGAAGTTTGTTTTGTGGCTTTATATCACAATGCAAAATCCACTCCAAACATTCTTCATGTAGATATGCTAGAACTCTAGCTGTTCCTAAAGCAATATCATACCTTTTACTCCAATCAAGTGTGTTGGTTTTGGATGAAAGATTTTCTGCTAAAGAACCATTTTCCATGTACTCATATACCAAAATTCTATGCTTACCTTCAACACAATATCCCCACATTTCAATCAAATTCATGTGGTTAAGCTTTTCAATGATGCTTACTTCAGCAAGAAACTCCCCTTCTCCTTGTTTAGCTTCATTCAATCTCTTTATTGCCGCATCTCTTTGATCTGGCAATGTACCTCTATATACAACTCCTCCTCCACCTCTTCCAACCTCATTACTGAAATTTTTGGTCGCTACCTTCAACTCGGAGTAACTGTATCTTCTGAATCCCAATAATGTAAGATGATAGCTATGTTGATTTGCACTGGAATTTTTCCTGGTCTTAATTAAAAAACCACAAACCACAAAGAAACAAACAGATTCTAAACCACCAACTACAATCGAAAGCCACAGGAAAAATCTGAGCAAATGACTTGTTAGTTTTCTAGCATAGTCTCTGTGAAGCTGGACCAAAGAAACATGATCTTTTACACTCATAGAGTCTTGTTTGTAGAAGTTGTTACCTTTTGGAAGTCTCAAGTAAGTTATTCCTTGAAATCTTGGTGAATACCTCCCATTCAGCAATTGTATCTTTGTAAAGCATTGGAAGATGCCATCGTCCTCTGCATATGTATATTGGAATCCCTTACAGCTACAATCTTGTAAACATAAAGTCTCACAATTTTTGTAGGTACTGTTTTGAACAAAAATATTGTCATAACCATAGAGCTCAAAACCTTGTAATTTTAAAAAAGTAGATTCACTTTTATTGCAAGTAAAATCAAACATAGGTTCACAACCATAAGACCAATCACTATGGTTCTTCACTTTATACCCTGGCAAACAAGAGCAGTTTTTACCCATATTAGAATCATAGATGCAAGAGCTATTTGCACCACAAATTCCATGTATGGTGCAAGTGTCATATACGACTTGCCATGAAACATACCAATTTTTTGACAAGTTTTTTCGACTGTAAACACGAATATTACCATCAGAATCCATGATTAACCTTCTTTGCATAACCTTACCATAATCATATGTGGAAAAGGAGTAATTATCAGATGAAATGAACTTTCCAAGAGAATCCAAGAAAGCAATTCTACTACTATTGTAATTGAACCTTCCAACTTCCCAACTTAACAACCACGGTTGTGGCCAATATGTGCTTGAAACATCAGGACCATCATAATTGAGACGAATAACATTGTTATCATCAAAGAACAACTTATAGAAGCCACACGAATGATTACTCTGGCTTCTTGAAGAAACAAGTTTTGTGTATCTAGTGAGAGGTTGATTAGGAAGGAGAGTATTTGTTGGGAAATCATAGCTTTGCCACAAGATGGTAGTTCCTTGAAGCTCACGTAACACAAGATTACCATCTTCTTTGAGATACAACTCTAATGGAGCATCTGATGCTGTGTTTGACGACCAAGTGTTATGTTGACCCGCATCGAGCAAGATGATGTTACCTGTGTTTAAGAGGAAAAGCTTTGACAGCTTACCTGTTAGAAATTATAACGAGACGAAGAAATTAGAGGAGATAAAATTAGATAGCTAGAATGATAGTATATTTATTATTGATAGACACAATATCAAGATTTGAGTATAATCATGAGTAGGAATTTGCTTCATTTATTTATTCTCTATTTACTATCTATTTATGAGGGATTTATATAAGTGGAAGATTAGTGGAAATCATTAGTTGGATCCACTTATAATCCGTCAATAGAAAAAAAAGAAAAAAGGTTAGATTTAATAGTGTCCTCCTTTGATTTATCTGTTGTCATAAACAATCTCACTCTTTTTCGTGATATATAGGTGTTGAAGATTTCTACTCCAAAGGTTCTAAAATAATCTAGAGTACTCTAAGAGAGGACCCTTTTCTCAAACTTGTCTAAGACCCATAAAATGTTAGGAACATGCCTGATAAATAATACTGAATTACAATTGTTCTATAGTTTGGAACGTAGACACACTTGACCGAACCTCGTAATCAAACATCATGTCATATCAACCGAGCTATACTCATGAGGATTTGCATTTCATTACTCTAGGCAAATTATATTAAATTGTAAATTTGCATGAATTTTAACATTACGTACCATTCACAGGTTGTTCACGGTTTGCCATCCAAACAATATTGGCTGGGTTGTGACTGTGATTTTGCAGCTCTGTAAACCATATGCCGAAGGAAAAAGCATTTTCACCAACTTGATAAAAGCCAGCAGAGAAAGTGCCATTTGAAGAAACAATTACATCTTCTGTATGTTTCTCTACTGAGAGAGAGGATCCCTTGTTCAAAGATGATACAAAAGATGAACAATATTGGAAGGGAAATAGCAACAAGACTAGCAAAATATGTGAAATTGTGTAAGCCATTTTATTAGATAATTATTGTTGTTGCAGTTGCAATTGCAATGTAAGTATATATAGTGTGTGTATGAGTGTATACTTTATTTGTTGAAGGTGATGTCCAAGTGTAAACATAGGAACAAATATTCCAAGTGAGGACATTGCTTCGTGTAATATGTCGTGTTTGAAACTTTCAATGCTTGACGCGAGTCTGTGGTGGGATTTGGAAGTCTTGCACTATGGACTAATAAGGAGTATGGGGTCGTCCATATATAGGAGTAGTATATTATTATTTTGGTTTAAATGCAATTTCGGTCCTCCTATTTACATATTTTTGAATTTTTAGACCCTCTATTTTTTTTTTTTTTTGAGAAGAAAAAACTTATAGCATTTCATTAATTAATATGTGTTCAATACAATCTGGTATATCAACCAGAACTTGGAAACTAGCTGATAATGAGGCCGCCTTAGCTAATTCGTGAGCTACCTCATTTGCTTGTCTCCTAACAAACTCTACACTTGAGTTTTCATAGTAATTCCTAAACAAAGTCCTGCAAGCCTGAATGATATTCCCAAATTCAGTGGCATCATGTTTAGTAGATAAAAAACTATCCACTACCCTCTTTGCATCAAGCTCAAAGTCAATTGGACCAAGATTAAGCACATGGACCCATTCCAAAGCAGATAAAAAACCAAGAGCTTCTCCCACATGAACTTCCCTCAAAGGGCTAATCCACTCTGTTTTAGCCAGCACAAAGGATCCTGTTTCATCTCTAATACAAATGCCTATTCCAACTCTATTAAGACGCTTGGAAAAGGATGCATCAATATTGCATTTAAACCTACCCTCAGCTGGTTTTTTCCAAATTAGAGCAGCAGGATTACCTTGTGGATTAGAAGGCGATTGAGTAGAACATTTAACTGCCCTCCAGTCTTGAAGTAAGGTTTTCGCACGAGCTAACACTAAAGGTTGCACATCTGTTACATCCTTCCAAATTTTGTTATTTCTTTGCTTCCAAATGCTCCATAGAATGCAAACAAACTCAGCTGCATCATCCGCACATAATTTCTGTAGAGTCTGGAAAATTATTCCTGCACTATTCGGTTCCTGAGATAAAATGTTGCAGACTTCAGAGTAAGATTCCCACATATTCCAGACATTGACACTACTCGGGCAACGGAAGAAAAGATGCAAGCTGTCCTCCTCATTCGCATTACACAAAACACAGTTCGAGATGCAATTTACACCCTTATCTTTAATACGAATACACGTAGGCAAGACATTTCGACACAATCTCCATATGAAATTCTTCACTTTGGGAGGGGCCTTAAGTTGCCAGATCAAATCCCAAGCACCCTGTTCTTTAAAATGATGAACATTAAATAATTCCTGCATACAGAGCCAATAAGCGCTCCGCACTGAATATTCACCATTAATTTCCTTCATCCATATAAGCCTATCAGCTTGCACAGAATGATAAAGTGGTGTATTAAGCACCTGATTAACAGCCTGATGATTAAAAATGGATTGCAAGAAAGGGACATTCCACATTTTTTCTCCTGGTATCATACAATCGGAAACTTTTAAATTAATTAGAGGTGAAGTGCCCTCATGATCAAGAGAGAGGTGAGTGTTACCCGCTAACCAGTTATTGTTCCAGACTGGGATTGAAGTCCCATCCCCTATTTTCCACCGACTGCCAGCTTTGAGCACAAATTTAGCATTACAGATGCTCCTCCACACAAAGCTCGGTTTATGACCCAAGGAGGCTTCAAAGAAATTACAACTTGGAAAATACCGAGCTTTATAAATTCTAGCAACGAGAGTATCAGGATTGGTCAATATTTTCCAGCCTTGTTTACCCAACATAGCCAGATTGAACGTCCCTAAACTCTTAAAACCCATACCGCCATCTTTTTTATGCATAGATAATCTATCCCAAGACATCCAGTGAATACCTTTCTTTTGAGCCCCTGAATGACCCCACCAGAAAGAGTTCATCATCTTTTCAATCTCATCACAAAGGGACGGGGGAAAAGTAAATAAACTCATGAAGTAAGTGGGAATAGATTGGAGGACCGATTTGATTAGCACTTCCCGACCTGCTTTCGAGAGACATTTGCTGCTCCAATAGACCCTCTATTTTTAAAACCAACATTTTAGTTCCTCTATTATGAAAGTATGTCCCCCACCAATTTACTTGATGTGGCGCTGAATTGGCAGTAGTGAATTGGTAAAAAGATTTCCATTTCACTATTATAATTATTTATTCTATTAAAAAAAAATTATTCTATTATCAACAGCATTGGCATCACCATCAACAGCAACACCCATCATCATCAACATCCAACCACAACCCATGATTTTTTCTTCCTCCTCTTTCATTTCTCAAAACCAAAAAATCAAAATCAACGATTGAAGCAAAATCTAGAAATTTCAACACCACTGTCCTTTTTTTTAGAGGAACACCACTATTCTTGAATAATTTTTTTGCTTTTTATGAATTTCCAATTTCACCAAATCTAAAAAAACCTAGATCTGAAAAACCTTCAACAACATCGTGAAATAAGAAAGACAGATGAATTGAAATAAAAAAGAGTTGTTTGGTTTTGGGTTTTTTTTTTTTCCATGGACATGAAACACGTTGGTTTTAGATGTTGGAAAGAAAACACGATTTCTCAATTTCTTGTGAATTGAAAAAAAAAATTGATGAATTGAAACGAAAATAGTTGTTTGGTTTTTGGGTATTTGGGTTTTTTTTTCTTCCAGATCCGACATATTAGATCTTCCAATATTTCAAATTTGGGGTTTGTGGTTTTTCATATTTGAGTTTTGTTACATTTAGGGTATGGGTTTCAAGAGTGTTGTTGATGGTGATGATTCTGGTGTTTGTGTTGATGATGATGGAGGATTTTTTTAATTGATTTATACAATTAAAATAAATCAAAACTAATGGGGGATTTTTTTTTTTTTTTAATTCTGGTGTTTCCCTATTTTTTCCAACTCATTATTGCCAACTAAGTGCCACCTAATTAATGAAGATGCCACATCATAAAAACTAATCGGCGATTAAAAAAATTTGTTGACTTCCATAATAGCGAGAACTAAAAGTTGATTTTAAAAATAGGGGGACTAAAAATTCAAAAAAAATGTAAATATGAAGACTAAAAGTGCATTTAAGCCTATTATTTGATTTTTTTTTATATATTTTTGTAGATAGGAGTAGTATATTATTGTTATATAGGGTTGTTATATTATATAGTGTTAAATATAATTTTGGTTCATATAAATATACCAACTTTTTGTTTTAATCCCTCTAAAATTTTCGATCACTACCTTCGATCCCTATTTTTAAGTCAATTTTTGTATTTTTTTAATGAATATTGTAAAAATCACTCAAAAAAAAATTAGAATTTTTTAACAAAACATAAATTAAATATGAATTTTTAACAGCCAAAAATGTAAAAATTCATATTTAATTCATATTTTGTAAAAAAATCTAATTTTTTTGGAGAGATTCTTGTAATATTATAAATTTTTCTGCAAAATTTTATTCAAAAATATAAATTTTACATATGAGTTTACTTTAAAGGAGGGACCAAAAGTGAAGATGAAAAACTTTTGGAGGACTAAAAGTAGAAGAACATTTTTAGAGGAACTAAAATGAAAAGTTGACATATTTATATGGACCAAAAACATATTTAACCCTATTATATATCTAGAGTAAACTGTGTTGGAACAAAATTGGATTTGTACAACACCTTTGAAGTTTTAATGATAACAAAGTAAGGATGAACAATTGGATATGCTAATATATGTTTAAACGTGCAGAAGCATAGATTAAATTTTATCAAGGTCTGAACATATACTAGAGCATCAGCAGCACAAGAGAAGCTAAAGACTTTATAGAAGATGTGAAGAAAGGTCAATCAGAAGTCAACAAATGATCAAAAGTAAAGAAGTCACCCAAAAGCTACTGAAGACCAGACTCTGGATCATCAGACTTGGAGTCACCCAGATTCTAAATCACCCAGACCCTGAGTCATCCTGACTCTATGGTATCCAAACTCTGAGGTACCTCAGAAGTCAAGTCAACTTTGTTTTCTTCTGAGAAGGGTCGCTTTCAGCCTCTACCAAGTACAATTTGTCTTCTTCTGAATCACGTGCTAAGTCAAATTTAATGACAAAAGGAATGAAATAAATAATTCTATTTGTAGCAATGGATTTGAAATGTCTTTTCAAACGACATCAATCATATCCAGAAACATTCCAACTTATTTATTTGATAGCTTCTCAAAGACTATTAATGCGCTGGCATTTCTCCATCGTCTCTTAAATCCTTGCCTATATAAGGAGCTGAAGACTTGAAGAACACAATAGTCTCTACAGTTTTTACAAGTGTCCTTACTCTGTCAAAATTCATAGCGCACAAACACTTAAGAATTTCTTACTAAGTTCGATATCTTAGAAATTCAATGTCTTAAGAGTCTTAATCTGTTTTGTATTTACTTACACCTCTGATTGTATATCAAGTGTAAAACCAAACAATTTTTTATTTAATTAAGTTAGATTGTAGAAGTCTCTTTCAGTTGTAATTGAGCATTTGAAAGTCTCTTGCTTGTGTGCTTGAGCATTTGGAAGTCTCTTGCTTGCATGCTTGAACATTTGTAATCTTTAGTGATTATAGTGAAAATCCATTGGAAGTGCAAGGGGACTGCACTACTCCTGGTTTGTAGGAGGAACCTCTCTCTCTCTCTCTCTCTCTCTCTCTCTCTCTCTCTCTCTCTCTCTCTCTCTCTCTCTTTGTGTTTGATTTATCCGCTACACTTGGCAGAGATCTACATTGAGCAGATTGTGAAGTTGCATGGTATTCCGTCTAGCAATGTATCAAATAGAGATCTGAGGTTCACATCGAAGTTTTGGGGGAGTTTGCAAGAAGCTTTGGGGACTAAGTTGAGATTGAGTTCTGCTTATAATCCTCAAACTGATGGTAAGTCGGAGAGGACTATTGAGTCTTTGGAAGATTTGTTGAGAGCTTGTGTTTTGGAGCAAGGTGTAAGTTGGAGTGAGTGTTTACTGTTGATTGAGTTTACCTATAACAACAGTTCTCATTCGAGTATTGGTATGACACCTTTTGAAGCGTTGTACGGTAGGAGATGTAGAACACCGTTGTATTGGTTTGAGTCAGGTGAGAGTGCTTTGATTGGACCGGAGGTAGTTCAGCAGACTACGGAGAAAGTTAAGATGATTCAGGAGAAGATGAAGGCATCTCAGATTAGGCAGAAGAGTTATCATGATAAGAGGAGGAAGGATATTGAGTTTCAAGCCGGAGATCATGTGTTTTTGAGAGTGAATCCAGTTACGGGTGTTGGGCGAGCTTTGAAGTTGAAGAAGTTGACGCCGCGTTTTGTTGGACCTTATCAGATTGTGGAGAGAGTTGGAGTTGTAGCGTATCGGATTGCGTTACCGCCGTCGTTGTCGAATCTTCATGATGTGTTTCACGAAGCAACAACTATTAAATTGGCTATATTATTACTTTTATAGTGACATTCAGTATTATGTTATCAAATTATCTCAAAAAGAAACAAAAATAAAAGATGGACTGCAATAAAAATGAAAAATCAAAAGAAAAAATATATACAAAAGCTTGCACCAAGAAATTGGTCATAACCGCAAAAGCTGTTAAATCTATAAAAATGAAAAGGAAAAGAAACTGATATGTGGTAATCGAAAGAAAAAAAATAATGAAAAGGAATTGATATTTGGTAACCGAAAGAAAAAAAAAAAAGGAACATTATGTGGTAATTGAAAGAAAAAATAATAATGAAAAGGAACCGCAAATAATGAAAAGGAACTGCTATCAAAAAAGGAATTGCAATGACGTTAGTGACTTTTAAAAAAATGACATTTTCATGTGTTATCAGATTCAATTCCTTGCATATTTTTTTTTCATAAAAATTAATTAGGTCCGTCAAAAAGGGTGGTGTTATGGTTATTAGGTTCAATTGCAAGATAGTGAGAGAGATGAAAGTGAGTGAGAAATGATTTAGGGATTGTGAGATTGAAAGAAAGAGAACCCGAGATTTGTGTTGAATATACAACATTGAAACAATCGCATGTCATGAAAAACATCAGTACCTTGGTGGTAAGAGTTGTGAATTGAAAGCATGTAGTACCTGGTTCGATCCCCACCAGAAGTTTTTAAGAACTAAAATTTAGGGCTAATCATTAGGGTTAGAGCAACACTACTTAACAATTATTATGAAAAAAGAACAATGAAGAAAAAGCTAAAATTCACACAATCACATATCAAAATCAATGATTTTCAAACCCTAATGTCAAGGATTCGAAATTAACAAAATTCAGACAATTAATATCAACACTGGTCATAATTTTTTATCAATTCAATGAAAGATGGTGTGAATCGGTGAGAGAAAGTGAGTTACTGACAATGATATTTACGACGGTCAGTTGTTGGTGAGGTGGCAGTTGGGGCGACGGCGTGATGTGTGTGGATCAGTGAGAGAAAGTGATTTTCCGGCGGTGGCAGTTACGTCGGCATGTGTTGTTGAAGTGGCAATTGCAACAGCGGCGGGTTGTTGTTATTGGGGTCACCTGCGGCGGTGAAAATGAAGTTGAATCGCATGATGTGTGTGAATGACGTTCAATTCGTGTTCAAATGATGTTGGAATATTCAGGGTTGTGTGAATGACTTAGAGTGAACTCACATTTGTGCAAGACAAATAAAATGATGGCAACTATAAGTCACAATCCAGTGGTAACGGTTGTGATCTGCCAAAACTTGGTCAGTGGTTCAACTCTCAGCTGGAATTGTTTTTCATAAATTTTTTTCAAAACCAAAAATTAGGGTTAGTCATTAGGGTTAGGTCAAGACTACCTAACATTTAATATTATAAAGATAAAGATAATAATAATAATAATAATAATAATAATAATAATAATAATAATAATAATAATAATAATAATAATGAAACTTAACATGCTAAAAATATAAATTTTAAATTCACTTTCATCTAAATTTATTGATCTGCAATTTACAAAGATAAACCAATGGGTTCATCAATCATCTAAGTTTTAAATATATTTGTCTAAGACCAAGAGACTAATGAATAAAACTCGGCATCATTCACTCAACATCTCTTTCACAGCTTTGAAGCATCTCAACAACTTGACTCATAGTAGGCCTAATATCCCTATCTTCCTCTACACAGTCTAAAGCAACTCTAACCAAAATTTCCATCTTATTTAAATCATAATTATTCCCTATTGTAGGATCCAAGATTTCTTCAACCCAACATGTACTCCTCTTTTTCTCTCTTACCCAAGTTATCAACCTTCCATTATATGTCCCTTCTCCATCAACTCCTTCTATATTCATCATTGTTGGACTCTTTCCGGTTATCATCTCCAACACAACAACCCCATAACTATAAACATCCACTTTAGATGTTATTGGTAAATTGAAAATCCATTCAGGGGCCATATATCCTCTTGTTCCTCAAATCATTGAGAATCCTGAATTATTATTGAAATTGTTTCTGTTTTGTAGCTTAGACAATCCAAAATCTGCTAACTTAGGCTGAAAGTTAGAATCAAGAAGTATGTTTTGTGGCTTTATATCACAATGCAAAATCCACTCCAAACATTCTTCATGTAGATATGCTAGAACTCTAGCTGTTCCTAAAGCAATATCATACCTTTTACTCCAATCAAGTGTGTTGGTTTTGGATGAAAGATTTTCAGCTAAAGAACCATTTTCCATGTACTCATATACCAAAATTCTATGCTTACCTTCAACACAATATCCCCACAATTCAATCAAATTCATGTGGTTAAGCTTTTCAATGATGCTTACTTCAGCAAGAAACTCCCCTTCTCCTTGTTTAGCTTCATTCAATCTCTTTATTGCCGCATCTCTTTGATCTGGCAATGTACCTCTATATACAACTCCTCCGCCACCTCTTCCAACCTCATTACTGAAATTTTTGGTCGCTACCTTCAACTCGGAGTAACTGTATCTTCTGAATCCCAATAATGTAAGATGATAGCTATGTTGATTTGCACTGGAATTTTTCCTGGTCTTAATTAAAAAACCACAAACCACAAAGAAACAAACAGATTCTAAACCACCAACTACAATCGAAAGCCACAGGAAAAATCTGTGCAAATGACTTGTTAGTTTTCTAGCATAGTCTCTGTGAAGCTGGACCAAAGAAACATGATCTTTTACACTCATAGAGTCTTGTTTGTAGAAGTTGTTACCTTTTGGAAGTCTCAAGTAAGTTATTCCTTGAAATCTTGGTGAATACCTCCCATTCAGCAATTGTATCTTTGTAAAGCATTGGAAGATGCCTTTGTCCTCTGCATATGTATATTGGAATCCCTTACAGCTACAATCTTGTAAACATAAAGTCTCACAATTTTTGTAGGTACTGTTTTGAACAAAATTATTGTCATAACCATAGAGCTCAAAACCTTGTAATTTTAAAAAAGTAGATTCACTTCTATTGCAAGTAAAATCAAACATAGGTTCACAACCATAAGACCAATCACTATGGTTCTTCACTTTATACCCTGGCAAACAAGAGCAGTTTTTACCCATATTAGAATCATAGATGCAAAAGCTATTTGCACCACAAATTCCATGTATGGTGCAAGTGTCATATACGACTTGCCATGAAACATACCAATTTTTTGACAAGTTTTTTCGACTGTAAACACGAATATTACCATCAGAATCCATGCTTAACCTTCTTTGCATAACCATACCATAATCATATGTGGAAAAGGAGTAATTATCAGATGAAATGAACTTTCCAAGAGAATCCAAGAAAGCAATTCTACTACTATTGTAATTGAACCTTCCAGCTTCCCAACTTAACAACCACGGTGGTGGCCAATATGTGCTTGAAACATCAGGACCATCATAATCGAGACGAATAACATTGTTATCATCAAAGAACAACTTATAGAAGCCAGACGAATGATTACTCTGGCTTCTTGAAGAAACAAGTTTTGTGTATCTAGTGAGAGGTTGATTAGGAAGGAGAGTATTTGTTGGGAAATCATAGCTTTGCCACAAGATGGTAGTTCCTTGAAGCTCACGTAACACAAGATTACCATCTTCTTTGAGATACAACTCTAATGGAGCATCTGATGCTGTGTTTGAAGACCAAGTGTTGTGTTGACCCGCATCAAGCAAGAGGATGTTACCTGTCTTTAAGAGGTAAAGCTTTGACAACTTACCTGTTAGAAATTATAACGAGACGAAGAAATTAGAGGAGATAAAATTAGATAGCTAGAATGATAGTATATTTATTATTGATAGACACAATATCAAGATTTGAGTATAATCATGAGTAGGAATTTGCTTCATTTATTTATTCTCTATTTACTATCTATTTATGAGGGATTTATATAAGTGGAAGATTAGTGGAAATCATTAGTTGGATCCACTTATAATCCGTCAATAGAAAAAAAAAAAAGGTTAGATTTAATAGTGTCCTCCTTTGATTTATCTGTTGTCATAAACAATCTCACTCTTTTTCGTGATATATAGGTGTTGAAGATTTCTACTCCAAAGGTTCTAAAATAATCTAGAATACTCTAAAATTTGCATCAATTTTCATTTCTCTATGCAACATATTTTAGACGGCATGAACGCTGTAAAATTTGCATGAATTTTAACATTACGTACCTTTCACAGGTTGTTCACGGTTTGCCATCCAAACAATATTGGCTGGGTTGTGACTGTGATTCCAACAAATGAATAGAAGGGATTCGAAGAATACTAATCGCCGCTAACATTCTACAATCAAAACAGGTAAATCTTGCTTTGTTGCAAACATAACAAATTGCAAAACTCCTTTACCCTTTATCTTATTGTTTTTATTTAATTTCTTGTTCCCAAATAAGTAAGGTGAATTGTCTAGTTGGAACGACAATCCAGGTGGATACGATACTCTACTTACACTTTATTGCTTGGTAAACGATTTGATACACTTGCCTAAATCCGACCATCAAGTTTTTGGCGTTGGGATTGTTGATATTTTCAACTAAGCAATTTAAATTACTTATTCGTATCCCTAAAAAAATTACTTATTCGTAACTGTCATTTAATTTTTCACAATTTATTTTTTTGTCATTTATTTTTCTATTTTAATTATTCCAAAAATACCAACAAAAAAAGTCCTCATTGAGTCCTTATTAAGTAGTTTATATTTCTTTAGTTGTTACTAACCGTAGTAATTTTCTTTTTAGCATTAATTTGTCGTGTCTATCTTTATTTTTCTTTTTAGTACTAACCATTTTTCTTTTTTGGAACTAACCTTTTTCTTTTTCTTTTTTCTTTTTCATTTTTTAGAATAGTTGTTTATAAGAGTAGTAATTTCTAGTCATTAAATTGTAAATTTGCATGAATTTTAACATTACGTACCATTCACAGGTTGTTCACGGTTTGCCATCCAAACAATATTGGCTGGGTTGTGACTGTGATTCTGCATCTCTGTGAACCATATGGCGAATGAAAAGCTGTTATTGCCAACCTGATAGAATCCAGCAGAGAAAGTGGCATTTGAAGAAACAATTACATCTTCTGCATGTTTCTCTACTGAGAGAGAGGAGCCCTTTTTCAAAGATGATAAATAAGATGAACATTGGAAGGGAAATAACAAGAAAATTAGAAAAATATGTGAAATTTTGAAAACCATGTTATTAGTTAATTATTGTTGTTGCAATTGCAATTGCAATGTAAGCTACAGTATGCAATGCAATTATAACAGATGCTTTATGACAAAGATGTACACATGTTTCTAGTAGGACCACAGAACGTGTGGATGGTCTTATCTTATCTTAGTCTTGCTGAAATGAGAAATATCAATGAACCCAACTAGTCAAGCTTTTAGTTGATC
Source organism: Medicago ruthenica (assembly GCA_018208015.1). NCBI lineage: Eukaryota > Viridiplantae > Streptophyta > Magnoliopsida > Fabales > Fabaceae > Medicago > Medicago ruthenica. Next base: position 58,425,703 of record CM031377.1, on the reverse strand, counting down.
CATGAGTAAATCCACATAGAGGTATCTTTGAAGTTTGAATGAGTATGAAACCATGATCCAATTATTTAATGACATGTTATATTTTTGTATTAATTTATTTAAAAATCAAATCAAATTTGTTCCTCAAAAAAAAAAAAATCAAATTTTGAATGACTTTTACTTACGGAATATCAAATACCCAACCCAACTTTAAGATACATAAGAGTTTACCAAATTCAGCGGTTTAGCCAAAAGGGTAAGTTGATATACTTAGACATAGATATAGTGTTATAAAAAAAAAGGTAGACAGAAGAAATGACAATAATCAATGAAACTGCTGCATATAAGTAGATGAGTCGGGGTTCGGATCCCGGTCACGACATCTGACCTAACAATTTTTTGAGTTGTTCTAGAACATGTGAAATTTTAAAAAAACTTACATATGTTAAAACGAATAAATGGGTTGTTTACATTCAATTCTTAAAGGAAAAAAGTGTAAGTCATACATTTATTAGAGAAGGTAACTATAATTTACTCTATAAATACTTCTCAATAGAGAAAAGTGTATATTATAACACAAAAAGAGGTATAAGTGTGTGATTTACTCTCTTTTTAACATGCAATTTCAATATTTTTACCAGTTGATCCATGATTTGTCAACTCTTTGTTTTGTTAACCGTTGTTATTACTAATTAAAAAGATCCAATTGTTTCTTTTTGTTAACCATCTTAATGGGATCTTCCCTTCCATCCAATTTTTTTTCCATCCACAAAACTCATAATTTTACCCGGGGGTGGCCCTCAGGGTGGGCGAGAGGGGTGGCAGCCCAGGCTACCATTTTTTTAGGGGCACCAAAATAATTATTTTTAGCTAGTAGTTAGTTCTATTGAAAATTTATTCTTAGATAAGCATTGTTGTTGTTGTACAAAGTCATGTTTACACAACGCATGCTTCCTGCTCTTCCAACAACAGTGAAAAACTAAAATCCAAATCATACAAGTTATGTGGAAAAATATATATCACCCAAGTTCGTTTGTGTAGGAAAATTATCCTAGTTAATAAGAGGAGTAAGCTACCTAGAGAGTAAGTGACTTTTAGACAAATTAATTTTTCATAGTGTAGATTAAGCTATCCAAAGTAGTTTATTTGTAATAATTTTTTTCTGTCATAATTCTACTAATAATTTTCACTAATAAACTTCTTTGGGTAGCTTACTCTACACTATAGTAGCTAAACAATAAACACACTAACTTATAATTTAATAGATTAAAAAAAGGGGTAGCCAAGGCCACCACAAAGCAATACTATCCTGGCTAAAAACGAAATGGAAGAACCTGCAAACAAACTCGCATTATTCTCATGTCTGGAATAATCATGTCTCTTTTTTTTTGGTTGAAGGAATAATCATGCTTTGTATCTATAACATTGAAGACTCAGTCATTTGATTAAATATGTAATTAGTTGAAGTTGATTTGTCAATCCAAATCAAACGAACACAAAATCAAGATGGAAAATCCACTAACCCTGCACCATGACGTTAAAACTTTGTTTTAGTGTACCTTTTGGATTTACACGTCTTGTTACAACTTTGTTTGGGTATGGCTTTGGAAATTCCTCCATCCCCCAAGTAATTCTCCTCAATTTTCTCTCACTTTTAGTATGAGAATAAGGGTGATTGCTTAATAAACCCTTCAAATTTCTCAACCAAACGAGTTATAACTTTCAATAGACATTTTTTGTGAATAAAATCCGATCAGATCGTAACACCCTACGATTATGTTTCTGAAATTGTGAGTAATTGGAGGGGTTTATTGAGCAATTACGGATAACAAGATGTAGGCCTAAAGTGTTTCCCCAGAGCCCAACGGTCCTCACAAAGAGAACCCTTATTGCCCATATCAAGCTTGTTCATACTTATTGACAAACTTCCATTTAGTGCACTTCGATAATCGATATGGCTATGATTTTGAGTAAAGATTTGTTTTTTATTGCTATTACGGAATGAAAATTAACCATTTCCTTTAATTTTTATAGACTGGTGAAAAGGAAAATTTCCGTCCATTTTTTACAAACACTTCATGCAACTAAGTATTTACGAGTGTCCGTTTGAGACATTCTTCGTGGTATTTCAAAGCCTAGAATATGGTATACAAAGTATGCAAATTAAATATGGAACTCAAATAAATATTTTCAGTTCATTTGTTTTTCTTCAATTTTTTTTTTTACTGATTGAACTTTTTCTAATAGATAGAACGAATCGATGATTGCCTTGGTTATGGAGAAAGCCTCAAATGTATTGGTACATTGTTAGAAAAAGAATTGATGTTTATCATCATGTATATATATTGCTGTTGCAATGAATTTTTTACAAAGATGAAGAACTGTCACGACTTGGTTTATTTCTAGTATTTGAACCCCATTCGATGGCTTCATCAATGGCTTTTTGGCGTTCAACGGCACTATCATCGTCGAGAAGACTCAAGATTGCACTACTTTCTTCATTCTTTTGTGTTGGTGATGGCATGTCAATTGGTGACAAAACTTGTGGATCTTGATTCATTGGATCTATTCCAAGGAAACTAAGAGCTGTTACAACATCACTTATCAATGGTCTCACTGATGGTTCTTCATTTAGACACATAGCTGCTACTGCCACTGCTTGATGTAATGATCTCATTGGAAAGTTTCCTTCAAGTTTTGGATCTGCTAATTCTGGATATCTATGTGGGTCCTTGAATACTGGATATGACTGTTTTGTTTTCAAGAATAAATTTGAGTAAATGTAAGTTTCATAGTTTAATAAGATAAAAATAAAATGCATAGATTATCGAGCTTCGTATGTTTCTAGTGTGTATGTCATGGTTCTAAATTGTGGTCGTAATGGTAGTCGCAGCAACACTATGAACCTACATATTGCGAAAAATGTGGCCGCAATTGCAGTTGTGATATTGTTGCTGAGACCGCTAAAATATTTATAGTGCAGTCCGTGATATGATCGTGGACTGCCATTTAAGTAGAACTAGGGTTTAAGATCAAATGGACTAAACTTCAACAAATATATTTAGTAGCATTTAATATTGCATCATAGAGAAACCTATTTATGAGTAGGGAAACTCACCCAAGAAACGAGATTTTGCTCCCTTGATGGTCTTGTGTTATCAATGGTTCTCCTTCCAGTGATCAATTCAAGCAAAACAACACCAAAACTGTATATATCTGATTTCACAGTGAGTTGACCTGTTCTTTGATACTCAGGTGCACAATATCCATAAGTCCCCATTACTCTTGAAGACACATGTGACATATCCCCTGTAGGTCCCAGCTTTGCTAGTCCAAAATCAGAGAGTTTTGCATTGAAATCTTTGTCCAATAAGATGTTGGAAGATTTTAAGTCACGGTATATGACAGGTGGATTGGCCTTGTCATGCAAATATTCTAGTCCTTTTGCAGCATCCAATGCTACTTTCATTCTTGTGAACCAATCTAATGACTTTTGTTGTGGTTCAAGATCTGCATTACATTTCAATAAGATGTTGATAGTTAACAAATGTAATGATTTTCTAGTCATTTGATTCATTTAACTACCTCAAGTTAACAAAATAAGGGTTTGATTTGATAGTCGTATATTTTCTAGGTTCACATAAAGGGAACTCTTTTTTGTCAACTTCACAATTTTTTTAAACTAATTTTGTGATAGTTGTGTCATCAAACATGTTAATTTTACATAATAATCAAAATTAATAATTACAACACAAGTGAGATAGGGAAGGAGAAAATTACCAAGTAGATGATCCTCAAGAGATCCTAATGACATGTACTCATATACCAATAGTCTTTGATCTCCATCAGCACAATATCCAATTAAATTAACTAGATTTTTATGATGTAAAAGGCTCAACATCAACACTTCAACAAGAAACTCTCGGTTTCCTTGCAATCCATTCCTGTCAAGTTGCTTCACAGCTACTTCCTACATAGTTAAATCACCAAAGTATTTAATGCCAACACTATCAAAACACTAACAACATCACTACCGACTCGGACAAACACGAACACCATACAGAACACTGACATGTAAACACCAATAATAATTTTTGAAAATAAATATAATTGATTATAATAACATGTGTTACTGTTAGTGTCCGACACTGACATGTGTTGTAGATCGAACACATTAGTATGAAGGGTCGGCGCTACCTATAGAAAAGAACATAACAATGAATGAAAAAGTGTCATATTCTTACCTGGTTCGTTTTTTCAAGTCTTCCTTTATAAACTCTTCCAAATCCACCTTCACCTATTAGATTTTCCTGCCTAAAGTTTCTTGTGATTGCAGCCAATTCCCTGAAGGTGAACGTTTGTGCAGCAATGTTGTGACCATTATCTTTGTTGGTCTCTTTATTTATTTTAGGTTCTGTTTGTGGGTTTGCTCTTGCCTTGTGATAATGATTCTCTGCACAAAACAAAATCATACATCAAGTATTCCCCTCTTGATAGAATTTTCCATCACACAATTCTAACATCTTTAATGATCAAAAGAAAAGATAAAAAAATAAATTTAAAATTCAAAATTACAAAATATGGTGTATATAAGGCAACCATAGTGAGAAGGAAAAAAAAATGTTGTTGGTGGTAATGTACAAAATGATTATGAAATTAATGGAGATGAAAAGGGAAAAATGTGGAATAATAGCTAATTAAAATCCTTTAGACAAAAACATCATCATGATTAGAATTTACCCAATAGAACTGAATTTCACTTTAAATCAACATTAATAGTTATTTTGTATATATAAAAAAAAAAAAAAAGTATCAACTTTTTACAAATGAAATATATTTTTTATGTATGTATAAATGATTTTACCTGGCTGAGGTTGAGATGCTTTCTGAGGAGATATTTGAGTAGGATGATGCTGTATCCTCTTTCCATTGTTATTGTTAGGCCTCTTTGGTGCTTTCTTTTCTTGGGACGAGAAACATGAAAAGCAACTCATTTCTCAACCCCGTTTAGATATATATTTGAATAAAATCCTAGACACCAATTTTTATCTATCAAAATCCTTTTTTTTTTTGACAGGAATCTATCAAAATCTTCCTCACCAAAAAAAAGTTGTTACAAATTCAGAATGTGTTTGAATTTTAATAGGAATTAAGATATGGAGCTTAATTCACCTAGCCAATAAACCAGTGAAAAGAAAAGAATGAGGGCTCTAATACATTGAGAGATTTAATTAAGAAACTCTTAGAAAATCTATAGGGTTCCAAAACTAGAGAAAAATTGGAACAATGTTTCAAGGACAAACCATAATGATTTGAAGATGAAATTAAACCCACAAAAACCCAACTGACATTCAACCAACAGGGCCTAACAAACTAAGGAACAGCATGGATTGAGATCAAGTGTTTGTTAGGTCAGGTCAGTATGGGAACAAACATTCAAGATGTTGACGACATTTTTTGGTGTTCCCGCAAACAACTGCGACCAAAAAGGAGACATGTTTCAAATATGCCAAGAGAGAGAGAGAGAGAGAGACATGACAACCTATGACCAATTTCATTGTGGGGAGTAGAGTTTATGATGCCGTTATACATGACAATTATAGTCCATTCTTTTAGAATGCAAGAAAGTATAAGGTAGACACAAACTCAGTCCATTTGTCATGAAAAACAAAAAAAAACAATCCATGTCATCAAAAAGAGTACAAGAAAAGACAAATAATGACTTTATGTACAACATATTCTCTAATTTTGAATGTCACTTAATATATTTTTATATAAATTAAAAAAAAAAGTTGTAAGTAAATGAAATTAATATACCAATTTGAAAAATTAACCTTGTTATAGATTTTATATATGACTCAATGAATGGGGTGGTTCAACATTTGTAATGTTGGGGTGATTGTCTTGTGTTTATCAAATATGTTTTGTCTTCACTTTCAGTTTACATTCTTTCCTTCTTCAAGACTCCCACAAGTATAATTGTTTTCATTGAACCCTTTAATTTCTTTTTTAATGGGGGTGGGGGGGGGTTTGATGATTGGTTGGCGGTTAGAGATGGAGTTGGTGAAGGAGGTATACTTCAGTTTAGAATTAGTCAAATCTTTTACCTTTTTTTAGATAAAAACATTTCTTTAATAGAGATGTTGATGCTAGGGTGGGTGAAGGAGGAGGTTGTTGCATGGAAGGAGGAGCAGTGGAAAGAGTGTTGTTCTTTGTTGGATAATGTTGTTTTGCAAGAAAATCTACGAAAATGGGTTTGAAAAAATGACCCTAAAAGGTTACTCGGTCAAAGGAGCTAATCAGTTATTAAATCTTGAAGATTACGTTGTTCGTGCACCGTTGTCGGATCTCATTTAGAATTAAGTGGCTCCAACCAAAGATAATTTGGTCCACCGAGGGGTTCTTCATCATGGTTATTCATTGTACACAAGTGGTTGTCGAAAGGAGGAAACAATACATCATCCTTTCTTGGAGTGTGACTTTTTTTGGAAGAATTTGGTTTTTTATTTTAAAACGGTTGAGGATTTCAAGTGTTCTTCCACTTCATATTGGTATCCATGCTACACAGTTTTCCGGTTCTATTTTATTCAGAAAAGAAGTTAGACACTGTTTTCAAGTGGTTTGGTTCTCTTGCATTTGAATCATTTGGAAGCAGAGAAATTCTAGCATTTTCCGCAGCAAAACTTTGTATCTCTTGATAAACTGCTTACTAAGATCAAGCTTCATTCATGGTGGTGGTTGAAAGCTTTTAAACCTAATGCTTTTTTTTTTACTTTAATTCTTGGTGGTCTATTCCATCCGTTTGTATGAGTTATTCCACAAGTTGATGTAATTTCGTTCTTTGATTTGATACTTTTCATTGTCGTATTATCTTTGTGGTGTCTCCATTTTAGGAACACCTTGTATTGAAATGGGACTCATCGTTCAGTAATATATTTTTTCATTTGGCTTCGTAAAAAAAAAAATATTATTATCAGGAAGATGTGTAAGGAAAATTTTGGCAATTGCGCCTTAGTCTTATTTTGGAAGGATATATGGCTCGATCTTAACATTCTTAGGAAGGTCTTTTGAGGTTATTTGTGATGTCAATGCAAAGGGGATGTTTTTATTTGTAAGATAAAGCGAAACGGGGGCGGCAAGGTTGAAATGTGTTGGGTAAAAACTCATTTTCAAAGTCTTCTTCAATTTTTTTTTTTTTTGAGGAAAAATACATTTACTAAAAAATTTGATAAACAAGTTAAATGTACAAAGAAGGTAGAGAAATAAGAGGGAGAGAGTTGTTTATACTTAGTTCAAAATTAAACGTGGTTGTTACCTTTAGTTCTCTCATAAGTGGAAGATTTCACATTTGTTCACAAATGACATAATTCACATTTGTGTGTTCTTTCTTGATTGATTCTAATGTGATATTCTCTCAATATTCGCCAGCTTGTTAACTTTAATTGTAAGGGAGAAGATCCTTTTATAGTTCTTGAGAATAGAATCATTGATAAATTGTTGTGTGCTGTAATAGCAGTTGGATAGATCCATTGCTTTTTTTTTAACAAGTCAAAATGAAATATCCATTGATAAATTGTGTTTTTTTAGCAGTTGGATAGATCCATTGTTTTTAACAAGGTGTGCCAAAGAAGACCTCAAGAGTTTAACAAAATCAAGTCACAAATAAAGCAAACAAAGACAAATTAGCCGATACCCAAACAAACAAACGGGTTCGACCACCAAATATGAAAGCTTAAACCAATGTTAACATAAGTAGTCTTCATCCACCAAAAGGAATGTAACTTGACTTTGTCTAACAATTGGTGTATGAAACTTTCCTTGTTCTTGAATAATCTATTATTTTTCTCATTCCACAAAATCCAAGCGTAGAAGAGCCAAATAAACCGCATAAAGATCGTCGAGCTCGCAACCCACCTGAGTAATAAACAAATGGATAGATCCATTGTTAATGTAGGCATCATTTGGAAAAAAAAAACCTAGATAAATGATAAGATTATAAACACTACTTAACATGCTATCAATATAATTTTTTGTGTTATTTAAAAACAGTTTGTATAGGACTATTGACTTTCCAGCTTAAACTTTGTACCACTTCATTGTGCTTTTGAGGAATATTCATTTTGGTGATAAGATAATACAAACAACTTTGCTGCATTAAAGAAAACTAGATCAAGAGTTCATCAGATGCAAGCTTCATTATGTGTAAGACACATTGTATTTAGATTATAAGGTCATTTGTACCACAATATTTTTTGCTTCTCTTTTCATCAAAGTATGATACTGAAGAAGCTAGATCCAAAAAGTATGTTGTCAGCCAATATCTGAACTACAAGATGACTGATGACAAACGTGTGGAAGCACAATCTCATGAAATTCAGAAGATAGCTCACGAAATCAATGCTGAAGGTATGCAGTTACCCGAACAATTTCAAATTGCTATTGTTATTGACAAAATGCCTCCTGCCTGGAAGGACTTCACGAATATCTTTAGGCATAAGACTAAGGAGTTCTCTCTTGAAAGTCTGATTACTCGCCTTCGAATTGAAGAAGAAGCGAGGAAACAAAACCTAAAAGAAGAGGTGTTTGCTATCTCGAACAACAACACTAAAAAGAAATTTGTAGGTGCTGTTCTAAAGCCTAATTGCAAACAGTTTAAGAATCAGAACCACCCTGTGAATAAGAATTCCAATCAGAATAAGAATCAGAACCCCCAAAAGGCCCAAAATCAACAACCACGAAAGAATGACTTGGCTCAACCGTTCAATTGCTACAATTGCGAACAACCAGGTCATATGGCACGCAAGTGCAGGAACAGATCTAACAGACCAGCTCAGGCTCACTTGATAACTGAGGAGCAGTCGTACACCGCTATGATAACTGAAATCAATATGGTTGGCAGATCTGATGGATGGTGGATGGACACTGGCTCCTCTCACCATGTCTGCTTTGACCATGCTATGTTCAAGACATACACTACTTCTAAAGATCAGAAGGCGCTGCTGGGAGATTCTCACACCACTGAAGTTGCTGGAATCGGAGGCGTGGAGCTGAAGTTTACCTCCAGAAAGACTCTGATATTGAAGGATGTGATGCACACTCCAAAAATTAGGAAGAATCTTGTTTCTGGGTTTCTTTTAAATAAGGCTGGGTTTGAACAAATTCTAGGAGCTGATATGTACACCATTACTAAAATTGGTATCTTTATTGGGAAAAGGTACGCCACTGATGGCATGTTTAAGTTAAACATTTGTCGCGTCGAATTTCAGATGTCAAGCTATTGGGAAGCTTTGAATCACTAATGTTAAACCACGACTGAACTTTTAATTTTTCGAGGAGAAAAGGAAAAAAGTTCGAAATTACCTTGAAAAAGATTTTAGGTTCGAAAGTCGATTATGCGAGGGGAAGGTATTAGCACCCCTCACATCCGTTGTACTCAACGGGAACCTCTTAGTCGGCTTAGGCTTAAAATGTTTCGAGAATTTTACTTGCGTGTTTAAACATATAAGAAAAAGGAAATATAAAAACATAATGTGAAGTGAAGAAAGAGATAAAGACAAACGAAAGGGGAAAAAAGATTTTTTATTAATGGGCTTGACAAGATGTCGATCTTGCTCCTACGTATCTCCCGGTAGTCGGAGAATTCAAAGCGTACGTAGTTCTTTGGGTAAAAAAAGTTTGTATGTTGGTTCGTTTTAGTTAAAAACGATTTGATCGCGTCCGAGCGAAAAAAGTTTGAAAAAGGAGAAAGTAATGAAAGTAAATGTCAACTGTTCGGGTTGTTGCCGAACTGGCCATTGACGACAATGCATAAAGGTAAATGATTTGATAAAAAGGATTTGCACTCGGACTTGAACAAAGGTTTTAAAACGCACGAAAGCGTAAAAAGTTTTTAATGGTGAAAAACGAACGCTAAGGCGATAAACTCGCGCAAGGCGTAAATGTTTTAAGAGAAAAAAACAGACGCACAGAGGCGTAAAAGGTTAAAAAATAAACAACGAACGCGCGGAGGCGATAAATTCGCGCAAGGCGTAAATGTTTTAAAATACACGCGCAAAGCGCGAAAGGTTCGGATTGACCACGAGGGCCAAGAAAAGGGTAAAAATGGCCACAAAGGGGGCCAAGGGAAGGTTGAGCGTGCGAGACGCATCAAGGGTGGAATGACGGTTGCCCGAGCGACGAGACATACGTCACGCATTCGTGCAACCGAGGTTTGGGGAGATATACGTCAAGCCATTCCCGTTTCATTCAAGTTTGGTTTTGTCGGGACTCTAAGGAATCTCAAAGGGAACAAAAATGCCTTAAAGGGAAAGTTAGAAAGAATCACGAACAAGTCTGTTGTTCGAGTTTACTAAAATCATGAACATTGCTTGTTACTTAAGCTATCGAAACTCAAGAACAAGCGTAGTTCAAGTTTGAATGATGAACAAAATCATAAGACATGCACAAAATTGGAAAGTTCACAAGTTCGGCTCAATTTCGAGCTTGGTTTAAAAAGAATGAGCAAGTTCGGCTTAAGTTCGCGTTTGGATTGAAAATCATGAACAACATGGTTGTTCAAGTTTGTTTTGAAAATAAACGAACTTTAGCTTATTGCTCAACCTTGGTTTTGAAAATTGAAGAACATAACTTGTTTCACAAGTTACTCAAAATTTATCGCATGAACTTGTGAAATTTTCAAAGTTGTGCATGATTATGAATTGGGTTTGGACAAAAATGGTTTTAAACCTCTTTAGGTTATGAATCAAGGGCTGGAACCCCAAAAATTTGACATTTGGATGCCTGATTCATGTTCTGAGTTTCACATACTTCGCAGAGCAACCAGAACTTGGCTCTGCGAAGTCAGGTTCTGATATGTTCACAGTGCGAGCAATACTTTGCTCTGCGAAGTATGCGAAATTTTGAACTCAGAAGCTGTTTCTGAACAAAAGTTCAGAAACTGCTTCTAAGCAAGCTTCAGAACCTAAAGGGGGTTAAAAAGCTTTGCAAAATTGAAGAAAAAGGAGGGTAAAAACTCAGTTTTAAGACTTGGCCCCTTTGAGGTCCCTTTTGAGTTTCAAAAGGGGTTTTTGTGCACAAAACAAAATTGAACAAAGCAAATGATGAAAACAGCAAACACAATGAAAAACAAAGATTAAGGGAGACTTACAGAACTCCTAGCAATGCTTGAGCAATAGGTTGGAAGTGGTTTGCTTGATTGGTTAGAGGCTATGAACAATGCTCTAATTGGTTTTTGCTTTGTGTATGAACTAATTTGGTGCTGCAATGCAAGGGATCTTGGTGTGAATTTCGTGTGGGTAAGGCTGTTTTTGGTCTATTGATTGTGTGTGTAACTCTGGTTTTTCAATGTGTGTGATCCTTGTGCCTTGCCATTCCTTTTATAGGCAAAAAATGCAATCCTTGCAATGATGAACAAAATCCTAGAACCTAGCTGATTTGGGGCTAAATTCAGGCTAGAACACTTTGCATTTAATGCTAATGGATAGAAGTTGCTTTGCCTTGTGCCAAGGGGCAAGACCTTGACTGATCTCAGCCACAAATGCAACTGATTCTAGAAGGTAATGATGAGAAAAACTGCAAAACAGGGCAGCTGCAAAAAGGGGTGATTCTTGGGATCAATCCTTGCAATCTTGGAAGGCCAAGCAATGAAAACGTGTACTGCCATGTACAGGGAGATTGGGGGAAGCAAAATGAGCATGTGGGCTGGTGTGTGGGAGGAGAAATCCAGCTCAAAACAGGGCAGCACAAACAGCTTTTTGCAAGCAAAAACCACTTAAGTTTGACTGGTTTTGGTAGAGAAAAAGGGAAGGAAAGGGATCAAGTAGCTGGCTGGCAAGCTCAGGTTGGATGATGGGTCAATTTGGAGGGACAAGAGCTGACCAAGGGCAGCCAATTTGTTTGAGCACATGTAAGGTTAGAAGAAAATCCTTCTTTCCTTTTACCTTTAATGTCACACTTTGATTCTTGCCTTGCTGCACCATTTCAGTCAAAAATAGCAATAATAATAATAATAATACTAATAATAACAATTGCAAATGAAAACAAAAAGGATAAATCAAGAAATAAAATTCTGCAGAAAAATTCGCAGAGGTCGCAGTGCGAAGGTAACTTCGCACTGCGAACTTCCCTTTTTTTGGATTTTTTTGTATTTTAAAATAAAAAGTGGAAATGAATAATAAATAATAATAATAATGATAATGAAAATGGTAATGATAAAAATGCAAATAAAAATAAAAAGTAATGAGAATGAAAATGATGATAATAAAAATGATGAAAAGCTTAATATTATTAATTAATAAAATCTTAATAATAATAATAGATAATAATGATATTATTAATGAATAAATAACAATAATATTAATAATATTAAGGATAATGATGATGATAATAGTAATGCTAATAATGATAAAATGCAAATAGAATACTATGATAAGAATGAAATAATAAAAGGTAATAATAAGTAATGAAATAATAAAAGATAAAACAAGTAAAAACATAAGTCAAAAAATGGGGTATGACAACATTGATATGAATAAAATTTCTTCTTCTGCTTATATGTTGTGTGATTTTAATATTTGTCACGCACGACTTTGTCACGTAAACAAACGAATTATTTCTAATATGAGCGGTTTATGATTAACTCAAAAAAAATCTTCTAATGATTTTGAAAAATGTCAATTTTGTAGTCAAGCTAAAATAACAAAAGACTCGCATAAATCAGTAACTAGAGAAACTAAACCTTTTGATTGAATGCACTCTGATATATACGAACTAGATGGTAACTTGATTAGAAACGGACAAAGATATTTTATCACCTTTATTGATGACTGCTCTGACTACACTTATGTAATGAAAAATAAAAATGATGCGCTTGATATGTTTAAACTATTTATTAAAGAAATTGAAACTAAATTCAATAAAAGAATCAAGCATTTTCGTAGTGACAGAGAAACTGAATATAGATCACACACTTCCAATGAGTATTATAAGGAGCTCAAAATAATTCATGAAACAATTGTGCCTTCTTCTCCTGAAATGAACGATAAAGTAGAAAGAAAAAATAGAACCTTTACCGAATTAGTAGTCGCTATCATGCTTTATTCTGGTGCAGCACCTCTTTGGTGGGGGGAAATTTTATTGACTGTTTGCTACATGATAAACATAGCCCAAAGCTAAGAACAAAGTTTCTCCCTATGAAATTTTGAGGAAAAGAAAACTCAATTTGTCCTATTTTCGAACTTAAGGTTGTTTAGCCAATGTTAGGATACCTAACCCCAAGAGAGTTAAACTCGCCAGTAGAGCCTATGAATGTGTATTCATTGGGTATGCCTTAAACATCAAAGCATATAGGTTTTATGACCTAAAAGCTAAAGTGATTATATAATCAAATGATGATGATTTCTATGAAACGAAATTCTCCTTCAAATCAAGAGATTATGGGGGCGCAAGTATGAACACTACATGTAATATCCCGCTCAAATGTAACAGTTATCAGCGTTAGAAACTTGCTAAGCAAGCATGGCAATTTTGTAAATAAGTGGCAATGGCGTTATGGTAATAATTGGCACAAGGAAGATTATTTAAAAAAGGAGGGGGAAGATATTTTCATTCATTTTCTCCTCACCCTTCTCTCTCAAATCTGATTCTCTCCCTCTTTCTCCCTCTCTCACGCCCTCACCATCACTCTATGCCAACACCCATCAAACTTCATGCAATCTTTATGTGTTTTATTCAAGCAAGCTTAAAATTTGGAGGTTTAGAACAAGAAGAATCAAGGAGAAATCAAGCTAGGGTTTTGGAATAAGCATAATAAGCACCAATCAAGGTTCAAGGTGAGCTCCCTAGGGTTTTATAACCCATTTGAGAGTTGTTTATACTTAGAGCAATTTTATGAAAATGCCCTAAATCATGTTATATGCTAATTCCATGTTCCAGCCATGTTTAAATGATTTATAAGCTTAAGAAAATCCTTTTTATGCCATTTGGGAAGCTTGGGTGTGTTGGGATGGGTTGGAATGATGAAAAATATCAATTTTGAGATTTTTGGACCTGTCATGGTCGCTACAGCGAGCTGGAGCTCGCTACAGCGACCAGGCAGAATTTTATTCTGCCTACTGTCGCTACAAGCGCAGGCTTGTCGCTTCAAGCGCAGGCTTGTCGCTACAAGTGCAGGCTTGTCGCTACAACCGCGCAGGCCCAGACAACACTTGACAACTTTGCTGTTTTGGGTGTTCTGGGGCGTGTAGGCATGGTTTTCCGCATCCGTTTTCTCCACAAACATTTTAGAAACATTCTCCACCATTTTAACACATTCAAGAGGCTCCCAAAAAGGATAAAAATGTATGGAACAAGGATTATGCATTGACTGAGATTAGTCTGAATTAAGAGGGTAAAGTCCAGACGAATATGCAAATGTTCTAGCAACTAAGTAGTGGCTTATGATAACGATAAGCCTATGATCCTATACTTATAGGTTATGATTTTGGAAGATTAGTTCCCTTAAGAAATGCATTAAGTATGCAAAAGCTATAGCAAATTATTAGACGTACTTTCGAGTACAAAGTTAAGAATTAATGAGGATAAGAATGATCTAATGATCAAGGTTAAGAGCCTATTTATTGGTTAGATATTTAAGAATGATACATAAGAATGCATTAGATATGCACAAGATTATGAACGAATAAGATATGTATATGAACTATAAGTCAAGAATTATATGTTAAAGATTAAACGTGTTCATCAGACTCCGGATTATGCCGGATGAGATTTCTCCGAAAGGGCTATCCACACGTAAGTTATAAGAATATGTTTAACGTGTCCAGCAGGCTCCGGGGTACGCCGGATGGGACTTCTCCGAGAGGATTGTCCACACGTATGTTAAAAGATTAAGCATGTCTAGCAGGCTCCGGGATTCGCCGGATGGGACTTCTCCGAGAGGGTTGTCTACATGCAAAGTTAAATTGTGTTCAGCAGACTCCGGGATTCGCCGGATGGGACTTCATCGAGAGAGTTGTCCACACAATGATAAGAGGAGTTCGGTGTTAGCCTGATATGATAGGAATTTTCATCGGTATGATGGGAGATGTACTTCGGGGTTACTCCACCCGGATGCACTCCGTAAAATGAACCAAGATAATGTAATGTTTGTTAAACGCTAACTTCTAACTTTATGTTATGAAAAGATGATTATGAATACGAATACGAATATGTATATGTGTTACGTGTTAAGAGTTAAGACAAAGTAGTCATTAGACATCAGCAAGTGATCATAGACTCCCCCTCGATCACTAAGCATAAGATTATGTACATGAAAAGTATAAGATGAGGTAAAAGACATGTAGCGATCCTAGGTTTTTCCCTTGATCGCGAAATATGTAGAGAAAGACTTGGCGATCATAGGTATCCCCAAGATTGCCGAGAGTAGGCATGGCGACCCTAGGTTTCCCCCGTGGTTGCCAACAGTAGGTTGGGCTGGAGCTCACTGAGACATTATGTCTCATCCCAATCCTTCTGGTGCAGGTTTTCAGGTTAGCAAGAGATGTTCATGAAGATCTTCAGGAAGACGCTGGATGGAGTGCAGATGCTCGTCAAGGACAAGCTCAGGAGGTTGACAGATTACCTATGTATATGAGAGTGTAATTGTAAATGATATTTGGATATTTGTATTAACGAGCTATTGTACTCATTCAGTAGTTTTATATTGTATTTATTATTGAAAATTTTAATGTACCCAGTATCAGATTAATACACATACTAAATATTCTAGATAATTTAGTGTGGGTGTTACAATTGGTATCAGAGCAGGTCGATTCAGACCGTGCCTTGGGTCATTAAAGTTTCAATAAAAGTAGCGGGACCATTGGGTTTCGGATATTGTTCTAAAGGTCACATCTAGTTGAGCCTGATCAACTCAGTCTAGTATATGACAGTTAGGATAAATATCCGAGAGCTGAATGTGACCAAGGAGGAATGAAGTGTATGAAGGGCGAAGATTAAGGTGATAGAATTTTAAGACGGAGTTGGCAAAGAAGTATTCAACGCCAAATGGTGGCCATCAAACCGTAAAGTGACTAAGCCTATTTATGGCAGAGTTTAGGAATGTCAGAAATATTTAAGGATAAGGTGAAGCACCTCAACCCAGTTGGACTTGACGTTGGACGATACCTCATCTGCGGAAGACATACGAAGTAAGGAATTATGGAATACTCTAAGGAATGACGTGGAACTTTAACGGGAACCGCAGTTCGAGAAGTTAAAGTGAAGTGTGGACTATGTAGCAATTCTGTGTACAGAGTTAAGGAATTGCGGTACCAAACCTAGAGACTCAAAATGAGGAATTATCAGTCAGTTTTGAAACCTCTAGACTCCCAGCAAAGATAGAGTGCTGAGAATCAAACTCCAATCGGATGAGATTTTAATGTCCAGATAGTTAAGGGAATTAATTATGGATTAAGTGAAGTACTTGGGCAGACTAAGTTTACCCCTCAAAAGTGGTCATCGAGCGTGAAGCGCAACTAAGTTTAACCCCATCAGATCAGCCGCACCTCCCGAACCATAAATGCTAGATTTGGGAATTAAGAAAAGAAGTTGCTAAGCAACCTAAGAACTAAGATGGATGATTAAGAGGTGATAATAAGACCTGTTGCATATCGAAGCGTGAATCAGATTTTCAGATATTGCTTATTAGTAAGAAGATTGGAAATAAGTTAAGCTTAACCGGAATATTACTCAATGAAAGGTGGATATTGAATAATTAGTCGTTGGAATTTAGCGAAACTGATGGACGAACAAAGTTGAACCACCTTGATTGGAAAAAGAAGACAAGGTTACGCCAACACAAAATTAAAGTAGACCGGTACCTTGAGAAATTATCGGAATTTCAGCCGAGAAAATATGTTGAAATTTTAAGATACGAAGGATCGTCTTGAATATGAAAGGTTAGAATTGGAGTTAATGTTAAGGAGATATATATTCTTAACCGAAAAGTTTCCTTCCACAAATATTATAGAAGCTGAAAGAGATCACCTCGTGTCGATTAATTTTCGAGGGTAGTAATAAGATCCAGATTTGAATTGTAAATACAATAAACGGTTATTGAAGGAATCCAATAGATAGTGATAAGTGCAGAAGTTTAAGATCGAATAATCGGGTGCTCGAAGAGATGTAACCTTTTTGGGCGTACAAGAGAACCGGTAAGAGTTTGAATATATTCCAAGACGGATTGTTCCGTAGAAACTCAAGGGTAACTTAAGAGACATAATAGAGTTATGGAGACTGAGGTTGTCTCGGAAAGATTATGGATATGACATCCTTACGGATAAGGATAGAACAACTAGTAACGGGAATCAATATATATAAAAGATGTGAACCTCCAGAAACCATAAGTCGTTTTAGAAGTTGCTACATATGATTGTGTGTGAATTCAAGTTGCCTCAAGCAATGCTTTCAATCAGGTTTCCGCAATGTTTAACGACTATATATGATGAGCTGACCAAGAGATGGTTACAGAATTCAGGATATGGAAAGCAAAGTTAGAACCAATGTTTAAGCTGTCTAACAGGAGCGTTGTTGGGCTCGTAACAGTTGCTGAAAACCGTTTACAGGTTCTGGCGTAATATCGTGAAAGTAAGTATATGGTCCATGTACGAAAGGAAACGCAAAGTCAGGGGATGACCAATCCGTAAATTAAACAGATGGTTAAGCCACAAGAGAAATGATAACATCAGATGGTTTGTTACGGTAACTACAAAGTAATAAAGTAAAAGGATTGGTCGATGAAATTTATGTAATAATAGTGGTGTATTGCTCCAATTCTAACTCAAGTTGTTAAGAATCAGAGTTGCGCAGCGGAGTAGTAATCCAAGAGTGAATTAAAGAACAATACTAAGCTGAAGCTTAAAGAATGAGAAGGTGATGAGTGCTTAATTCTTATGATATGGAATAGCAGTAAGTATAGACGACTTGAACTTATTACAAGTTCTAATAGAATTTTTGGAGATTAAGTTGATGGATACTTCAAACTTCGAACCCATGAGAAATGGAATATTGGAATAGTTTAAGAATATATGGTAAGGAATAAGAAGGATGTAATTCCAGCATAATAAGTCTGAATCAATGGGAGTTAACGCTAAAACGGTAGTTTAGCTATTTTAGCTCAACAACATCAAGTATGGTTGAAGAGTAAGTTAGTCTAAAGAGAATTAAGCATGAGCCAACAACGGTACAGGTTGTGCTTGCAAGATAATATATTCGAAATTAAAGCGTTGATCAGAAACAACAATGCGGTGACATATGAGTTTAATCCATGATGTACCTACAATCTGGCAACATGTCACGTGTATCAGGTTATGTTTAGTATTATATATATACTTATCAGGCAGTGCTTAAACTACTCAGATAGTAGTGTAGCAGATTTTCAGTGTTGTGACATGTTTTGGTAATTGTGGTACGCAGTCAGAAATGTTAAAGTAGGAAGGTTTTGATCAGAACAGGTTTATTGATATCAAACATACCTTGGCTGAAGTGTTCAGAAATTCTTGAACTTAAGGTTCACCAGTAAAGAAAGAAGGACTTTCTAAGTATACTAAAAGTCATTCGTAGTCTGCAGTAAAAAGGGCTACGTGAGTTCAGGTCATGATTAAAGGATTAAAGATTTAGAGTGCTATTTCTAGTAGAAATCAAGTAGAGTTTTCTATTGGAAACAAGGATCTTGAACTCGATGTCCAGAATGAGAAATAAGTTTACGATGCTGAGAGAATGTAACCATAATCTATGTTATGGATTGTTGTATACTCAAGAGTTAAATATGGGTAACATTGGCGGGGCAAACCTGGCAAGCCAGTCGAAAGGCAAATCCCGAATGTTACAAAATGAGTTAAAAGTAAGAACAGATTCCCAATTGATGTGGTAATGTCTCAAATATGTTAAGATTAAGAATGATGTCCCGTTAGTTGGACAACGATGATGTAACGTGTTATGTACCCGTTCGTAGTGTACTCTATCATATATGTAAATTAAGTGCTATGAAATGTACCATATGGTGATATGTGAGATAATTTATAACACTCATCACTTGGACTAAACTCTTATGAGTTTTGGAATTGTCAGTATAAATGCTACAGCAAGAAAACGAGAATAAGTTGTGACAAGAACGATCTAATGTCGTCAAAGTAAGGATACATGGACTAAGAAGGTATTTATAAGAATTATAAGAATTAGTACAAGTGTCAGAATTGGACAACTCCAAATTGGATTTGTAAAAAGGTGTATGAACCAAGAACGTGGTCAATCGAGTTGGATACGATGGTTCAGATAACCTCGCATCCTACTACGTAAGAGTTATGCAAATTCACCACGAGCATTTCAGTTAAAGGAAAAGTTGTCGAGTATATTCGACATATAGAGTTGGAAAATCAAGGAATTATGATAAGTAAGACGAACTAGAAGTTTTGATTAGTAAAGGAAGTAGTTTGAGAGGATTCTAAATTTCGAGGACGAAATTTCTTTAAGGGGGGTAGATTGTAATATCCCTCTCAAATGTAACAGTTATCAGCGTTAGAGACTTGCTAAGCAAGCATGGCAATTTTGTAAATAAGTGGCAATGGCGTTATGGTAATAATTGGCACAAGGAAGATTATTTAAAAAAGGAGGGGGAAGATATTTTCATTCATTTTCTCCTCACCCTTCTCTCTCAAATCTGATTCTCTCCCTCTTTCTCCCTCTCTCACGCCCTCACCATCACTCTATGCCAACACCCATCAAACTTCATGCAATCTTTATGTGTTTTATTCAAGCAAGCTTAAAATTTGGAGGTTTAGAACAAGAAGAATCAAGGAGAAATCAAGCTAGGGTTTTGGAATAAGCATAATAAGCACCAATCAAGGTTCAAGGTGAGCTCCCTAGGGTTTTATAACCCATTTGAGAGTTGTTTATACTTAGAGCAATTTTATGAAAATGCCCTAAATCATGTTATATGCTAATTCCATGTTCCAGCCATGTTTAAATGATTTATAAGCTTAAGAAAATCCTTTTTATGCCATTTGGGAAGCTTGGGTGTGTTGGGATGGGTTGGAATGATGAGAAATATCAATTTTGAGATTTTTGGACCTGTCATGGTCGCTACAGCGAGCTGGAGCTCGCTACAGCGACCAGGCAGAATTTTATTCTGCCTACTGTCGCTACAAGCGCAGGCTTGTCGCTTCAAGCGCAGGCTTGTCGCTACAAGTGCAGGCTTGTCGCTACAACCGCGCAGGCCCAGACAACACTTGACAACTTTGCTGTTTTGGGTGTTCTGGGGCGTGTAGGCATGGTTTTCCGCATCCGTTTTCTCCACAAACATTTTAGAAACATTCTCCACCATTTTAACACATTCAAGAGGCTCCCAAAAAGGATAAAAATGTATTGAACAAGGATTATGCATTGACTGAGATTAGTCTGAATTAAGAGGGTAAAGTCCAGACGAATATGCAAATGTTCTAGCAACTAAGTAGTGGCTTATGATAACGATAAGCCTATGATCCTATACTTATAGGTTATGATTTTGGAAGATTAGTTCCCTTAAGAAATGCATTAAGTATGCAAAAGCTATAGCAAATTATTAGACGTACTTTCGAGTACAAAGTTAAGAATTAATGAGGATAAGAATGATCTAATGATCAAGGTTAAGAGCCTATTTATTGGTTAGATATTTAAGAATGATTACATAAGAATGCATTAGATATGCACAAGATTATGAACGAATAAGATATGTATATGAACTATAAGTCAAGAATTATATGTTAAAGATTAAACGTGTTCATCAGACTCCGGATTATGCCGGATGAGATTTCTCCGAAAGGGCTATCCACACGTAAGTTATAAGAATATGTTTAACGTGTCCAGCAGGCTCCGGGGTACGCCGGATGGGACTTCTCCGAGAGGATTGTCCACACGTATGTTAAAAGATTAAGCATGTCTAGCAGGCTCCGGGATTCGCCGGATGGGACTTCTCCGAGAGGGTTGTCTACATGCAAAGTTAAATTGTGTTCAGCAGACTCCGGGATTCGCCGGATGGGACTTCATCGAGAGAGTTGTCCACACAATGATAAGAGGAGTTCGGTGTTAGCCTGATATGATAGGAATTTTCATCGGTATGATGGGAGATGTACTTCGGGGTTACTCCACCCGGATGCACTCCGTAAAATGAACCAAGATAATGTAATGTTTGTTAAACGCTAACTTCTAACTTTATGTTATGAAAAGATGATTATGAATACGAATACGAATATGTATATGTGTTACGTGTTAAGAGTTAAGACAAAGTAGTCATTAGACATCAGCAAGTGATCATAGACTCCCCCTCGATCACTAAGCATAAGATTATGTACATGAAAAGTATAAGATGAGGTAAAAGACATGTAGCGATCCTAGGTTTTTCCCTTGATCGCGAAATATGTAGAGAAAGACTTGGCGATCATAGGTATCCCCAAGATTGCCGAGAGTAGGCATGGCGACCCTAGGTTTCCCCCGTGGTTGCCAACAGTAGGTTGGGCTGGAGCTCACTGAGACATTATGTCTCATCCCAATCCTTCTGGTGCAGGTTTTCAGGTTAGCAAGAGATGTTCATGAAGATCTTCAGGAAGACGCTGGATGGAGTGCAGATGCTCGTCAAGGACAAGCTCAGGAGGTTGACAGATTACCTATGTATATGAGAGTGTAATTGTAAATGATATTTGGATATTTGTATTAACGAGCTATTGTACTCATTCAGTAGTTTTATATTGTATTTATTATTGAAAATTTTAATGTACCCAGTATCAGATTAATACACATACTAAATATTCTAGATAATTTAGTGTGGGTGTTACAATTGGTATCAGAGCAGGTCGATTCAGACCGTGCCTTGGGTCATTAAAGTTTCAATAAAAGTAGCGGGACCATTGGGTTTCGGATATTGTTCTAAAGGTCACATCTAGTTGAGCCTGATCAACTCAGTCTAGTATATGACAGTTAGGATAAATATCCGAGAGCTGAATGTGACCAAGGAGGAATGAAGTGTATGAAGGGCGAAGATTAAGGTGATAGAATTTTAAGACGGAGTTGGCAAAGAAGTATTCAACGCCAAATGGTGGCCATCAAACCGTAAAGTGACTAAGCCTATTTATGGCAGAGTTTAGGAATGTCAGAAATATTTAAGGATAAGGTGAAGCACCTCAACCCAGTTGGACTTGACGTTGGACGATACCTCATCTGCGGAAGACATACGAAGTAAGGAATTATGGAATACTCTAAGGAATGACGTGGAACTTTAACGGGAACCGCAGTTCGAGAAGTTAAAGTGAAGTGTGGACTATGTAGCAATTCTGTGTACAGAGTTAAGGAATTGCGGTACCAAACCTAGAGACTCAAAATGAGGAATTATCAGTCAGTTTTGAAACCTCTAGACTCCCAGCAAAGATAGAGTGCTGAGAATCAAACTCCAATCGGATGAGATTTTAATGTCCAGATAGTTAAGGGAATTAATTATGGATTAAGTGAAGTACTTGGGCAGACTAAGTTTACCCCTCAAAAGTGGTCATCGAGCGTGAAGCGCAACTAAGTTTAACCCCATCAGATCAGCCGCACCTCCCGAACCATAAATGCTAGATTTGGGAATTAAGAAAAGAAGTTGCTAAGCAACCTAAGAACTAAGATGGATGATTAAGAGGTGATAATAAGACCTGTTGCATATCGAAGCGTGAATCAGATTTTCAGATATTGCTTATTAGTAAGAAGATTGGAAATAAGTTAAGCTTAACCGGAATATTACTCAATGAAAGGTGGATATTGAATAATTAGTCGTTGGAATTTAGCGAAACTGATGGACGAACAAAGTTGAACCACCTTGATTGGAAAAAGAAGACAAGGTTACGCCAACACAAAATTAAAGTAGACCGGTACCTTGAGAAATTATCGGAATTTCAGCCGAGAAAATATGTTGAAATTTTAAGATACGAAGGATCGTCTTGAATATGAAAGGTTAGAATTGGAGTTAATGTTAAGGAGATATATATTCTTAACCGAAAAGTTTCCTTCCACAAATATTATAGAAGCTGAAAGAGATCACCTCGTGTCGATTAATTTTCGAGGGTAGTAATAAGATCCAGATTTGAATTGTAAATACAATAAACGGTTATTGAAGGAATCCAATAGATAGTGATAAGTGCAGAAGTTTAAGATCGAATAATCGGGTGCTCGAAGAGATGTAACCTTTTTGGGCGTACAAGAGAACCGGTAAGAGTTTGAATATATTCCAAGACGGATTGTTCCGTAGAAACTCAAGGGTAACTTAAGAGACATAATAGAGTTATGGAGACTGAGGTTGTCTCGGAAAGATTATGGATATGACATCCTTACGGATAAGGATAGAACAACTAGTAACGGGAATCAATATATATAAAAGATGTGAACCTCCAGAAACCATAAGTCGTTTTAGAAGTTGCTACATATGATTGTGTGTGAATTCAAGTTGCCTCAAGCAATGCTTTCAATCAGGTTTCCGCAATGTTTAACGACTATATATGATGAGCTGACCAAGAGATGGTTACAGAATTCAGGATATGGAAAGCAAAGTTAGAACCAATGTTTAAGCTGTCTAACAGGAGCGTTGTTGGGCTCGTAACAGTTGCTGAAAACCGTTTACAGGTTCTGGCGTAATATCGTGAAAGTAAGTATATGGTCCATGTACGAAAGGAAACGCAAAGTCAGGGGATGACCAATCCGTAAATTAAACAGATGGTTAAGCCACAAGAGAAATGATAACATCAGATGGTTTGTTACGGTAACTACAAAGTAATAAAGTAAAAGGATTGGTCGATGAAATTTATGTAATAATAGTGGTGTATTGCTCCAATTCTAACTCAAGTTGTTAAGAATCAGAGTTGCGCAGCGGAGTAGTAATCCAAGAGTGAATTAAAGAACAATACTAAGCTGAAGCTTAAAGAATGAGAAGGTGATGAGTGCTTAATTCTTATGATATGGAATAGCAGTAAGTATAGACGACTTGAACTTATTACAAGTTCTAATAGAATTTTTGGAGATTAAGTTGATGGATACTTCAAACTTCGAACCCATGAGAAATGGAATATTGGAATAGTTTAAGAATATATGGTAAGGAATAAGAAGGATGTAATTCCAGCATAATAAGTCTGAATCAATGGGAGTTAACGCTAAAACGGTAGTTTAGCTATTTTAGCTCAACAACATCAAGTATGGTTGAAGAGTAAGTTAGTCTAAAGAGAATTAAGCATGAGCCAACAACGGTACAGGTTGTGCTTGCAAGATAATATATTCGAAATTAAAGCGTTGATCAGAAACAACAATGCGGTGACATATGAGTTTAATCCATGATGTACCTACAATCTGGCAACATGTCACGTGTATCAGGTTATGTTTAGTATTATATATATACTTATCAGGCAGTGCTTAAACTACTCAGATAGTAGTGTAGCAGATTTTCAGTGTTGTGACATGTTTTGGTAATTGTGGTACGCAGTCAGAAATGTTAAAGTAGGAAGGTTTTGATCAGAACAGGTTTATTGATATCAAACATACCTTGGCTGAAGTGTTCAGAAATTCTTGAACTTAAGGTTCACCAGTAAAGAAAGAAGGACTTTCTAAGTATACTAAAAGTCATTCGTAGTCTGCAGTAAAAAGGGCTACGTGAGTTCAGGTCATGATTAAAGGATTAAAGATTTAGAGTGCTATTTCTAGTAGAAATCAAGTAGAGTTTTCTATTGGAAACAAGGATCTTGAACTCGATGTCCAGAATGAGAAATAAGTTTACGATGCTGAGAGAATGTAACCATAATCTATGTTATGGATTGTTGTATACTCAAGAGTTAAATATGGGTAACATTGGCGGGGCAAACCTGGCAAGCCAGTCGAAAGGCAAATCCCGAATGTTACAAAATGAGTTAAAAGTAAGAACAGATTCCCAATTGATGTGGTAATGTCTCAAATATGTTAAGATTAAGAATGATGTCCCGTTAGTTGGACAACGATGATGTAACGTGTTATGTACCCGTTCGTAGTGTACTCTATCATATATGTAAATTAAGTGCTATGAAATGTACCATATGGTGATATGTGAGATAATTTATAACACTCATCACTTGGACTAAACTCTTATGAGTTTTGGAATTGTCAGTATAAATGCTACAGCAAGAAAACGAGAATAAGTTGTGACAAGAACGATCTAATGTCGTCAAAGTAAGGATACATGGACTAAGAAGGTATTTATAAGAATTATAAGAATTAGTACAAGTGTCAGAATTGGACAACTCCAAATTGGATTTGTAAAAAGGTGTATGAACCAAGAACGTGGTCAATCGAGTTGGATACGATGGTTCAGATAACCTCGCATCCTACTACGTAAGAGTTATGCAAATTCACCACGAGCATTTCAGTTAAAGGAAAAGCTGTCGAGTATATTCGACATATAGAGTTGGAAAATCAAGGAATTATGATAAGTAAGACGAACTAGAAGTTTTGATTAGTAAAGGAAGTAGTTTGAGAGGATTCTAAATTTCGAGGACGAAATTTCTTTAAGGGGGGTAGATTGTAATATCCCTCTCAAATGTAACAGTTATCAGCGTTAGAAACTTGCTAAGCAAGCATGGCAATTTTGTAAATAAGTGGCAATGGCGTTATGGTAATAATTGGCACAAGGAAGATTATTTAAAAAAGGAGGGGGAAGATATTTTCATTCATTTTCTCCTCACCCTTCTCTCTCAAATCTGATTCTCTCCCTCTTTCTCCCTCTCTCACGCCCTCACCATCACTCTATGCCAACACCCATCAAACTTCATGCAATCTTTATGTGTTTTATTCAAGCAAGCTTAAAATTTGGAGGTTTAAAACAAGAAGAATCAAGGAGAAATCAAGCTAGGGTTTTGGAATAAGCATAATAAGCACCAATCAAGGTTCAAGGTGAGCTCCCTAGGGTTTTATAACCCATTTGAGAGTTGTTTATACTTAGAGCAATTTTATGAAAATGCCCTAAATCATGTTATATGCTAATTCCATGTTCCAGCCATGTTTAAATGATTTATAAGCTTAAGAAAATCCTTTTTATGCCATTTGGGAAGCTTGGGTGTGGTGGGATGGGTTGGAATGATGAAAAATATCAATTTTGAGATTTTTGGACCTGTCATGGTCGCTACAGCGAGCTGGAGCTCGCTACAGCGACCAGGCAGAATTTTATTCTGCCTACTGTCGCTACAAGCGCAGGCTTGTCGCTTCAAGCGCAGGCTTGTCGCTACAAGCGCGCAGGCCCAGACAGCACTTGACAGCTTTGCTGTTTTGGGTGTTCTGGGGCGTGTAGGCATGGTTTTCCGCATCCGTTTTCTCCACAAACATTTTAGAAACATTCTCCACCATTTTAACACATTCAAGAGGCTCCTAAAAAGGATAAAAATGTATGGAACAAGGATTATGCATTGACTGAGATTAGTCTGAATTAAGAGGGTAAAGTCCAGACGAATATGCAAATGTTCTAGCAACTAAGTAGTGGCTTATGATAACGATAAGCCTATGATCCTATACTTATAGGTTATGATTTTGGAAGATTAGTTCCCTTAAGAAATGCATTAAGTACGCAAAAGCTATAGCAAATTATTAGACGTACTTTCGAGTACAAAGTTAAGAATTAATGAGGATAAGAATGATCTAATGATCAAGGTTAAGAGCCTATTTATAGGTTAGATATTTAAGAATGATTACATAAGAATGCATTAGATATGCACAAGATTATGAACGAATAAGATATGTATATGAACTATAAGTCAAGAATTATATGTTAAAGATTAAACGTGTTCATCAGACTCCGGATTATGGCGGATGGGATTTCTCCGAAAGGCCTATCCACACGTAAGTTATAAGAATATGTTTAACGTGTCCAGCAGGCTCCGGGGTACGCCGGATGGGACTTCTCCGAGAGGATTGTCCACACGTATGTTAAAAGATTAAGCATGTCCAGCAGGCTCCGGGATTCGCCGGATGGGACTTCTCCGAGAGGGTTGTCTACATGCAAAGTTAAATTGTGTTCAGCAGACTCCGGGATTCGCCGGATGGGACTTCATCGAGAGAGTTGTCCACACAATGATAAGAGGAGTCCGGTGTTAGCCTGATATGATAGGAATTTTCACCGGTATGATGGGAGATGTACTTCGGGGTTACTCCACCCGGATGGACTCCGTAAAATGAACCAAGATAATGTAATGTTTGTTCAACGCTAACTTCTAACTTTATGTTATGAAAAGATGATTATGAATACGAATACGAATATGTATATGTGTTACATGTTAAGAGTTAAGACAAAGTAGTCATTAGACATCAGCAAGTGATCATAGACTCCCCCTCGATCACTAAGCATAAGATTATGTACATGAAAAGTATAAGATGAGGTAAAAGACATGTAGCGATCCTAGGTTTTTCCCTTGATCGCGAAATATGTAGAGAAAGACTTGGCGATCATAGGTATCCCCAAGATTGCCGAGAGTAGGCATGGCGACCCTAGGTTTCCCCCGTGGTTGCCAACAGTAGGTTGGGCTGGAGCTCACTGAGACATTATGTCTCATCCCAATCCTTCTGGTGCAGGTTTTCAGGTTAGCAAGAGATGTTCATGAAGATCTTCAGGAAGACGCTGGATGGAGTGCAGATGCTCGTCAAGGACAAGCTCAGGAGGTTGACAGATTACCTATGTATATGAGAGTGTAATTGTAAATGATATTTGGATATTTGTATTAACGAGCTATTGTACTCATTCAGTAGTTTTATATTGTATTTATTATTGAAAATTTTAATGTACCCAGTATCAGATTAATACACATACTAAATATTCTAGATAATTTAGTGTGGGTGTTACACTACACCTGATAACACTCTAGTAATCAGAGATAGTGATGAAAACATCCAACCAGATGTTATAGAACTTCGAAGAAGTAAGAGAGAAATAGTTGCTAAAGAGTATTGACCCGAATATGTGGCCTATACATTAGAAGAGGATTCATCAACCCTAAAGGAAGCCTTGTCTTCTTTGGATGTTGACTTATGACAAGAAGCTATAACTGATGAAATGGATTCTCTACAGTCTAACGAAACCTGCACTTGGTTGAACTGCCTCCAGGCTACAAACCAATAGGTTGTAAATGGGTTTTGAAAAAGAAACTGAAACCTGATGGAACTGTTGATAAATACAAGGCTCGCCTTGTAGCCAAAGGTTTTAGACAAAAAGAAAATAGAGATTTTTTCGATACCTACTCACCAGTTACTCGAATCACATCCACAAGGGTACTAATTTCGTTAGCTGCGATTTATAACTTGATTGTACACCAAATGGATGTGAAAACTGCTTTTTTAAATGGTGAATTGGAAGAACAAATCTATATGGAACAAACTGAAGGTTTTGTAATCCCTGGACAGGAAAACCAAGTCTGTAAGTTAGACAAATCTCTGTATGATTTAAAACAAGCCCCTAAGCAATGGCATGAAAAGTTTGACAACTTAATGACTTCGAATGAGTACAAAGTGAATGAAAGTGACAAATGTATTTATTACAAGTATGAAAATAACATTTGCATAATCTTATGTCTCTATGTAGACGATCTACTCATATTTGGTTCAAACATTTCTAGCATAAACTCTGAAATCATTGTTGCGCAAAAACTTTGATATGAAAGACGTAGGAGAAACTGATGTAATTCTTTGCATTAAGATTACTGGATCAGAAAAAGGAATTTCTTTGGATCAATCTCACTATATTGAGAATATCTTAAGGCAATATAATTATTTTGACTGTAAACCTGCGAGCACACCTTATGATCCAAGTGTAAAACTCTTTAAGAACACTGGAGATGGTGTTAGACAAACTGATGTGTTAATTGATTTATTAGAAAAACTGGAGTGAAGGGTATTTTTGAGAAATTGAGGAAATAGAGGTGTATGAGTAAATATGAGGTTTAATTGAAGTAAATGAGTAGTGTTTTATTTTTGGAGAATGAATAGAAACTAAGCCCATTTAGTGTTGAGAGAACCAAAGCTCAAAACTAGAGAATATAAATACGTTGTAGTGTTGGTGAATTAAGGTTAGACTCATAACACACACATTTGAAAAAGAGGCAAGAGTAGCGAAAAGGTAGAGAAAGTGGAATCTAGAAAAAGAACAGGAGAGCTCAAGGAAGCTTAGAGGAGAGGGTGACCGAAGCTAGAGAGAGGCTAAAATTAAAGGTTAAGAGGTAAGGATGTGAGTTCTATTCTCATTTGGAAATTTATGAGCAAATGGGTAGATTAAGGTTTTGTGTGATTCTTGCTAAATTCATGTTCTAATGATAAATAAACGATGAAAGTGTGTTCTAGTATGTTGTTGTAATTATGGGTATATGATTATTTGTGAATCCATGATGTTATGAAGTTAAATCCATGAATTGTTTATGTTGTTGTTGTGTTTTTGAGTTTATGATGAAATGAGTGAATAATCATGAGAATCCATGTTGAATAACTATGGGTAATGTTTGTACAATGATTTTGGGTTGAATGGGATCAAAAATGAGATTTTTGGGGTGTTTTGAGTGGGTTCCCGAGAGCCAAAACCCAAAAAATTCTGGGCTACAACTTTAGGGCTCACTAAGCGACCCTGCAGATGTTCCATGCATTTGGTCCTTTGGGGGTGTTTTTGGACATCCTTGGGCATTCTTTTGGTGATGTTTTGCTGCTGTTTTGACGACTTATTGCATGATGATGTATGGTGATGTTGAAAATGATTATGTTATGAGATTTTTGGAACAAAATGGATAAATGAGAAGTTGGTAAAATGAGACGATTTTGGTACAAAGAGATAGGACAACCAGTAGGATCTAACTTGAAATGTTTTTGGATAAATATGGCAATTGAGATGATTATTAATAGGATGAGATTAAACATATAAGTGGCTTGTGAATTGATTTGTGATTTTAGTAAATGTTTAACAAGGAATGAATATTCAATGAACTAATTGTGATGACGTGTGTGTATCGTTGATGTGGAATTATGCTAAGGCTTGATATGAGGATATGTTGATATGCTTGATGAGATGAATTAATTTTACGATGATGATGATGATATGATGACATATGATATGATGGTGTGATTATACATTAATATGTTGATTTGTTGATGTGATTGAATGTTGATATGGTGATAAGATGACTTAATGATGTGTGGATGTATTGATTTGACGATGTGTTGGTGTGTTGATGTATCGCTAAAAAACGCTCGAGCGTACCAACGCTCGGAATGACTACGGAGTCGCCACCAAAGTTTCATTTTAAAGGGAAACGTTGATAAAACCCTTGACGATGTGGAAAAGATGGTCATCGCAACCATTAACGGGTTCGGGAGTCGATTATGCAAGGGGAAGGTATTAGAACCCCTTACATCTGTTGTACTCAACGAGAACCTCCTAGTTAGTTTAGGGTTAAAAGAGTTTTAAAGGTTGCTTGCTACGTTTTAATATTTCAAATGGAAAAAAGAGAGGGGAAAAAAGGTTTTTTATATTAGTGTGCTTGACAAGAGTGGGATCTTGCTCCTACGTATCTCCTGGTGCGATGGAGAATTCAAAGCTACGTAGTTCCTTGGTAGAAAATGTTTGTTTGTTGGTTGATTTTAAAGAGCAATGTTTTTGATCGTATTCTAGCGGTTAAACGTAGCTTGTATGCTCGCGCGTGGGAGGCTTAAGTGTTTGTTTGTATCGCGTTAGAATTGATAAAACATCGTGCTTTTGTGAAAAGAGATTTGAATTTTAATTGACCACGGGGGGCCAAGAATTAGTTTGGTGTGTTGAATTTGGTTTTTATGTTTTTGTATTTTGAAAATAGAATGACGATTGTTCGAACAACGAGACATACGTCAAGTGCTCGTGCAACCGGGGAATGGGAAGACATACGTCAAACCACTCCTTTTTCATTCAAGTTTATTATTGAAAATAGATGTATAAACTATAATTGAAAGCATTAACATATTTTTCTCTTTGAATAAAAATGAGTTTCAGCCATAAAAGAGTTTCAACCCAGGTTCTGAAACTTCAGAAGCAGGAACTGACTTCAGAATGCAAAATGTACGGCTTTAGAAGCACCTTCAGAAGTTGCCTTTCAGAAGCACTATTCAGAAGCTGCCTTCAGAAGCTGCTTCAGAAGCACTGTTTAGAAGCTGCCTTCAGAAGCACTGTTCAGAAGCTGCTTCTGAAGCACTGTTCAGAAGCACTTCAGACTCTGATTTCAGAACCTCAGGGGTAAAAATATTTGAAAAAAGTAGGAAAAACATTCTGTTTTGGTGATTGTTGAAAAGGAAAAAGATTTTTGGGTTTTTGAATGATGTTTTAGGGCAAAAAAAAACGAGTTAAAATGACTAAAAATGCAGAAAAATAATGCAGGAACAACAGGACAGCAGAACAGAGTTCTGTGATTTTTTCTCAACTTCTGAGTTAAATTTCTCACTTAAAACTGAACCAAATACAAAAATAAAAATACCATTGTAAAGTTTGCCATGAATACTACATCTTAGTGGTTTTAGATCTGCCAAAAGATGTCCTAGAACCTAATATATTCTGGCCTCAAGTTATGCCCATGAACTTATGATGAAAAATGCATTTTTTTAAGAAAAGCTACAAACATTTAAACAGAATGCGAAAAACGAGATAGAAAGGTTCAAGATACTTACAAACTCCTAGCCAAAGCTTCAAATGCACAAAAGAATGAAAGGGGCTTTTGGGTGGTTGTGGTTTTTTAAAGATGAAATTGCTCTTCAGGATTTTCTCCTCTCTTTGTGTGATGTTTCTTTGTGGTTTATTTGCTGTTTTGATTCTGTTTGATTTGTTGTGGTGGTTTGTAAAGAAAAAAACAGAAAAACAGAGCTTCTTTCTTTTGGGAGGTTTTGTTATGATTTTTGCTGTTGTTTGGTTTTCTGATTCTGCCTCTCAAAAAATCCTCTTTCTTCTCTGATTTTCGTGTTGTTGTATAGGCAATTTTGTGATCATTTGTAATCATGAAAATCCCTTGAAAGCTGGGCCTTTTTGTGTGTTATGGCAAAGACTTTGGTTAACATTTATTGAAAAGGGAAGGAAGTGACCTTGCCTTGTGATTTTGGTGAAGACTTGTGGCTAGTTCTAGACAAGTAGGGGCTGAATTCTGACAGAGGGTAATGGAAAAAATGGAAAAGCAGGGTGCTGCCTGCAACTTGTAGTGCTTTTGGAGTTAACCCTTGAAGATTTAGGGAAGAAAAACAGGAAAGGAAGGGTGCTGGACACATGGGCAGCAGCTTGCAGCCTTCTTTGACTTGTTTTGACAGAAAAAATGGGAACAAATGGTAAGGAGGGGATGCTGGAAACAGGGGAGAAGCTTGCAGCTTATTTGGACTTTGTTTCTTTCTTTGTATATGTTTCTTCTTTTTTTGAGAAAAACAAAACATAATAATAATAATAATAATAATAATAATAATAATAATAATAATAATAATAATAATAATAATAATAATGAAAAGAAAGATAAATAAATAATAATAAAACTTTTTTTTATTATTTAAAAAAGAAATGACAATTGAATTTTTTGATTTTTTTTGCATGATGATGATTTTTTTGAAGAAAAGACTAGGACAAAATTAGGGTACAACAAATATGTTATATGATGAAGTGATTATATAACGATAAGCTATATGATGTCGTGCATTGTCGAGTCTATACTTGGTATGCATGCATCATGGTCAATCCTATTTGACGTTGTGTATTTTATGTTGTGGGAGAAATCAATAATATACCTCTGACTATCCAATATTTTACGATGTGGGAGAAATCAGTAATATACCTCTGACTATCCAAATATTTTACGTTGTGGGATCACTCAGTAACATAACTCTGATATCCAAAACCTGGTACCACATGTATATAGAGTCGAGTAATGCGCATTGCATACATCATTGTGAGTCTATGTGGTAGATGTTTTATATGACTATGTGTAACTATGTGATGAGTGCTATTTGAAGATGTGGAATGTGACTATGTGTTATGTGGAAATGTGTCTAATTGAATATGTGATGTTAGATGATGAGCTTGCTATATTAATGTGTAAATGGTGTATACTTGGATATCTTTAATTGTCTTGGATGTGAATATATACTCATGAGATGTTAGCTAAGACTAGTTAACTTTAAGATATATATAGACACACACACACACACACACACACACACACACACACACACACACCCACACACACACACACACACATATATATATATATATATATATATATATATATATATATATATATGCTGAGTATGATTTGTTGTTTATTCATGATGAATATTTGTTGAATGTATAGTTGATATATTTGTTTATCCTTTAACTATACATGCGTTTGTATTTTTCCATGTGTTGAATATTTCTCACCATTTTTGTGGGTTTTCGTCTACGCCCTTATGGTGTCGACTTACAGGTCAAGGAAGATTAGTTGATGTGAGTTTTCTGAGGATGGTTTTGGAGCCTACTCGTTTCTTTACCGCTTTCTTTTGGAGTCTAGTATAGTATTGCTCTGATTAGGACTGTTGGGATTTATTTTTTGTCTTCCAGACTTATTTATAGAACCTTTGAGTTCTCTTGTTGATGTACTTCTGAGATTTGTTGTTAACCTTATATTGTTGAGATTATTCCGCTGCGACTTGATGTTTTCATTGATGAAGAGTAACACCTTGAAATGTTTCACGTTATTTTGTTGCACTATTATTTAAAAATAGTATGCCAGGTTTAGGGTGTTACATATGCCATTGACTGTACTAGACCCGACATTGCCTATGTTGTGAGACTCTTATGCAAGTTTACAAGTAGGCCAAGCAATGAGCATTGGCATGCAATTGAGAGAGTCATGAGACCTAAAAAGGACTATGACTTTAGGACTGCATTATCAAAGATACCCTATTGTACTTGAAGGGTGTAGTGATGCAGATTGGAACACCTTGTCGGTCGATTCCAAAGCAACCAGTGTCTATATATTTAGCATAGCTGGAGGAGCTGTTTCTTGGAAATCTTAGAAACTAGCTCAGTCCACAATGGAATCTGAGATGATAACACTGGCTACTGCTAGTGAAGAAGCAAGTTGGCTAAGATGCTTGCTAGCTGAGATCCCTTTATGGGAAAAACTATTACCAGCTGTGTTAATTCATTGTGATAGCACCGCGGCTATTGCAAAGATTAAGAATCGTTATTACAATGGTAAGATACGACAAATAAGGCAAAAACACATCACGAATAGAGAATTTCACTCTTATGAAGTGGTTAGAGTTGATTTTGTACGTACTGATGAAAACTTAGTTGATCATTTGACGAAAGGACTAACTAGAGAGAAAATCCAAAATACATCCAGTAGGATGGGACTAATGCTTATAGCTCACTAAGTGATGGTAACTTGACCTACATGACTGGAGATCCCAAGACGTAGGTTGAATGGGTAATTACGAGTCATGAAGTGAGAGAACATGTTATGATAAGACTAAGGAAGCATGATCTTGCAGCGAAAGAAGAATGAGATAATAGAAACTCTTAATGAGATCTATACTCTATGTTGAATGGGGTACATAGCTACATGAGTACCCTTGATAGACTCACCTATACGAATGTGGAATTGAGGCCGGTTCCTATGGAATTACGAGGCAGAATTCCTAGAGCATTCATTAAAATTGGGATAGACGTGCAGGGCCATAAACACACGTGCTTTTAGAATACACCTTAGGAAAAGGTACATGTGCGGACTTTATGTTTGAATAAGAGTTCAATGTTGTAAGCCAATCTTGTTGAATCAGAATAGCTTACGCTATGCAAAGGTTCATATTGTAGGCGATGAAGCTGAGAAAAACACAAGAAGGGGGGTTGAATTGTGTTAACTTTTTTTGGTTTTCTTTTTTTCTGAATGTTAAAAGCTATTCAGAATCTGATGAGTACATATTCTGATGCAGAGTCTGAGTGCAGCGAAATACAGAACATAAAGATAAAAGCTAGAGAGAGAGGGAGAGAGGGAGAGAGCGAGAGAGAAAAAAAAAAGAGCAGAACAAGCAATTTATACTGG
The DNA here is from genome assembly GCA_018208015.1 of Medicago ruthenica. Classification (NCBI taxonomy): domain Eukaryota; kingdom Viridiplantae; phylum Streptophyta; class Magnoliopsida; order Fabales; family Fabaceae; genus Medicago; species Medicago ruthenica. Next base: position 58,390,625 of record CM031377.1, on the reverse strand, counting down.
TTCCTCCCACGACGCAGGAGTAGTCCGGTCCCCTTACACTTCCAAGTGATTTCACTATAATCACTACTATTTACAATTGCTTAAGGACTCTTCCAAGAGACTTCTCAATGCTCAAGCACCTTAGCAGAAGACTTCTTCGCTCAAGGTCACTGCCAAGAGACTTCCAATGCTCAAGGACAACTCTAAGAGACTTCTGATGCTCAAGCACGCAGGCAAGAGACTTCCAATGCTCAAATGACAATCCTAAGAGAATTATATTGCTCAAGGTTTTACCAAGAGACTTATATGCTCAAGCTTCACAAGCAAGAGGCTTTTGATGCTCAAGGTTTCACCAAGAGACTTATGGTGCTCAAGCTTTGCAAGCAAGAGACTTCTATTTGTTTACAACAAATATAAACAAACTTGTTCTTACACCGGATATATATAAATGATTGGTGTAATTGAACAAATGAACATAATCTTTACAACTCTAGGATTTCTAAGATACAAAGTTTGGTAAGAAAGATCCTAAGTGTTTTGTGCTATTTAATTTGAAAGAGTAATGGCACAGTAAAATAGCAGAGTCTTCTCAATCTTTTTCATGGTCTTCAGCTCCTTATATAGGCTAGGATTTGAGAGACGTTGGAGAAGAGTGTCAGCGCATTAAAAGTCGTTGAGAAGCTTCAAATCAAGGACGTTGAGCCATTGCCTGATATGGATAATTTTGTTGGATGTTCATTCAAAAATCCTTTGTTGAAACATGAAGTATCTGTTCAATCTTGTTGCCCTTGAAGTTCTTTGTTTGTTTCTACACATGGTTAAAAGAAGACAAATTTCTTCTATGATCCTTTGATGTGGACAGTTATAGAAGACGACAGGTCTGATATGGAGTCTGGGTTTCTCAAGTGCTTCTGCAGTCTGAAGGTCTTCCAAGTCTAATAGGTTATTCTGTGTCTGACTAGGTCTTTTGAGTCTAATGATCTCCACAGAGTCCGATGATCTCTTCAGCTTTTGAGAGGCGTCATTTTCTTCTGATCCAATGTGTTTACTTCTAGTTGACCTTTCTTCAGATCTTCTACCATAGTCTTTTTTAGCTTCTCTTATGCTTCTGATGCTTTAATACATGTTCAATATTTGATGGATAGATTCTATGATCCTGCACACTTGAATAAATATTCGTATATCCAATAGTTCTTCAATACTTTGTTATCATCAAAACCTTAGAGGTTTTGGTGTTGAGGGGGGTTAGAAGAGACATGAAAATGTGAGTCACAAGGATAGTGGCAGACACAAGTGTTGAATAGGTATTAACAATGTCTGGGTTATTGATGATATCAGCCTCAGCATCCAAAGCATTGTTGGGTTGTGGTTCTTGTAGAGTTTCTGGGTGAGGGATGATTGCAGCTTCTTCTACAAATTCAGAAATTGACAAGTGATTTGGTCAAGTTTGGATGGTAATTGGGGTAGGTTTAGGTGTAGGCTTTTGTTTTGATCTGGGCTTAGATGAAGGTTTGGGTATTCTAATTTGAAAGCTTGCCTTGAGAGCTGCAATTTATCTTAGTTGTCTCCTCCTGAAGTTGTTAATATTAGTGACAACCGCCATGGTACCTTTAGAATTTTGCCTCAAGACACTTGTTGGAATGTCAATACCAACTGTAATTCAAAATCAAAGGTGTCATCAGTTGTGAGAATGGGTGGAGGTGCAACATTTGGGTTAAGGACGTGAGTTACATCTTTAACTGAAGATGAACTATTTGGATTAGAATGATCACTACTCGGATCAGATAATTTTTTATACAAGGAGTGGTCTTTATGGATTGGTCTAGGTGGAGATGGAGGCATATCATTGTCATATACAAATGTTTCAAAATTACTTGGAGAATCTGCAACTTCTGGTCTTCTTGCTCCTTAAGACTCAATCATTTCACAATTATTCTTCTGAATCTTTTAGCTTGTTCTGATTGAGTAACAGTTGCCGGTTCTTTCTCTTCAGGCTTTCAATCGCAAGTTGGGTTGCTTCTCTCAGAGGTACAACATCAACATCCTCCAGTTCTGTTGGTGTAACTTCCTTTTCACTTAAGGAGTTTGTTGCTTCAGATTCAGTTGGAGCTTGTCTAGCAGTCTGAACCACCCTCTGTCTTCTTCTAAGAGACGGTAAGATTTGAGTATGAACCTTTTTACCCTTTCTCTTCATGGATTCCTCAGTGGCTTCAGGTGAAGTCACTATTTTAGCCTTTTTACTTCTTCTATGAGGTGATTCAATTAGTACTTACTCCACAATTTCATCTATCTCCTCATCTAGAGTTTTGGCTCTCCTCTTGGGTGTAATGATTGGAGATCTTTTGGCATGTTCTTGAGTCATTTCTTCTCAAGTGTTTCTTCTTTTAGGCTCTCTATAGGCATTAAGTGGTGCATCTGGAATTTGATCTCTGTTGATGAAGACCCCCTCAGCTCTTTTCAATAGTATGAATTCCTTGATGACTTCAGTTGGAACAAAATGTATGAACAAGTCCCTTTTGAGTTTTGATGATAACAAAGTGTTAAAAAGAAAGTTGGATATGCTAATGCTTGTTCTAAGTGTGCAGGACCATACGCTGAAAGTTATGTATCTAATAGTGGTTCAGAAAGAATAAGTTAAGAGCAAAGGAAAATATTGAAGCTTGTGTTGCAAGTCTGAAGACAATCAGCGTCTGAGGATCAGCATCTGAAGATCAGCGTCTGAAGTCAAGTGTTGTCACTGTCAATAGTACAAAGTGCTCTGCAACATCCTCAGAAGTCAGAACCGCTCTCTGCAACTTTGTTTCCTTAGACGAAACAGGTAATTCATTTTCAGCAAAGGATTCAAACCGCTCTTTTGGTAGGCATACCAAATCAAGGAACGAATTAATGCTGGATGAAGCTTCAATTCCAACAACTCTAATTGATAACCTAGTATCTTCTCAACGACTCTTTGTTCCTCTATAAAGAACTGAAGAATTGAAGAAGAACTGTGTGAAATAAACATACGAGACTCTGTTATTCTGAAAGCGCATATACTCTGCCAAATTCGAAAGTCATCAATAACTTAGAAATTCTTACAAACCTTCTTATCTTAGAATTTCTTAAGTATAGAGTCTGAATCTGTGTTGTATTTTGTGAACACCACTGATAGTATATTTTGTGAACACCAAATTCGAAAGTCATCAATAACTTAGAATTTCTTCAGTTGGTATCAGAGCTCTGGTTCTGATATTCAATCACCTAACAGTGAGTCAATAAAGATCCTGAGAAAAATATGTCTTCTGCTGGTTCTCCTCAAACTTCTCCTAGTAGTGGGGTTTCTGTATCATATGACTATGGTACAGATGACAAGCAATCTTACTTACACCATAAACCTCCTATGTTTACTGGTGATCCTGAGAAATTTTCATGGTGGAAAAGCAAGATGTATAGTCATATCATTGGAATAGATGATAGTCTATGGGACATCATTGAAGATGGTATAACTATACCAGTTGATGAAGTAGGAGTAGGTATTAATAGAAGAAGCCTTACTGATGCTGAAAGAAAGATCTACATAAAGCATCACAAAGTAAGAGGTATCATTCTGGACTCTCTACCTCACAATGAGTATCTAAAGCTAAGTGATAAATCAACAGCAAAAGCCATCTTCACCTCTCTCTGCTCTAACTATGAAGGAACCAAGAAGGTTAGAGAAGCAAAAGCAAGAAGGTTAGGAACCAAGTATGAGCTGTTCAGAATGAAGGAGGATGAAAACATTGAGACTATGTTCTCAAGATTCAGACTCTCGTTTCTGGACTTCAAATTCTGAAAAAGAGTTACTCAACTGCTGATCATGTGAACAAGATTCTCAGGAGTCTGCCATCTAAATGGAGACCTAAAGTGACTGCTATTGAGGAAGCTAAAGATCTAAATACTCTTAAGTATTGAAGATCTTATAAGTTCTCTCAAAGTGCATGAACTAGGACTCAATGAAGATGAATATGTTAGAAAGTCTAAGTCTATAGCACTTCAATCTAAAGGAAAGTCATCAAAAGCTTTAAAAGCTATAAAATCTGATAAAGAATCTCCGGAGGGAAGTTCTGAAGAAGATTCAGAAGCTGAGGAGCTTGCAATGCTTTCTAAAAGATTTTAGTACTTAATGAAAAGACATAAAAAGTTCTCTAACAGGAGCAGTAACTTCAAAGGATCTGGTTCCAAGAAGGAAGATCAGAAGGGTTGCTACAACTGCAAGAAAACTGGTCAGCTGTCCTAAGCTTCAAAAGGACAAATCAAAGGAGAAATCCAGAAAGACCAACACAAAGTCAGGCAACCTCAAAGGCAGATTAAAGAAAAGTCTTATGGCTACATGGGATGAGCTTGACAATGAATTTGAGTTTGAGAAGGAAGATGGAGAAGAAGCAAATATCGCTCTTGTTGCTACAACATCTTCTGATGCAGAGTCAAATTCAGACTCTGAAGATGAAAATGAGGTATATTCTGAACTTACACGTTCTAAACTTGTTGAAACAGTTAAAGATCTTTTGAACCACCTCAGAAGCAAGTTAAGTCAATTAAAATCATTGAAAAAGAAATATAACTCGCTGGCTGATGAGAATCTTCAACTTCAGAATCACATCAATGAGATTGAGGAAGAAGTTAAAGAACTCAGAGAAATGGTTCATAAGAAACCTGATGAAGTTCCAAGTGAACATGAAATTGCTCTTCAGGATTTTATCCTAACTGGAATCAACAGAAGTAAAGTTGCTTCTATGATTTATAATATTAACATAAACAGGGGAGAAGGTATTGGTTTCAAAAATGATCCTTTTAGTCATTGAAAAGAAACAAACCTACCATCCTGTTTTGGAGATATTATGAAAGGCACTGAGGTGTGCTTTGTATCTGCATCTGACATTTCTGAGAAACTGAATTCATCAGAAAATGAGACTGCTAAACCTGAGGTTCTGAACAACTCAGAATCCAAAACTTCTGAACCTAAGGGAAAGATGAAGGCAGAATTTAAAACTTTGCCAAAATCTAAACCAAAAGGTTCTAAGTCTAAGACCATGAGAAAAGCAGATTCTAAACCTAGAAAGGTTCAGAGTCTGAAGAGTTCAGAACCTAAGACAAGCAAGTCTCAGACTCTGAAAAATTCAGACTCACATTTTCAAAAGACTGTGTTTGTAAAACCTTCAAGGAATACTAAACCAGTTTATACAAAACCTTTTAAAACACAGAATGTCAGACAAAGGATACAAAGGAAGCCCTGTCCTTTCAGAACTAACCAAAGAGGACCCATAAAGATATGGGTACCTAAATCTGAAATCATTTATGTTGCAGATATGCTTAAAACCCAAAGAAAAGGAGAAGTCTTGGTACCTGGACAGTGGCTGCTTGCGTCACATGACAGGAGAAAGGTCTATGTTCCAAACCCTGACCATGAAAGAGGGAGGAACTGTGGGATTTGGAGGAAACCAGAAAGGCAAGATCATTGGTACTGGTAAGATAGGTAATTCTTCCCTTTCCATTGATAATGTTTGGTTGGTAGATGGACTAAGACATAACCTACTTAGCATAAGTCAATTATGTGATAGTGGTTATGAAGTCTTGTTTAACAAGAACAATTGCACTGTAATCAACAACAAAGATAAATCTGTTGTGTTCAAAGGAAAGAGGAAGAACAATGTTTATAAAATTAATTTTTCAGAACTGGTTGATCAGAAGGTAGTTTGTCTTCAGTCAGTGAGTGATGAGAAATGGGTATGGCACAAAAGGTTGGGACATGCTAACTGGAGACTCATCTCTAAGCTTAGCAAGTTACAACTGGTGAGAGGCTTACCAAACATTGACTATCACTCAGATGCTCTTTGTGGAGCATGCCAGATAGGAAAAATTTCTAAAACTTCTTTTAAACCCAAAAACATTGTTTCTACCTCCAGACCCTTAGAACTACTTCTTATTGATATGTTTGGTCATGTTGGCACATCATCAATTAATGGGAAGAAGTATGGGTTAGTAATTGTTGATGATTAGAGTAGGTTGACTTGGGTTAAATTCCTCAGAACCAAAAATGAAACATATGATGTGTTCAACAAATTCTACAAGCAAGTACAAAATGAAAATGAATTGAAAATTTTAAAAGTTAGAAGTGGTCATGGTGATGAATTTGAAAATGAACCATTTGAAACTTTTTGTAAAGAACATGGAATTCTCCATGAGTTCTCTTCTCCTAGAACTCCACAACAAAATGGAGTTGTAGAGAGAAAGAGCGGATCTTTTCAAGAAATGGCCAGAACCATGATGCATGAATCTAAGATTGCAAAGTACTTTTGGGCAGAAGCTGTTAACACATCATGTTATATTCAGAACAGAATCTATATTAGACCAATTCTGAATAAAACAGCATATGAATTATTCAAAGGAAGAAAGCCAAGCATTTCTTATTTTCATCAGTTTGGATGTACATGTTACATTCTAAACAATAAAGTCTACGTAAAGAAATTTGATGATAAGGCTCACAAGGGTATCTTTTTAGGATACTCTAAGAGATCCAAAGCATACAGAGTGTATAATTCTGAAACAGATGTTGTTGAAGAATCAATGCACATTAGATTTGATGACAAGAAGCCTGATAATAAAATAGTAGAGCTAGTTGAGAGTTTTGCAGATATTCGGCTCTCAGAGGATACTTCAGAACCTGAACAGATTTCTGAGTCTGAAGAAAGTCCAGAAGCTGAAAATCGTCCAGAAGCTAAAAAACTCTCAGAAGCTGACACTCCTCCTGAAGCCAATCAAGATCAAGATGGTTCTGAACAAGGTCTTAATGATTCTCAAGAAGGAAATCCACCCAGAAACTCATTCAAGTACAAGTCTTCACATCCTGAAGAGTTAATCATTGGAAACAAGGATAGTCCAAGAAAGACCAGATCAGCATTCAGTCAGAATGACTCTTTGGTTGGATTACTATCAATGATTGAACCTATAACAGCCGATGAAGCACTTGCAGATGATGGATGGATTGTGGCTATGCAAGAAGAACTCAATCAGTTTAAAAGAAATGATGTTTAATATTTAGTTGCAAAACCAAATCACAAGAACATTATTGGAACAAAATGGGTGTTCAGAAACAAACTGAATGAACAAGGAGAAGTAGTCAGAAACAAAGCTAGACTTGTTGCTTAAGGCTACAGTCAACAGGAAGGAATAGATTACACTGAAACATTTGCTCCAGTTGCAAGATTGGAAGCAATCAAGTTACTTCTTTCCTGTGCAGTAAATCATAATATCATTTTATATCAAATGGATGTTAAGAGTGCCTTTTTAAATGGAGTCATTTCTGAAGAAGTGTATGTCAAACAAGCTCCTGGTTTTGAAGATTTAAATATCCAGATTTTGCTTTTAAACTTAAGAAATCGATGTATGGTCTGAAACAAGCTCCCAGAGCTTGGTATGAGAGACTAAGTAATTTCTTACTTAAAAATGATTTTGTACGAGGACAAGTTGACAATACACTGTTCAGAAAGACACTTAAGAAAGACATCTTAATTGTTCAAATCTATGTTGATGATATTATATTTGGTTCTACTAATGCCACTCTTTGCAAGGAATTTTCTAAGTTAATGCAGGATGAATTTGAAATGAGCATGATGGGAGAATTGAAGTTCTTTCTTGGAATTCAAATCAACCAATGCAAAGATGGAGTGTATGTTCATCAATCAAAATATGCAAAGGAGCTTCTGAAGAAGTTCAAGCTTGAAGATTATAAATTGATGACAACACCAATGCATCCAACCTGCAACTTAAGCAAAGAAGACATTGGCTCAAAGGTAGATCAGAAGCTCTACAGAGGTATGATTGGTTCTCTGTTATACTTAACAGCTTCTAGACCAGATATTTGTTGGAACAAAATGTGTTAAACAACTCTATTCTGAATTAAGGGGGAGATTGTTGGAACATTATGTATAAACATATATCTCTTTGTGGTTTTGATGATAACAAAAGTGTTAAATAGAAAATTGGTTATTTGCTAATGCTTTGTTCAAGTGATTTCAGAACCACGTGTTTAATGATTGGTAATTGATAATGGTTATGAAAGAACAAGCTTAGAGCAAGAAAGGAAAGCTTAGAAGCAATGTTGCAAAGCTGGAAGAAAACTGGGTCTGAAAAGTGCTCCTAAAGTGGGAGTCTGAAGCTTGCGTCTGAAGACTGCTTCTGAAGTCTGAGTATGAAGGAAGTCAACAAAAGTCAACATTTGAAGACCTGCTTCTGAAGTCTGAGTCTGAAGAAGTGCTTCTGAAGTATTGTTCACGCAGAAGCTTCTGAAGGGTGATGTGGCAAGGAAAGCAATTGTTACTATGCGCATTTAATGCCTTGATATGTCAGAACAACTCAATGGATCAGTTGTCTCCCTGACTCAAACATTCCCCAGCTTTTAAGGAAAGCAAATTCCAAAATGGCTGCTGCACTCTGTTTTCTGGAAAAGTTCAGCACACAATTGCAGCTAACCTAGCTCTCAATTTGCAACGGCTCTTTGCTTAATTTCTGCAAGTCTTCAACAGCTCTAATTTCCTCTATAAAAGGAAGAAGAATTGAAGAAGAATTTTTTTAAGACTCTTGAAACAAAACTGCTAAACCTGTGCTCTGTTTTTGCTGTCAAAACTCATAAGTTCACAAAACTCTTAGAAATTCTTTTAGTCTTTGTAACTTAGAATTTCTTAAGGTTAAGAGTCTTAACCTGTGTTGTATTAAGAGAACACCTATGATATTTTATCAAGTGTTCAACCCAAACTCATTTCTTTGTAATTCAGTTTGGTCCTTAAGTCTCAGTCTGAATACTGAGCAATTGTAACCTCATTCCTTTGTGGTCTGAGCTGTTAGTCACATTCATGTGTGGTCTGTGCAGGGAGTCTTATTCCTTTGTGGTCTAAGCAAGATTGGTTCATTCCTTAGTGGTCTGAACATTAGAAGTCTTATTCCTTGGTGGTCTAAGCAACTGGAAATCTCATTCCTTGTGGTCTGAGTAATTGTAATCAGGCTGATTATAGTTGAAATCTCTTGTTGGATAACAAGGGGACTGGACTACTTCCAACATTTGGAATGAACCAATATAAATCTTTGTGTGTCTCTCTTTCCCTCTCTCTTTTAATTTTGAATCCGCTGCAATACTCTTTGATAATAGTTCAGAACTTGTTTTTGAACTAGTCTTAAGCTTTGAAAAGAAAGAAAACCAGTTTTTGAGCACACACAATTCAACCCCCCCTTCTTGTGTGTGTTTTTCTCACCTTCAGTTGGTATCAGAACCTGGTTCTGATATTAATACTTAACAATGTGTGAGTCTTGATCCTGAGAAAAACATGACCTCAACTAGTAGTTCCCCTCCACCCTCTCCCAAAAATCAAAGGAATGTATCTTATGACTATGGTACTGAAAAAAAAGAAGTCTAGGTCACACAATAAACCCCCTATGTTCACTGGTGATCCAGAAAAATTCTCTTGGTGGAAGAGTAAAATGTACAGTCATATAATTGGTATTGATGATTCACTTTGGGATATTATTGAAGATGGAATTACAATCCCAGTTGATGAAGAAGGTGTTGCTGTCAACAGAAGAGGACTCAGTGATGCTGAGAGGAAGATATATAGAAAGCACCACAATGTCAGAGGCATCATTGTGGATTCATTACCTCACTCTGAGTATCAGAAACTGAGTGACAAGTCAACTGCTAAAGCCATATTCACATCCCTCTGCTCTAACTATGAAGGTAATAAAAAGGTTAGAGAAGCTAAGGCTAACATCCTTGTTCAGCAATATGAATTGTTCAGAATGAAAGAGGATGAAAATATTGAGACAATGTTCTCAAGATTTCAGACTCTGGTTTCTGGACTTCAGATTCTGAAGAAGAGTTATACCACAGCTGATCATGTGAACAAACTCTTGAGAAGTCTGCCATCTAAATGGAGACATAAAGTGACTGCTATTGAGGAAGCTAAGGATCTGAATACTTTAAGTATTGAGGATCTTATAAGCTCCCTCAAGGTGCATGAACTGGGACTCAATGAGGATGAGTCTGTTAGAGAACCAAAATCATTAGCTCTGAAATCTAAAAGAAAGCCTGCTAAAGCTTTGAAAGCTATTGAATCTGAAGAAGAATTTCCTGAGTGAAATTCTGATGAAGATTCAGATGCTGATGAGCTTGCAATGCTTTCTAAAAGAATTCAGTATCTAATGAATAGAAAGAAAAAATTCTCTAACAGAAGCAGTAACTTTAGAGGATCTGGTTCAAAGAGGGAAAACCAGAAAGAATGCTACAACTGCAAGAAACATGGCCACTTCATTGCTGAATGTCCTGATCTTCAGAAGGACAAATCAAAGGAAAAAGCAAAGAAGTCCAGCTCAAAGTCTAGCAGTTTCAGAAACAAGCTTAAAAAGAGTCTGATGGCAACATGGGATGATCTGGACAATGAGTCTGAATCTGATGAAGAGGAAGCAAACCTAGCTTTGATGGCAACTGCATTTTCTGATGCAGAATCCTGTTCAGATTCAAATGAAGAAGATGAGGTATATTCTGAACTCACTAGTTTTGAATTAATTGAAACAGTTAATGATCTTATGAGTCATCTAAAAAGCAAGTTAGGAGAAATAAAATCTTTGAAAAATAAAACTAACTTGCTGTCTGAGGAAAATCTTAAACTTCAAAATCAAATAACTAAGTTTGATGAAGAAGTTAAAGAACTCAGAGATGAGACTCATAAGAAACCTGAAGCAATTCCTAATGAACATGAAATAGCTCTTCAGGATTTCATTTTAACTGGAATCAATAGAACTAAAATTGCCTCTATGCTTTATAATATGGTCAGAAACTAAGGTGAAGGCATTGGCTATGATTCATTCAAACCTTCAAATGAATCAAACTCACCTTCCTGTTCTGGAAATATTTTAAAAGGAAATGGTATATGCTTTGTGCCTGCTTCTGATAACTCTGAGAAATTGAAAATGTCAGAAACTGAGACTGAGTCTGAAGTTCTGAACAGCTCAGACTCTGAAGCTTCTGAACCTAAGGGTAAGATGAAGGCAGATGTTAAAACCTTGCCTAAATCTAAGCCAAAAGGTCCTAAGCCTAAGAGTAAGAGAAAATCAGACTCTAAACCTGAAAATGTTCAGAGTCTGAAGAGTTCAGAACCTGGAACTAGTAAGTCTCAGAATCTGAATAATTCAAATTCAAATTTTTCAAAGACTGGGTTTATTAAAACTTCAAAATCTATTAAACCAGTCAATACAAAACATTTTCAATCTCAAAATGTTAAGCAAAGCAAGCAAAAGCAAACCAATCAGTTTTCTGCTTCTAATTGTTTTAAGAAAGGTAAAACTGAAGCTTGCCTTGTGTCTAAAGCAAACAAAATTAGAGTACTGAAAAAACCAGAACCAAAGTACTCAATGGTTCAGACTCAAAACAAATCAGAACCAAAGACTTTCAGGTCTCAGGTTCTGAAGAAATCTGAGTCCAGACCCTTGAGAACTCAGATTCTGAAGAACTCAGGCTCTAGAACTCAGACTTATTCAAGATATAAGGATTCATATCCAAATTATCAGAACAAGTCTGAATATCATAACTTCAGACACAAGATGAAAAAGCCAAAACCTTTCAGGACTAACCCCAAAGGACCCATGAAAATCTGGGTACCTAAGTCTGAGATCATTTCAATTGCAGATATGCTTGTCATCCAGATAAAAGGAAAGGTCCTGGTACCTGGACAGTGGATGCTCGCATCATATGATTGGGGACAAGTCTATGTTCCAAACCCTGACTCTGAAAGAGGGAGGAACTGTGGGTTTTGGTGGAAGTCAGAAAGGAAAGATCATTGGTACTGGTAAGATAGGTAATTCTTCCCTGTACATTGATAATGTTTGGCTGGTAGATGGACTTAGACATAATTTACTTAGCATAAGTCAATTATGTGATAATAATTATGAAGTCTTGTTTAATAAGAACACTTGCACTGTAATCAACAATGAAAATAAGTATGTAGTGTTCAAAGGTAGTAGGAAAAACAATGTTTATAAAATAAATTTTTCTGAATTGATTCAGCAGAAGGTTGTTTGTCTTCTGTCTGTGAGTGATGAGAAGTGGGTGTGGCACAAAAGGCTGGGACATGCTAACTAGAGACTTATCTCTAAGCTTAGCAAGTTACAGCTGGTTAGAGGCCTGCCTAACATTGATTATCACTCAGATGCTCTATGCTCAGCATGCCAAATTGGAAAATTTTCTAAAACTTCTTTTAAATCTAAGAACATTGTTTCCACCTCAAAACCTTTAGAACTCCTTCACATTGATTTGTTTGGTCTTGTTGGAACAGCTTCAATCAATGGGAAGAAGTATGGTCTTGTAATTGTTGATGATTATAGTAGGTGGACTTGGGTTAAATTCCTTAGAACCAAAAATGAAACATATGATGTGTTTTACAAATTCTGCAAACAAGTACAAACTGAAACTGACTTAAAAATTTTAAAAGTCAGAAGTGATCATGGTGGGGAATTTGAAAATGAACCATTTGAAAATTTTTGTGAAGATCATGGAATTATCCATGAGTTCTCATCTCCTAGAACTCCAGAACAAAATGGAGTTGTAGAGAGAAAGAACAGATCTTTATAGGAAATGGCCAGAACCATGATCCATGAATCCAAAATTGCTAAGTACTTTTGGGCAGAAGTTGTAAACACAGCATGTTATATTCAGAACAGGATCTATATCAGACCTATTCTGAATAAAACAACATATGAACTGTTTAAAGGAAGAAAACCAAGTATTTCTTATTTTCATCAGTTTGGTTGTACATGTTAAATACTAAACAATAAAATCTACCTAAAGAAATTTGATGCTAAGGCTCAAAAGGGTACCTTTTTAGGATACTCAGAGAGATCTAAAGCATACAGGGTGTATATGTAACACCCATACTAAATTATCTAGAATATTTAGCATGTGTATTAATCTGATACTGGGTACATTAAAATTTTCAATAATAAATACAATATAAAACTACTGAATGTGTACAAATAGCTCGTTTATACAAATATCCAAATATCATATAAGTTTATCCTCATAACATAGATAATCTGTCAACCTCCTGAGCTTGTCCTTGACGAGCATCTGCACTCCATCCAGCGTCTTCCTGAAGATCTTCATCTGAAAACCACTCGGCTACCTGAAAACCTGCACCAGAAGGATAGGGATGAGACATAATGTCTCAGTGAGCTCCTACCCTACCTACTGTTGGCAACCTCGGGGAACCTAGGGTCGTCGTGCCTACCTCGGCGATCTTGGGGATATCTACGATCGCCAAGTCTTATCTTTACTTATTTCGCGATCAAAGGGAAGAACTAGGATCGCTGCATATCTTAATCTTTCTCATCATAGGCTAACTTGACTTTTCTCATACTTAGTGATCAGGGGGAAATAACTATGATCACTTCTTATTACTAGGAACTAATTGTCCTATTTCTCAATACTTATGCAAATAAACGTATTCATCTTTCATATCTTAAAGTTAGAGGTTAGCGTTGAACAAACAATAATTATCTGGGTTCATTTTACGGAGTGCATCCGGGTGGAGTAACCCCGAAGTACATCTCCCTTCTAACCGGTGAAAATTCCTATCATATCAGGCTAACACCGGACTCCTCTTGTCGTCGTGCGGTCATCCTTGCGGAATAACACGTCCCACTAGCGTGAACCTCCTGTGTCCCACTAGCGTGAACAACAGAAGACACGACTTAATAATTTTAACTTACGCGTATACCTCCCGTGTCCCACTAGCGTGAACGACGGAAGACGCGAATAATATTCTTTAAACTTATGCATGAACCTTTCATGTCCCACTAGCGTGAACGATGAAAGTCACGACTTACTAATATTAATCTTAGTCTTTACTTTGCGTGAACCATTCGTGTCCCACTAGCGTGAACGACGAAGGCCACGGCTTAATATCTTAATAATTCTTTGAAATAAGTCTTGAATACATAACCTAAAAAGGTTCTTAACTTAGAACATTAAATCATTCTTTGTGCATACGCTCGCTTAATTGAGTGCATCTAAAATTTGGTACACTAGGTGCATTCTCATTCCCATAATTTCTTAACTTATGTACTTGAAAGTACATCTAATAATTTGCTATGAGCTTATGCATATTTAATGCATTTCTTAAGGGAACTAATCTCCCAATCTATATCATATGAATCTATGATCATAGGCTTATCGTTATCATAAGCCATCACTTAATTGTTGGAAATGTTCCATAACTTAAATAACTTCTATTCTTGCATCTCTAATGCTTTGCCATCTTAGGATTGTCTATTCAATTAACCTTTATACTCCTATTGCGTCACTAAACCCTTGTTCATTCATTCCGTATATGTTATGTGCCTTCGGATATGTCACAATGGTGTTTTTCTTATAAAATAAGGTTTTCTTTGAAAATGGTTACCAAAAGCCTCGCCTGACGCGTACATAGGTCACAGAACGAAGCAGAAAAGTCATGAAAATGCTGCCCATTTTCGCTGGGCGAAATCCCATTTCGCTGGGCGAAGGTAGGCAGTGAAGACTTGCCAAACAGTAACTATACGATCGCCCCGAGCTCGCCAGGCGAAAATGACAGTTCAGGACTGGTTCAAAACATGATTTTCCACCATTTTTGACATATCTAAACATACTCAGGCACTATAACAACATAAGGAATGAATCTCTAACATAAATTGATAGTTTAAAACATGTTTAATCAAGGAATTTAGCAAGCATATGAGATTGGGGTAAAATCTCTAATCTTAGCTCAAATCGTAAAATTACTCTTAAACTTACTCATAGTGGGTTCTAAAACCCTAGGGAGCTCACCTCAAACGTGATTTGGTGCTAGCTAATCCTTTAACTTCAACCTTGTTCCAAATTCCCCAAGACTAGGCTTACTAGCAAGAACCAAGATTTCTGCAGATTTGCGGTTTCGGACCCCTGACTTCAAACTCGTCCCCAGACTTCAATACTCAGCCAAACTTCACGAAATTGGTACCAAAATGTAGATAATTTTGTTAGCTTTCCATAGCATCAAAGACCACTTGATTCGGAGTTATAGAGAGAGAGTTCTTACCATTTAAATGGAGCCCTGTCCCCAAATACGGGTTTCTCCAACTTCCTCCAAATCTCTACCCAAAACTTCTTCTTCTTTAGGAATCATCATGCAAAAATGGAATAGAGGTTTAGGATCAACAATAGGCACGAAAATTTGAAGTAAGAAAGGAAGATTGAAGTGATTCTTACCTTTTCTTTCTTTAACCTTCTCTTGTTCTAACTTTACCAAATACAAGCTTGCTTGCTATACCTTCTTGCAAGAGTTTGGATTAAGAGTTGATGGATGGTTAGAGGGGAAGAGGAGACGTGAGAGTAGAGGGAAGAGGGAAAGGGGAAAGCTGAAAAATGGAAGAAGAAAGGAATGGAAGAGTGTAGAAAAGATGGTAAGATTTTTCTTACCTCTTTCTTTTAAAACAATCTTCCTTTTCAAATTATTTACCATCTTGCCATTCCAATTATTTACTAACTTACCACTCTTGCTTAAAGGCTTCTAACACTGATAATAATTGCATCTAAGCGGGATATTACATTTGCCATATAGATAAACTCATTGACTGACAATTTACCAAATTGTCCTTTGCTTAAAACATCTCTGATACATTGTCTCGATATTAATAAATATTCGAGTCTTAGGCGGGATGTTACAATCTACCCCCCTTAAAGAAATTTCGTCCTCGAAATTTAGAATCCAATATCATACATGAATTAATCTCACATATTACTTCCTTCAGAAGCCAAGACTCCAGTCGTCTTGCTTATCGAAATCCCTTAGATTTTCAATTCTATAAGTCGAATGTATTCGACAATCTTTTCGTTATCCGAAGCGCTCGATGTGTATTACACATTTCTTGCAAATCCAAACTAGAGTTATCCAATCCTAACACTTGTGCTGAATCTTATAATCTCGTCATAGTCCGCGTAACCTTACTTAGACGTCATTGGACTTTCTTATTATCTTCGACGATTCCATTGAATTCTTATATTCGATCTTTGCCTTACACAACAACGTCCTATATATATATGGTTTTACCATAATTATACCATTCTTTAATGAGAGTAAAACTACCGCACTACCTCCAGTAAACAAATACAAGGAGGAGGCATCCTGGTGTGTTACTTCCATAATCTTAATCATTGCTTCCACTACGGAATTCCTCAAGGACACGCGAAATCTTACTGATTACCCGCGTTCTGTTTCGATGGATCTATGACGTTACTCATCTTGATAACTTAGAAATCATTCTTCATACTAGGAGTTTGTTAAACTCTCATCATTCTTATCGCAAATTATTCCCGAATTCTTACCGTAGCTTAAACATTTTCTATACTGATAAATCCAAAATTCTTAGAAGTTTAGTCCAAGAGATGAGTGGTATGAGTCGTCTCACATATTATCATATGACATACCTCATAGCATATAATTTACATACATAAGCGAACACGTGTACACTACTGATGGGTACACATTACATCACCTCATCCTTGTCCAACTAACGGGACATCATTCTTACTCTTAACTCTTTTTGTAACATCCGGGATTTGCCTTTCAACTGGCTTGCCAGGTTTGCCCCGCCAATGTTACTCATGTTTATTTCTTAAATGTATAACAACTCGTAAATCATTGTTACATTCTATCGACATCATAAACTTATTTCTCATTCTGGACATCGAGTTCAAAATTCTTGTTCTCAAAAGGAAACTCTACTCTGATTGCTACTAATAAAAATAGCACTTAAACTTTAATCCTTTATCCATAACCTGAAATTACGTAGTCCTTTACTGGTGAACATTAAGTTCAAGAATTCCCGAACTCCTTAAACTAACTTACCCTTCAAGTATTCTTCATGTTACCGAGTTAGAATAGATAAATTAACGCTTAACGATAACTTCTATGGATTCCAGACTTGATGTGTTAGAATCACATCCTCCTTATATCTTACCACATACTCTTAAACTATTTCGATATTCCTTGACTCAAGTCTTCGAGGTTTGAAGTATTCCTCAACTTAACTTTCAAAAATTCCTACTAGAACTGGTGATAAGTTCAAGTCGTCTATACTCACTGTTATTCCATATAATAAGAATTGAGCATTTAACATCTCCTCATTCGCTAAGCTTCAGCTTAGCATCGTTCACTAATTCATTCTTAGATTGCTACACCGCTGCGCAACTCTGATTCTTAACAACTCAAGTTAGAATTGAAGTAGTACACCACCATTGCCAAATAAAATTTCTTCGACCAATCCTTTTTACTTATTGCTTAGTAATCACCGTAACAAATTCGTCTGACGTTATCATTTCTCTTGTAGGTTAAACCATCTGATTAACTTACAGGTTGGTCATCTCTTCATGTATAATCATTAAACATTGCAGATACCCGACTGAAAAATGTCTGAGGTAGCTTAAATTCATGTACATCCATTTGTGGCAACTTCTGAAAACACTTATAGCTTCTGACGGTTCATACCTTTCATTTAAGTCTTGTTACTATTCGCTCTTTCTTTATCCTTAATGATTTCATATCCGTAATCTTCCCGGGACAACTTTGGTCTCCTTAGCTCTACCATGTCCCTTAAGTTACCCTTGAGTTTCTACAGAACAATCCATCCTGAAAAAGTTCCAAATTCTTACCGGTTCTCTAGAACGCCCAACATAGGTTGCGTTTCTTCGAGTGCCCGATTAATCGATCTTAAACTTTTGCACATTATCATGATCTATTGGATTCCTCCAGTAACTCGTTATTGTATTCACAATCCAAAACTATACCCTATTACCGCCCTCGGAAACTTATCAACACTAGGTGATCTCTTTCTGGAAGAAAACTCTTCAGTTAAGAACATTTAACTCCTTAGCATTAACCTCGATCCTAAACTTTCATGTTCAAGACGATCCTCCGTATATTAAAATTTCAACATAATTCTCGGCTGAAATCCCGATCATCCTTCAACACTGGTCTACTATAACATTGTGTTATCTTGAACTTGCCTTCTTTAACCAATCAAGGAAATTCAATACTGTTCGTCTAATCAAGAGTGCTCAACTTAATTCGTCCATCAGTATACTAAATCCAGCAACTTATTATTTATCATCCAACCTTCATTAAGTAAAATTCCAGTCTAGCTTAAATTACTTCTAATCTTCTTACTATTAGGACACATCTGAATGTCTGATTCACGCTAGGACATGCAACGAGTCTTATTACTACCACTTATTCATCCATCTTAGTTCTTAGGCTGCATATCATCTCTTCTTCTTTCACAATTCTGGTTCATACTCAATAACCACACTTGAGTGGTTAGTCTCATCTATCCAAATAACTCACGTAATCCATAATTAATTCTCTTAACTGTCCGGACATTAAAATCTCATACAATTCAAGTTCGATTTTTCAACTCTGTACTCAGGATTGTTACTTAGTCCACACTTCACTTTAACTTCTCAAACTACGATTTCCGTCAAGGTTCCACGTCATTCCTTAGAGCATTCCATGATTCCTTAATCCTTAAATATTTCTGACCTTCCCGAAACTCTGCCCTAAACAGACTTAGTCACTTCACTGTTCGATGGCCACCATTTGGCATGATTACTTCTTTGTCAATTCCGTCTTAAAATTCTGTCACCTTAATCTTCGCCATTCACACACTTCATTCCTCCTTGGTCACATTCAGCTCTCAGACATTTATCCTAACTGTCATATACTAGATTGAGTTGATCAGGCTCAACTAGATGTGACCTTTAGAACAATATCCGGAACCCAATGGTCCCACTACTTTTATTGAAACTTTAATGACCCAAGGCACGGTCTGAATCGACCTGCTCTGATACCAATTGTAATACCCATACTAAATTATCTAGAATATTTAGCATGTGTATTAATCTGATACTGGGTACATTAAAATTTTCAATAATAAATACAATATAAAACTACTGAATGTGTACAAATAGCTCGTTTATACAAATATCCAAATATCATATAAGTTTATCCTCATAACATAGATAATCTGTCAACCTCCTGAGCTTGTCCTTGACGAGCATCTGCACTCCATCCAGCGTCTTCCTGAAGATCTTCATCTGAAAACCACTCGGCTACCTGAAAACCTGCACCAGAAGGATAGGGATGAGACATAATGTCTCAGTGAGCTCCTACCCTACCTACTGTTGGCAACCTCGGGGAACCTAGGGTCGCCGTGCCTACCTCGGCGATCTTGGGGATATCTACGATCGCCAAGTCTTATCTTTACTTATTTCGCGATCAAAGGGAAGAACTAGGATCGCTGCATATCTTAATCTTTCTCATCATAGGCTAACTTGACTTTTCTCATACTTAGTGATCAGGGGGAAATAACTATGATCACTTCTTATTACTAGGAACTAATTGTCCTATTTCTCAATACTTATGCAAATAAACGTATTCATCTTTCATATCTTAAAGTTAGAGGTTAGCGTTGAACAAACAATAATTATCTGGGTTCATTTTACGGAGTGCATCCGGGTGGAGTAACCCCGAAGTACATCTCCCTTCTAACCGGTGAAAATTCCTATCATATCAGGCTAACACCGGACTCCTCTTGTCGTCGTGCGGTCATCCTTGCGGAATAACACGTCCCACTAGCGTGAACCTCCTGTGTCCCACTAGCGTGAACAACAGAAGACACGACTTAATAATTTTAACTTACGCGTATACCTCCCGTGTCCCACCAGCGTGAACGACGGAAGACGCGAATAATATTCTTTAAACTTATGCATGAACCTTTCATGTCCCACTAGCGTGAACGATGAAAGTCACGACTTACTAATATTAATCTTAGTCTTTACTTTGCGTGAACCATTCGTGTCCCACTAGCGTGAACGACGAAGGCCACGGCTTAATATCTTAATAATTCTTTGAAATAAGTCTTGAATACATAACCTAAAAAGGTTCTTAACTTAGAACATTAAATCATTCTTTGTGCATACGCTCGCTTAATTGAGTGCATCTAAAATTTGGTACACTAGGTGCATTCTCATTCCCATAATTTCTTAACTTATGTACTTGAAAGTACGTCTAATAATTTGCTATGAGCTTATGCATATTTAATGCATTTCTTAAGGGAACTAATCTCCCAATCTATATCATATGAATCTATGATCATAGGCTTATCGTTATCATAAGCCATCACTTAATTGTTGGAAATGTTCCATAACTTAAATAACTTCTATTCTTGCATCTCTAATGCTTTGCCATCTTAGGATTGTCTATTCAATTAACCTTTATACTCCTATTGCGTCACTAAACCCTTGTTCATTCATTCCGTATATGTTATGTGCCTTCGGATATGTCACAATGGTGTTTTTCTTATAAAATAAGGTTTTCTTTGAAAATGGTTACCAAAAGCCTCGCCTGACGCGTACATAGGTCACAGAACGAAGCAGAAAAGTCATGAAAATGCTGCCCATTTTCGCTGGGCGAAATCCCATTTCGCTGGGCGAAGGTAGGCAGTGAAGACTTGCCAAACAGTAACTATACGATCGCCCCGAGCTCGCCAGGCGAAAATGACAGTTCAGGACTGGTTCAAAACATGATTTTCCACCATTTTTGACATATCTAAACATACTCAGGCACTATAACAACATAAGGAATGAATCTCTAACATAAATTGATAGTTTAAAACATGTTTAATCAAGGAATTTAGCAAGCATATGAGATTGGGGTAAAATCTCTAATCTTAGCTCAAATCGTAAAATTACTCTTAAACTTACTCATAGTGGGTTCTAAAACCCTAGGGAGCTCACCTCAAACGTGATTTGGTGCTAGCTAATCCTTTAACTTCAACCTTGTTCCAAATTCCCCAAGACTAGGCTTACTAGCAAGAACCAAGATTTCTGCAGATTTGCGGTTTCGGACCCCTGACTTCAAACTCGTCCCCAGACTTCAATACTCAGCCAAACTTCACGAAATTGGTACCAAAACGTAGATAATTTTGTTAGCTTTCCATAGCATCAAAGACCACTTGATTCGGAGTTATAGAGAGAGAGTTCTTACCATTTAAATGGAGCCCTGTCCCCAAATACGGGTTTCTCCAACTTCCTCCAAATCTCTACCCAAAACTTCTTCTTCTTTAGGAATCATCATGCAAAAATGGAATAGAGGTTTAGGATCAACAATAGGCACGAAAATTTGAAGTAAGAAAGGAAAATTGAAGTGATTCTTACCTTTTCTTTCTTTAACCTTCTCTTGTTCTAACTTTACCAAATACAAGCTTGCTTGCTATACCTTCTTGCAAGAGTTTGGATTAAGAGTTGATGGATGGTTAGAGGGGAAGAGGAGACGTGAGAGTAGAGGGAAGAGGGAAAGGGGAAAGCTGAAAAATGGAAGAAGAAAGGAATGGAAGAGTGTAGAAAAGATGGTAAGATTTTTCTTACCTCTTTCTTTTAAAACAATCTTCCTTTTCAAATTATTTACCATCTTGCCATTCCAATTATTTACTAACTTACCACTCTTGCTTAAAGGCTTCTAACACTGATAATAATTGCATCTAAGCGGGATATTACATTTGCCATATAGATAAACTCATTGACTGACAATTTACCAAATTGTCCTTTGCTTAAAACATCTCTGATACATTGTCTCGATATTAATAAATATTCGAGTCTTAGGCGGGATGTTACAGTATAATTCTGAAACATATGTTGTTGAAGAAGCTATACATATTAGGTTTGATGATAAGAAGCCTGGTAATAAAATACCAGAGCTGGTTGAGAGTTTTGCAGATGTCAGAATCTCAGAAGAACCTTCAGAAGCTGAACCCAGTTCAGAGTCTGAAGAAGGTTCAGAAGCTGAAAACAATGAAGAATTTGAGAAACTCTCTGATAATAACACTACTCCTGAAGCAAATCAAGACCAGCATGGTTCTGAACAAAACCCTGATGGTTCTTCAGAAGCTAATCCACCAAGAACTTCATTCAAGTACAAGTCTTCGCATCCTGAGGAGTTGATCATTGGAAACAAGAACAGTCCAAGGAAGACAAGATCAACATTCAGTAAGAATGAGTCTATGCTTGACCTGCTCTCCATGATTGAGCCCACAACTGCTGATGAAGCACTTGCTGATGATGGCTGGATTGTAGCAATGCAGGAAGAACTGAACCAGTTTCAAATGAATGATGTCTGGGATCTAGTTGCAAGACCTGATCATAAGAACATCATTGGAACAAAATGGGTGTTCAGGAACAAGCTCAATGAATAAGGAGAAGTGATCAGAAACAAGGCTAGATTGGTAGCTCAAGGGTACAACCAGCAAGAAGGAATTGATTACACTGAGACTTTTGCTCTAGTTGCAAGACTGGAAGCAATCAGGTTACTTCTTTCTTATGCTGTTAATCATGATATCATCTTGTACCAAATGGATGTTAAGAGTGCTTTCTTAAATGGTTCAATTTCTGAAGAAGTGTATGTTAAACAACCTCCTGGTTTTGAAGATGTTAAAAAATCCAGACTTTGTTTTTAAACTTAAGAAGTCTTTGTATGGTCTGAAACAAGCTCCCAGAGCTTGGTATGAAAGACTAAGCAACTTCTTGATTAAAAATGATTTTGTAAGAGGTCAAGTTGATAATACACTATTTAAAAAAACTGTTAAGAAAGAAATCTTAATTGTGCAAATATATGTTGATGATATCATATTTGGTTCTACTAATGCCTCCCTTTGCAAAGAGTTTTCAAAGTTAATGCAGGATGAATTTGAAATGAGCATGATGGGTGAGCTGAAATTCTTTTTGGGAATTCAAATCAACCAATGCAAAGATGGTGTTTATGTTCATCAGTCAAAATACACTAAGGAGCTTCTGAAGAAGTTCCAGCTTGATGATTGCAAGCTGATGACAACACCTATGCATCCTACCTGCACCTTAAGCAAAGAGGACAATGGCTCTAAAGTAGATCAGAAGCTGTACAGAGGTATGATAAATTCTCTTTTATACTTAACTGCTTCTAGGCCAGATATTTTATTTAGTGTATGTTTGTGTGCTAGATTCCAGTCAGATCCTAGATAATCTCATATGACTGCTGTCAAGAGAATCTTTAGGTATCTGAAAGGAACAACTAATTTGGGACTTCTGTATAAGAAATCTCTGAATTATAAGCTAGTTGGATTCTGTGATGCTGACTATGCTGGAGACAAGATTGAAAGGAAGTCCACCAGTGGGAATGGTCAGTTTCTTGGTGAAAATCTGATATCTTGGGCCAGCAAGAGACAAGCAACCATTGCTTTGTCAACAGCAGAAGCAGAATACATCTCAGCTGCAAGTTGTAGCACACAACTGCTCTGGATGAAACACCAATTAGAGGATTATCAGATTCATGCAGATAACGTTCCAATTTATTGTGATAATACTGCTGCAATATGTCTGTCTAAAAATCCAATTCTGCATTCTAGAGCCAAGCACATAGAAATAAAACATCATTTTATAAGAGATTATGTTCAGAAAGGTGTTTTAGATATTCAGTTCATTGATACTGATCATCAATGGGCTGACATATTCACAAAACCCCTAACAGAAGAAAGATTCAATTTTATTAAAAAGAATCTGAACATGCACTTTATCTCTTGAAAATGTGCTTGAATCTGAATGAAAACTGAGACCCTGAGTTTATCATAAGCTAAGACTTATCAGACATTCATTTTTTTTGAAAGTCTGAAGAAAGTTAAGCCTAAAAACTTCAGAGTCTGAAGGTTCAGAACCTGGATTTTCTGACTACTGAATCTGATAGAAATCAAATGTTTGGTCAGAATCTGATAAGTATAACCTTGGGCAATGATGATTAAAGCTTTGAAAGTTTATACTCTATCCCTCCCAAAGTCATCAATATAAAAATGTGATTTTCTGCCTTGATATCAAATGCTAAAATTGCTTAACAAACAATCTCAGTTGGTATCAGTCTATTTTTTTAAAAGTTTTAACATAGACACATTTTGATGCTCAATTTGTATCAGACAATGTTCAGGTTTTCAGAACTTATTTTAAAATTGGTATCAGTTGGTCTGAAAGATTTCAGCAGCACTTGAACTTTTGAGTCCACACTGAACCATATGCTATAACTTGGTATCAGCACTGAACCATATTTTGGTATCAGGTTCTGATATAAGTTCAGCAGTATTAAAACCTTCAGTTGATTTCAGTAGATATATTATCTGAACCATTTTTTTTTAAAAATAGCTCAGACTTGCTCTGATACTGAACAAAATTACTGAACAACTATGTCTGAACAAAGAATGCTCTGATCAAAAGCTCTGAACTATTTTTTCTACTTCTGAACAACATTCTATTTTCAATGCAATGTCATATACTCATTGAAAATCAAGTTTGCTCTGATACTCATCCTTGCTGCTTGATTATCTATATGATTGCATAATTATCTCACATGTCTTTTCAAACTCTCTCAATATTCTGAAATTTTTTGCAAGGGGGAGAGATGTTTTCAAACTCTCTTAACAAAAAGGGGGAGAGATGTCATATACACATGTTTTTCAAACTCTTTTAAAAATTTTTGTTGATGACAAAAGGGGGAGAAATGTAAAACAAGTATTAAAGCTCCTGAGCTCAAAATATAAGTTAAAATCTGAATGAAATTAGCTTATGAAAGGGGAGTAAGGCACTAAGACCTGAGGCTCTGAACATAAGTTAAGGTCTGACTGAATTTAACTTATGAGAACTGTGTTTAACTTTAACTCTTAGCCTCTGAATTGAAATTATGTGAGATACATAACTCTTAGTGAGTTAAAATGAATTTAAAATAACTTGGATAAGACTCAGGGAGCTTACAAAACTCATCCTGTGGATTATCACACTTAGGGGGAGAGCTTACAAACCTCAGAACCTGAAGTCAGCAAGTTATTTATGATTCTGAGTGTTAATTTCACTTAATTGTTTTAAGTTGAGTTTAATTAACTTGGATAAGAATCAAGGGGAGCTTACAAACCTAACCTTGAGGATTATCAGACCTAGGGGGAGCTTACAAACCTCTCCTGAAGTCAGTTTGTTAATTAAACTTAACAACAATTCTGAAACTTTCACATTTGTGATTTAAACTGAACTTAATTAACTTGGATCAGACTCAGGAGGTGCTTACAAACCTCACACCCTGCAGTTAACTTGTTAATTAAGTTAACAACAATTTTCTGATTAATACTTATGTTTGTCATCATCAAAAAGGGGGAGATTGTTGGAACAAAATGTGTTAAACAACTCTCTTCTGAATTAAGGGGGAGATTGTTGGAACATTATGTATAAACATATCTCTCTTTGTGGTTTTGATGATAACAAAAGTGTTAAATAGAAAATTGGTTATTTTCTAATGCTTTGTTCAAGTGATTTCAGAACCACGTGTTTAATGATTGGTAATTGATAATGGTTATGAAAGAACAAGCTTAGAGCAAGAAAGGAAAGCTTAGAAGCAATGTTGCAAAGCTGGAAGAAAACTGGGTCTGAAGAGTGCTCCTGAAGTGGGAGTCTGAAGCTTGCGTCTGAAGACTGCTTCTGAAGTCTGAGTCTGAAGGAAGTCAACAAAAGTCAACGTCTGAAGACCTGCTTCTGAAGTCTGAGTCTGAAGAAGTGCTTCTGAAGTACTGTTCACGCAGAAGCTTCTGAAGGGTGATGTGGCAAGGAAAGCAACTGTTACTGTGCGCATTTAATGCCTGGATATGTCAGAACAACTCAATGGAACAGTTGTCTCCCTGACTCAAACATTCCCCAGCTTTTAAGGAAAGCAAATTCAAAAATGGCTGCTGCACTCTGTTTTCTGGAAAAGTTCAGCACATAATTGCAGCTAACCTAGCTCTCAATTTGCAACGGCTCTTTGCTTAATTTCTGCAAGTCTTCAACAGCTCTAATTTCCTCTATAAAAGGAAGAAGAATTGAAGAAGAATTTGTTTAAGACTCTTGAAACAAAACTGCTTAACCTGTGCTCTGTTTTTGCTGTCAAAACTCATAAGTTCACAAAACTCTTAGAAATTCTTTTAGTCTTTGTAACTTAGAATTTCTTAAGGTTAAGAGTCTTAACCTGTGTTGTATTAAGAGAACACCTCTGATATTTTATTAAGTGTTCAACCCAAACTCATTTCTTTGTAATTCAGTTTGGTCCTTAAGTCTTAGTCTGAATACCGAGCAATTGTAACCTCATTCCTTTGTGGTCTGAGCTGTTAGTCACATTCCTGTGTGGTCTGTGCAGGGAATCTTATTCCTTTGTGGTCTAAGCAAGATTGGTTCATTCCTTAGTGGTCTGAACATTAGAAGTCTTATTCCTTGGTGGTCTAAGCAACTGGAAATCTCATTCCTTGTGGTCTGAGTAATTGTAATCAGGCTGATTATAGTTGAAATCTCTTGTTGGATAACAAGGGGACTGGACTACTTCCAACATTTGGAAGGAACCAATATAAATCTTTGTGTGTCTCTCTTTCCCTCTCTCTTTTCATTTTGAATCCGCTGCAATACTCTTTGATAATAGTTCAGAACTTGTTTTTGAACTAGTCTTAAGCTTTGAAAAGAAAGAAAACCAGTTTTTGAGCACACACAATTCAACCCCCCCCTTCTTGTGTGTGTTTTTCTCACCTTCAATATTTTATTCAGTGTATGCTTATGTGCAAGATTCCAATCAGATGCTAGAGAATCTCATAACTGTTGTCAAGAGAATCTTCAGGTATCTGAAAGGAACAACTAATCTTGGACTTCTTTATAAGAAATCCTTAGATTATAAGTTGGTTGGATTCTGTGATGCTGATTATGCTGGTGATAAGATTGAAAGAAAATCCACCTGTGGAAATTGTCAATTCCTTGGTGAGAATTTGATATCCTGGGCCAGCAAAAGACAATCAACTATTGCATTGTCAACAACAAAAGCAGAATACGTCTCAGCTGCAAGTTGTTGCACACAACTACTCTGGATGAAACATCAGTTGGAAGACTATCAGATTCATGAAGACATCATTCCTATCTTTTGTGATAATACTGCTGCAATTTATTTGTCTAAAAATCCTATTCTATATTCAAGAGCCAAGCATATTGAAATTAAACATCATTTTATTAGAGATTATGTTCAGAAGGGTGTTTTGGATATTCAATTCATTGATATTGATCATCAGTGGGCTGATATATTTACAAAACCCCTAGCAGAAGATAGATTTAATTTTATTTAAAAGAATCTGAACATGCATTTAATCTCTGAAAAAAATTGCTTGACTCTGAATAGAAACTGAGAATCTGAAGTTCATCAGAAGCTAAGACTTATGAGACACTCACTTTGAGAGTCTGAAGTAAGTTCAGCCTCTGAAGACATCAGAGTCTGAATTTTTGACTTCTGATAAAACTCAATATAAGTGGACACTTTACACGTGGCCCACTAATGAGAGAGAATCTGAACAGTAGTCTGACACATGGTCAGAAACTGGTAAGTTATAACTGTTGGGCAGTGATGAGTTAGTTTTGAAAGTTGTTCTTTGCACCCTCCTAAAGTCATTAATGTGCAGTTGTGTTTAATGCTTTTTGTCTGCTTTCAGTTTCTGAAACGTTTTAACAAAAGCACTCAAAACACTTTCACATCTTACACGTTCAGTTTTCAGACCCATTTAAAAACACTCAAATGTTTTATGAAAGAGTTCAGTAGTACTGAACCATATGCTCTGAACAATTTTGTCTGAACTCTGAACATTTTTATCTCACGTTTTAACTCTCTTTTGTCTTAAATTCTTGAACATTTTTTTGTTGATGACAAAAGGGGGATGTCGCGGTGATTTTTGGATATCAAGCTATTAATTAGCGTTGACTCGCAATTTTATGATTCACCACCGATCTTTTATTTTTCCGAGGAAAAGGGAGAAAGTTCGAAAACCCTATTTATTAGAGAGATCAAAGGTCCGGGGGTTGGTTACGCAAAGGGAAGGTATTAGCACCCTAAACGTCTATAGTACTCTATAGGAACCTCTTGCTTATTTTTATCTTTATGCTAAATTATTATTTGTTTGTAAAATAAAAGCTTAAGTGTGAAAAGATTAAAGTGATGAAATTGAAAAAAAAAGGAAAATGTTTTTTGTTATTTTTATTGATTTGGAAAGACAAAGCCTTTTGCCTACGTACCCGAGTGGGATCAAAATCACGTAGTTCGGGGTAAAAAGATAAGTGAGTGGTTTTGGTTGATTTTAAAGTTTGAAAAAGGTTTTAAGAAAGATGAGAGGCCGTAAAGGCATAGAAAAATAAAAAGAAGTGAGTTTGATTGATTTTAATTTGAAGAAGGCAAGTTTTGATTGATTAAAGGTTGATTAAAAATTTGATTAAGAAAAGAAAGATAAGATTGACTTTTTTTTGAAAATTTTGATTATAAAATGTTTTTGAGTTTTGACTTTTTTGACTTTTTTTTGAGAAAGATTTTGATTAGGTCCTAAGGTCCTGAGACTAAATTATGCTGAGAAAATCTAACGCGCCGGATCCCTCAAAATGACGTTGGATCGAGTGAGGGTCCTTTTCCTCGGATACGGTCCAAATTACATAATCGCCCTCGACATAAAGCATAAAAAATAAATGTGGTGTCGGTGCATATTCTCATTTATATTTTATTTACATTGGACCTAGATACATTCTAATGGCAAGAAAATAAATGACAAAAATAATAAAATAAAATAAAAATTGTAATTGCATTAAAGTAAATATGCTAAAAGAAATAAAAAATGCATAAAATGT
Source organism: Medicago ruthenica (assembly GCA_018208015.1). Taxonomy (NCBI): domain Eukaryota; kingdom Viridiplantae; phylum Streptophyta; class Magnoliopsida; order Fabales; family Fabaceae; genus Medicago; species Medicago ruthenica. Next base: position 58,361,848 of record CM031377.1, on the reverse strand, counting down.
AAAACAACAAATAAATATGGTGCTTAAAGTAAATAAAAAATAATAAAAATGCAAGGCATAAAATAAATATGATGCTGAAAATAAAATAAAAATGCAAGACAATAAAAATAAACATGATGCTAAAAGAAAATAAAAATGCAAGACAATAAAATAAATATGATGCGTAAAATAAAAGAAAATAAAAATGCAAGGCAAAAAATAAATATGGAGCTGGAAAATAAAATGCAAGACTGAATATTAAATATGGTGCTGGAAAATAAATAAAGAAAATAAAAAATGCAAGGCATAAAATTAAATATGATGCATAAAATAAAAGAAAATGTAAAATGCAAGACAAAAAAATAAATATGATGCAATAAAATAAAAAATAAAAAAAAATGCATAGTACTGGAAATTAAAAGCTGTTGGGTTTTTGTAGATTGGCTACATTTTGCAAAAACATCTACTAGCCAGATGCTGGGACAGATGTGGTGGCATATGGAACAGCATTACGTGAGTTGTGATTTCGCGCCAGCTAGCGCTTTATATTTGTGTACGCAATCTTCCATAGATTTGCCTGAAGATTTATTTTCCTCTAGCTTGCTGATCAAGGCGCGTGTATCTGATTGAAGATTTGCTTGAAGTTTTATTTGCCTTGCTATTTGTTCTCCAAGATATCATTCTATATTTGGAAGCTTTTTATTATTTCTAGAAGATCGTTTTTCAGCTGGACCGGTCAATGTCCATGCTCTATTTGAAGCCCAGACCCGTGGTATCTCAGTACTATATATTCATGAAGGCAAACCCTAGTTGGGTAACTAAAAACCGTGTGTGTTAGTAAAGCGTGTGTTTTAAGGTTTTTAGGGTTTTGTTTGTTAATTGTGAGCCTTGCTTGTATCTCCCTGATTCAAGCTAAGGACTGAGTTTGTTTTGAGTTGTAATTTGTAAGCTGCTCCTAAGCTTTTAAGTACGGAGTGAGTATGTGTTATTAGCGTGTGTTTCTCTTGGTTGAGTTTTGTGTTTTGTGTGTTTGATAACAATACTGTGTGTGTTGTTCGTAGGAATTGAGACGGGGTCTCATATCTAGGAGTTCCTAGATAGAGTTGCCACTGGTAGGGTCTAGGTGCAAAGTCAAGTAGTGGGTCTGCGTTGGTCTTTTCACTAGAACTATAATAGTGGAATCATTCCTGGATTGGTATCCCCCAGAGTAGGAGAGTTGCTCCGAACTGGGTTAACAAACTCACTGTGTACTTTACTTTTCCGCTGTGTCTCTTTTAATTTGTGCTTTGTTACGTTGCGCTATTTTAATTATTGTTCTGAGTAGACACGCGCTCGGACAGTTGTGCCATCATTGTGCACAGCATATTTTAGTCAGGTTGCCAGGAATTTCAATTGGCATCAGAGCAGGCACCCTGTTCTGTGTGGGTGAGCTCCAGGGAAAGAAGTTTCTGGCTCAATGGATAAAGAAGGAGGACTGGTGAACAGACCACCCTTGTTGGATGGGTCAAACTATGACATTTGGAAATCACGCATGACAGCTTTCTTGAAATCTCTAGACAGTAGAGCCTGGAAGGCTGTGATCAAGGCATGGGTTCCTCCTAAAATAAAAGATGCGAATAATGTTGATACTGATGAGTTGAAACCAGAAGAGGAGTGGTCTACAGAAGAAGACACTGCAGCTATTGGAAACTCTAAAGCCCTAAATGCTTTGTTTAATGGTGTTGACAAAAACATGTTCAGGTTGATTAAACAATGTACTATTGCCAAGGAAGCTTGGGATATCCTAAGAACAGCTCATGAAGGTACTCAAAAGGTCAAGAAGTCAAGGCTACAAATGCTAACAACACAGTTTGAGAATTTGAGAATGAAAGAAGGAGAGAGTATTCATGACTTTCACATGAATGTGCTAGAATATGCTAACACATTTGAATCCTTGGGGGAAAAGATATCTGATGAAAAACTGGTAAGCAAAATTCTCAGGTCCCTGCCTAAGAAATTTGATATGAAAGTATGTGCTATTGAGGAGGCCCAAGATATTGGAGATATGAAAGTTGATGAGTTGATTGGATCTCTTCAAACTTTTGAATTAAAGGTTAATGAAAGATCTGAAAAGAAAGACAAGAACATTGCTTTCATCTCCAACACTGATGAAGATGATGTGGAGAGTAATTTAGATACTGATGAGAGCATCTCTGAAGATATTGTGATGTTGGGCAAACAATTTAATAAAGTTGTGAAGAGGATGGACAGACGCCCTAGGACAAATGCTCCGGACAACAGTCGCAGCATCCTTAAAAATGTCAACAATCAGAGGAAACCTAGAACAGATGACAAAATTAATCAAAGCAAAGGGGTGCAATGCCATGAATGCGAAGGTTTTGGTCACATCAGAACTGAGTGTGCAACGTATCTGAAGAAACAAAAGAAGGTGATGAATGTGTCTTGGACGGATGAGGATGAATCAGAAGAAGAATCTGAAACTGCAAAACATGTGAATGCCCTGACTGGAGTGTGCACATCTGACCATGAATCTAGTGAGGAAGAGGTAACGTATGATGAATTGGCTGATTCTTATAAGGAGCTATATCTCAAAAGTGAGGAAGTTTGTAGAACTTTAGAAAAACAAAAGAGGACCATTACTCTCTTGCAAGCTGAGAAAGACAAACTTCTGAAAATAAACTCAGACCTCAATGATGAGGTTATCTTACTTACTTCCAAGATTGGCAATATGAACAAGCAACTGCGGATGATGAACAAAGGTACTGATGCTTTAGACGAAATTTTGGAAATAGGACAGAAACCTGGAGATTCTAAAGGTATTGGGTTTGACTACAGTTCCATGCCTCAGCAGAAACAATTACCAGCAAGACAATTTGTGCCACCTGTTAATACTCATGATCATACTATGTCAAGACAGATGCCCCAGCATCAGGTGAGACAACAGGCATCTGGATATAGGCCCAGATCAAAAGGAAGGAATTACAGTTGGGTATGTCACTACTGTGGAAGAAAAGGACATATTAGACCTTTCTGTTTCAAATTACATGGTTACCCAGACAGGACCCATTCACCAAGACCTGATCCCATAGTAAAGATCACCAAGAAGCAGTGGAAGCAAAAAACTGATAATTTCACAAGCAACACTATGGATCCGAGAAAAATAGAACCAGAAGCTGATGAGATTGCTCAAATTGCTCATACATCTCTGAGAGTGTCATCCAGAAATGATTGGTACTTTGACAGTGGATGTTCCAGACATATGACTGGTGATAAAAATTACTTGACTGATGTTAAGCCTTATGCTACAAGCTTTGTGACTTTTGGGGATGGAGCCAAAGGAGAAATAAAGGGTGTAGGAAATCTTGTGGAAGAGGGTCTACCCAAACTTGATAAGGTGCTTCTTGTGAAAGGATTAACTGCAAACTTAATTAGTATTAGTCAACTGTGTGATCAAGGAATGAAGGTCAACTTTACTAAGAGTGAATGCTTAGTGGCTAACAGTGAAGGGGACATCCTGATGAAAGGTGTTAGATCAAAGGACAATTGCTACTTGTGGGTCTCTCAAGATAAAGCAAAGTTATCTACTTGTCTAATAACCAAAGAAGATGAAGTTAAGCTATGGCACCAAAAGCTTGGACATCTGAATCTCAGAAGCATGAAGAAAGCTATTGCTGAAGGAGCCATCAGAGGTTTACCAAAACTCCAAATTCAGGAAGGAAGTATATGTGGAGAATGCCAGATAGGAAAACAGACCAAGATGCCTCACCAAAAGCTGCAACATCTGTCCACATCCAGAGTTCTTGAGCTATTGCATATGGATTTAATGGGACCCATGCAAGTCGAAAGCTTAGGTGGTAAGAAGTATGCTTTTGTTGTTGTTGATGATTTTTCTAGATACACTTGGATAAATTTCATTAAGGAGAAATCAGACACTTTTGAAAAATTCAAGGATCTTTGCTTACAACTTCAGAGAGAAAAGGATTGTGGAATTGTTAGAATCAGAAGTGACCATGGGAAGGAGTTTGAGAATGGTAAGTTCTCTGATTTCTGTATTTCTGAAGGAATATTTCATGAGTTCTCTGCACCCATTACTCCTCAACAAAATGGGATAGTAGAAAGGAAGAACAGGACCTTGCAAGAATCTGCCAGGGTTATGCTACATGCAAAGAAGCTGCCATTTTTCTTTTGGGCTGAAGCCATGAACACAGCCTGCTATATTCATAATAGAGTGACTTTGAGAAAAGGTACATCTACAACCTTGTACGAGCTATGGAAGGACAGGAAGCCAACAGTGAAGCACTTCCATGTGTTTGGTAGTAAGTGTTATATTCTAGCTGACAGGGAACCAAGAAGAAAGATGGATGCTAAAAGTGAAGAGGGAATCTTTCTAGGGTATTCTACAAACAGCAGAGCCTATAGAGTATACAACTCCAGAACCAAGACAGTGATGGAATCCATAAATGTTGTTGTAGATGATGAAGGAAATAATGCGATGCCAGATGATGCTACATTTGACGCAGTATCTGACCTACAGGAAGCAAAGAAAGTAGATGAAGCAAGTGATAAGCAAGATTCTGAAGTAACTGGCCCAGAGAAGACTGCTCCCAACAAAGGACCATCTATCAGAGTTCAGAAAAATCATCCCATAGAACAAGTCATTGGCGATCCTAACCAAGGGATCACAACTAGAAGGAACCATGATGAGGTATCAAATTCTTGTTTTATATCTAAACTTGAACCAAAGAATGTTAAGGAAGCTCTAACTGATGAGTACTGGATAAATGCTATGCAAGAAGAATTAACTCAGTTCAAGAGAAGTAATGTGTGGGACCTAGTTCCTAGACCAGATAATGTGAATGTCATAGGTACCAAGTGGGTTTATAAAAACAAGTCTGATGAAAATGGTACTATCACTAGAAACAAAGCCAGACTGGTTGCACAAGGATATTCTCAAATTGAAGGTGTAGACTTTGATGAGACTTTTGCTCCTGTAGCTAGGTTGGAATCTATTAGATTGTTACTTGGGATTGCATGCATACTAAAATTCAAGTTGTATCAGATGGATGTCAAGAGTGCCTTTCTCAATGGGTACTTAAATGAAGAGGTTTATGTGGAACAGCCTAAAGGCTTCATTGATCCTAGTTATCCAAACCATGTGTACAAATTGAAAAAAGCTCTATATGGCCTGAAGCAAGCTCCTAGAGCTTGGTATGAGAGACTTGCTGAGTTTCTAATCAACCATGGCTATAGGAAGGGAGGAAATGACAAGACCCTGTTTGTGAAAGATGAAAATGGACAGTTGATGATTGCTCAAATATATGTAGATGACATAGTCTTTGGAGGAATGTCTGACCAGATGATAGAGCATTTTGTTCAGCAAATGCAATCTGAATTTGAGATGAGTCTTGTAGGTGAGCTAAAGTTCTTTCTTGGTCTTCAAGTGAAACAAATGGAAGATACTATATTTATCTCTCAAAGTAAGTATGCTAAAAATATAGTCAAGAAATTTGGGATGGAAAATGCTGCTCATAAAAGAACTCCTGCTCCCACACATGTAAAATTATCAAAGGATGAGAAAGGTGTGGATGTTGACCAAAGCATGTATAGGAGTATGATAGGAAGTCTTCTATATCTTACAGCAAGTAGGCCAGATATCACATTTGCAGTTGGAGTGTGTGCCAGGTACCAAGCTGAACCAAAAATAAGTCATCTGACTCAGGTAAAGAGAATTCTGAAGTATGTGAATGGTACTAGTGACTATGGTATGTTGTATTCTCATGGGGAAAGCACTGTGTTGTTTGGATATTGTGATGCTGACTGGGCTGGAAGTGCAGATGATAGGAAAAGTACCTCTGGTGGATGTTTCTTTCTAGGCAACAACCTTATATCCTGGTTCAGTAAGAAGCAAAATTGCATTTCTTTGTCTACAGCTGAAGCTGAGTACATAGCAGCTGGTAGTAGTTGTTCTCAATTGTTGTGGATGAGACAGATGCTGAGTGAGTACAATGTCAAGACAGATGCTATGACATTATATTGTGACAATCTGAGTGCAATTAATATCTCCAAAAATCCTATTCAACATAGCAGGACCAAACACATTGACATTAGACATCATTTTATAAGGGATCTTGTTGAAGACAAAACTGTTACTCTTGAACATGTTCCAACTGAAGAGCAATTAGCAGATATTTTTACCAAAGCCCTTGATGCTAATCAATTTGAAAAATTAAGACGGAAGTTGGGGATGTGCTTAGTTGAAGAATTGTAGCAATTAATGTGCAAGGGACGTGCAGCTATTATTTTTTCCCTCGTCAACCGCTTATTGCACGTCACTCAAGGAGGTTATTGCTCACTTGCCTTTTTCAAAACTCTTGCACGTTATCATCATTACCTCTGTCCTAACTTCTCTCAACCTCTCATTGCCTCTCTTACCGCGCACATCTTCATTCAAAAAACTTCCACTTCTCATACCTTCACATTCGACATCATCACCATGGCTGATTCGTCTTCGCATCCAACTACACAAGATCAAGCTGATGCCGTCATCACTGATGCGCAACCCCTCACCACTATCCCTAGCGCTCCTACTAAGAAGCGTCGAACTAGGGCTTCTGCACCACGAAGGAAGACACCTGCCAAATCTAGCAAGGCTGCCTCCTCCACCGCTGTGAACACCAGATCAAAATCAAAAGGTAAATCTTCTACCACTCCTGTTGCTCCAAAAGTAGGACTTAGTATGGGTGATCTGTACCTTAAGGACAACCCTTTTGTATCGACTGTTGTTGAACCACATGCTGAACCTTCTGTCACTGAATCTGAACATGTCGCTGTTGAGAGTACTGTTGCCATGCCCGAAACCCTAGGTTCTGATAATCCTAAGGTAGATGAAAAATTAGCTGATGATTCTTCGAATTCTCCTATTGAGAAAGATGTAACTACTGGTTCTGGTGAAAAGAATGATGTTGATGAGGCCGTGTCTGAGACACCTGCTGATTCCCCTGCCTCCACAAAGAATGCTGTGACAGATGCTCCCGCATCTTTGTCACAAGCTAGAGAGGAGCCTGATGTTGTGGTTCCCAATATTTCTGGTTCTGTAAGTATTGCTGAAAGTGAGTCCTCAGAGTCTGAAGATGAAGGGACTGAGACTCAAGATGTTATAGGTGATCCTGAGACTGATATTTTAGACTGTGCTGACCCTATTGTTGTTGAGGAAGCTGTGCCTGAAGAAAGACCTCAGGCAGAAACTGGTGCTATTGGTGTTGCTCGCAGGACAAGGAGCAAATCTGAAAAATCTGCTACTGTTGTTAGTGAAGGAGAAAAGGATAGGAAGAAGAAAACTGTAAAGGCTGGGAAGAGACCTGTGTATGGTCCCCCCAAAGCTGGAAGCAAGAAAGTGGCTCAAAGTGGTCACAAGAAGAAGAGCTTAAAAAGAAAAGACCCTCCCTCTAGTGACTCTGAGTTTGAGGTTGCTGAGCCTGAAGCTGCCACATCTGGTGGGGCTTCCAGAAAAACAATGAAGGGAATGAAGATTCCTCTGACTATTCCTCCTGCCCCTCTTGATAATGTTTCCTTTCATTTGGAAAATGGTTCCTCTAGGTGGAAGTTCATATACCACAGAAGACTGGGTCTAGAAAGAAATCTTAAAGAAGATGTGTTCAAGTGTCAAAAGCTTGTTGATTTGTTGGAGTTTGCTGGTTTGATGAAGACTGTGAGGAATTTAGGTCCTTGTTATGATAAGCTGGTCAGGGAGTTTTTGGTGAATGTTTCTGATGAGTGTGATGACTCAAGAAACCCTGAGTATAGGAAAGTTTTTGTTCGTGGTAAGTGTGTGAATTTTTCTCCTATGATGGTCAATGCATACCTTGAGAGGTCTACTGAGGAGACCCCTGAGCTTGAGGTTACTGAGGACACAATCTGCAGGACAATTACTGATAACAAGATTAGACATTGGCCAAAGCATTTGTCTTCTGCTCAACTGTCTCCTTTGTATGCTGCTTTGAATAGGATCTGTGCTCAAAATTGGACTCCCACTACTCACTCAAATTCTGTTGCATCTGGGTTGGCCAAGTTTATCTATGCTGTAGGGACTAAGTCTCCCTTTGATTATGGAGCTTATATCTTTTATCAAGTTTTGGAACATGCCAAGTCTTTTGCAATTAAGTTCCCAATTGCTTTTCCTACCCTCCTGTGTGGCATTATTCTTCAGCAACACCCTGATATTTTGATCAGTAGTGATGAGCCCTGCAAGAGGCCTGGTCCTATGGCTTTGGATTGCAGTTTGCTGTCTGAGACACATGATGCTGATGTAGCTGGTACTTCTGTCCGGACATCTGGTGTGCTCTCCAGAAAGCAGATGATAGCTGATCTTACTGAGACAAGTGCAGCCCTTGGAGCTAGGAAGGTGAAGATTGATAAGATCATTGCAGCTTTGAAGGCTGAAGCTGATGATGAGGGTGAGCAGGATGAGGAAGAAGGAGGAAATGTGCCTGTTGCTTCTGCTGATGCTACTGAGGATGCCTCTGATGATTCTGAGGATTTTTGATGTTCTTGTTTTGTTCTGATCTTTTGATGTATTTTTTTATTTTGCTGGTGACTGGGCTATGCCCTGAATTCTTATGCACCTTGTGTGCTTATGGTCTGTAATATGCATCCTATGTGATTTCTCTGCACACTTTATGGTTCTATGCACTTTCTATGAGTTTGCCCTATCTGTTGGTTGTCAGAATTTTTGGCTAAAAAGGGGGAGTAGAATATATATATATGTCCTATCTGTTGCCTGTGTGCATGCTTTGAAGCTTATATTATGTATGGTTACATGTTGAGGGGGAGTGTAGTATGTTGAGGGGGAGTACTGGTACATGCATGTTTTGAGGGGGAGCTGAGAGCTGAGCTCTTGATTTTTTATTCTTGGTGTGTGGAAATTTATTGTTTCCCTTATCTATGTGATTCCACTATATGAGAGTTTATTTCTCTCTGGTTGTTCCTATGAGGCTAGATGTTTGTGTTTTCTGGTGCATGCCTCTGATTCTACCTGCAAGCCATCTTTGACTATTTCTCGCTTGGAAGTAATCTCTTTTTATGCTACGATATTTTCTTTCCTTGTTGTGTGCTTATGTTGACGTGAAGGAAATTTTTTCTGTGTATTTCCCAAAGAACTGGCTCTAGAGTGTTTTAGCCAAAATTTGCCAAAGGGGGAGATTGTTGGGTTTTTGTAGATTGGCTACATTTTGCAAAAACATCTACTAGCCAGATGCTGGGACAGATGTGGTGGCATATGGAACAGCATTACGTGAGTTGTGATTTCGCGCCAGCTAGCGCTTTATATTTGTGTACGCAATCTTCCATAGATTTGCCTGAAGATTTATTTTCCTCTAGCTTGCTGATCAAGGCGCGTGTATCTGATTGAAGATTTGCTTGAAGTTTTATTTGCCTTGCTATTTGTTCTCCAAGATATCATTCTATATTTGGAAGCTTTTTATTATTTCTAGAAGATCGTTTTTCAGCTGGACCGGTCAATGTCCATGCTCTATTTGAAGCCCAGACCCGTGGTATCTCAGTACTATATATTCATGAAGGCAAACCCTAGTTGGGTAACTAAAAACCGTGTGTGTTAGTAAAGCGTGTGTTTTAAGGTTTTTAGGGTTTTGTTTGTTAATTGTGAGCCTTGCTTGTATCTCCCTGATTCAAGCTAAGGACTGAGTTTGTTTTGAGTTGTAATTTGTAAGCTGCTCCTAAGCTTTTAAGTACGGAGTGAGTATGTGTTATTAGCGTGTGTTTCTCTTGGTTGAGTTTTGTGTTTTGTGTGTTTGATAACAATACTGTGTGTGTTGTTCGTAGGAATTGAGACGGGGTCTCATATCTAGGAGTTCCTAGATAGAGTTGCCACTGGTAGGGTCTAGGTGCAAAGTCAAGTAGTGGGTCTGCGTTGGTCTTTTCACTAGAACTATAATAGTGGAATCATTCCTGGATTGGTATCCCCCAGAGTAGGAGAGTTGCTCCGAACTGGGTTAACAAACTCACTGTGTACTTTACTTTTCCGCTGTGTCTCTTTTAATTTGTGCTTTGTTACGTTGCGCTATTTTAATTATTGTTCTGAGTAGACACGCGCTCGGACAGTTGTGCCATCATTGTGCACAGCATATTTTAGTCAGGTTGCCAGGAATTTCAAAAGCAATAAATAAAGTGTTTAAAATAAAAGAAATAAAAAAAATGCAAGAAATAAGAAATAATAAAAAAAATAAAAGAATAGAGAGGAAGAAAGGGGGTGCAGAAATAATAAGGGGAGTGCAGAAAGTAAAAGAGTAGAAATCAGAAAAAAGAAAAGGAAAGAGGAGAATGGGCCAAGTCCAAAAAGCTGAGTCCAGGGAGAACCGGTCTGGTTCGGTCCGAAAGAACCAGACCGGTTCAGCAGTCTACTTAAGTCAGAACCCGGTTTTTTAATTCATTTTTCATCTTTCTTTCTCTTTCCTCTCCTTATCTTTTCACTTCTTCTCTCAGCATTCTCACGTTTTCTCACTGTCCTCTCCATTCTCTCTCACGTCCTCTCACATTCTTATCCTCCTTTCCATTTTTTTTTCACGTCCACTCACATTCCTACTTCCTTCTTTTTTTAAACTAACAACACTAATCCACACCCTTTTTTACACTCTTCTCCAACACTGTATTCAGATTTGCGAAAGAAAAAAAAAGAGAAGCTAGATCTACGGTTTTGAGCTTCGGAAATCTACCTCTTGATTTCTGTTTCTGTGAACTTCGTTGTTGTTGTTACGGTTCTGGTTTCGTGATGCTTGAGGTTTGGTTGTGGATTCGGACTATGTGATGGTTTTTGTGGTTGTTTTGTGTTTCGGAATCCAAGCTTGGCCGAATCTGTTTGTGATTTGGGTTGCTTGGATTTTCGATTTTTAGTAAAAGCCTGGCTGAAATCTGTTTGTGATTTGGGTTGCTTGGATTTTTGATTTTGTTTGATTTTCCGGTGGCCGGAAAATGGATTGTGTTGGTGGTTGTGGGTGGTTGGTGGGTATTGCTGGTGGTGGTTCTGATTTCTGACTGGTACTGTGCTGATTGGCTCCCTGTACTTTTCGTGAACAGTGCTATTTATAGTAAAATAATGGGTAAAAACGAAAAAAGACTGAAATGCCCCTCTGGGCCTTGGACAAAAATCAGACTGAAAATGGACTTAAAAAGAATAAAATCAAAATAATAAAACACAATAATTAAAAAAACGAAAATACACACAAAAAAAATAAAAACTAATAAAAAGAAAAAAAAAATAAAAGAAAAGAAATAAACAATAATAATAAAAAATAAAAATAATAATAAAACAACAGAAAATAAAAATAATAAAACGGTTGCCTTCGGAACAAAAATGAGGTATTTTAAAATACCTCCCTGCCGAAATTTCGTCTGAAACGACGAAAATTTCTGGCTTAAAAAACGAGCGAAACGGATTGAACACGGGTCGAAAATGGGGTATGACAGGGGAGTAAGTAACAAGTATTTCAGGCTCTGAGCCATGTCAGAATATAAGTTAATTATTGAAAATTAATTAACTTAGGAGAACATCTTCTCATCTCTTAGCCTCTGATTAATCTTTTGTGAGATAATTCTGTGAAAAATCTGTCAAAAACATTTTGGATTTTTCACCTTTTGATTTAAATTGAATTTAATTAACCTGGATAAGACTCAGGGGGAGCTTACAAACCTCAGACCCTGAAGTCAACTTGTTAATTAAATTAACAACAATTTTCTATTAATACTTGTGTTTGTCGTCATCAAAAAGGGGGAGATTGTTGGAACAAAATGTATGAACAAGTCCCTTTTGAGTTTTGATGATAACAAAGTGTTAAAAAGAAAATTGGATATGCTAATCCTTGTTCTACGTGTGCAGGATCATACGCTGAAAGTATGTATCTAATAGTGGTTTAGAACGAACAAGTTAAGAGCAAAGGAAAATATTGAAGCTTGTAATGCAAGTCTGAAGACAATCAGCGTCTGAGGATCAGCATCTGACGATCAGCGTCTGAAGGTCAGCGTGTGAAGTTCAGCGTCTGATGAACAATGTCTGAAGGTCAGCGTCTGAAGATCAGCGTCTGATGAACAGTGTCTGAAGATTGAGAGTCTGAAGTTTGAAGTCTGAAGGAAACTCAGAAGTCAACTGATGTCACTGTCAACAATACAAAGTGCTCTGCAACATCCTCAGAAGTCAGAACTTCTCTCTACAACTCTGTCTCCTTAGACGAAATAGTTAATTCATTTTCAGCAAAGGATTCAAACGGCTCTTTTGGTAGGCATAACAAATCAAGGAACGAATTAATGCTGGATGAAGCTTCAATTCCAACGACTCTAATTGATGACCTGGAATATTCTCAACGGCTTTTTGTTCCTCTATAAAGAATTGAAGATTTGAAGAAGAACTGTGTGAAATAAGCATACGAGACTCTGTTATTCTGAAAGCGCATATACTCTGCCAAATTCAAAAGTCATCAATAACTATGAAATTCTTACAAACCTTCTTATCTTAGAATTTCTTAAGTATAGAGTCTGAATTTGTGTTGTATTTTGTGAACACCACTGATAGTATATCAAGTGTTCAACTCAAACATATTCTTTTGTAAATTTGTTTGATTCGAAGTCTCTCGCATGTGTGCTTGAGCAATCAGAAGTCTCTTACTTAGTGTTTGAGCATAGAAAGTCTCTTACTTTGTGTTTGAGCATTGGAAGTCTCTTACTTTATGTTTGAGCATTGGAAGTCTCTTACTATGTGTTTGAGCATTGGAAGTCTCTTACTTTGTGTTTGAGCATTGGGAGTCTCTTACTTTGTGTTTGAGCATAGGAAGTCTCTTGCTTTGTGCTTGAGCAATTGTAATCTTGGTGATTATAGTGAAAAATCTCTTGTAAGTGACAAGGGGACTAGACTACTTCTGGATTGTGGAAGGAACCAGGATAATTGCTTGTGTCCTTCTCTCTTTCTCTCTCATCTACTTTATATCCGCTGCAAAACAACTCTGAAAATAGCTTCAGAATCTGATCAATATCAGACTCTGAACTAACCTAAGTTTTTGAGAAAGAAAAAGGCCAACATAATTCACCCCCCCTTCTTGTGTTTTTCTCACCTTCAACTTCTTCACAATCCAGATTGGTGATGACTGGGAAATCTTCAAGATAGATGGGATTTGACCTTCTGATACAAAATGGCATGTCAGAGGCTCTTGCTTTCTTAATGATTTTCAATTGTACCAGAGCCTGAGCATCAAAAGTTTTCCCAAAGATGACTCCAGTATCTTCAACTGCTTGTAACTCGTTGATCTTTTCGATAATCCTGATTTGATATAAGATATCTGACAAAAGTCTCCCATACGGAATAACTGTCTTTTGTTCCTTGATGCTATCACACAGATGGTTGAAGATGTACTTTGGTAGATTCACTGGATCTCTGCTCAGGATCATTGTTGCAAGGAGTCTGTGATCCCAACTCACTGTCCTACTTTCTCCTTCTTGAATGGGTTGAATGCATCCATATATGAATCTGACTACTACCATTGCCAAGTGATTTATGATCACATCTTCTGACTCATACAGAGTCTTCTTCATGATGTTTCGAAAAATTGTATTATTGTTGGTATCTTTGTAATACGCTCCAGATTCTTCAATTTTAAGTAGTTTTGCAATCAGACTTTTGTAATGACCAACTCCGCTCCTAAGACAGATGATCTGATTTCTGTCTCAAAAAACTCTTTCAAGCCAAGTTCCTTTCTTGACTTCTTAGCATTCATGGGATCCTATTCCCTTGCTCTTTTGAGTTCTTCTTATGTTGCCCGTTTATCAACCACTACTGCTCTAACCCAAAAGTATTTTACAAGTTCAGAGTAGGTTGGTCAGTTTAGCAGACCAACATAGTGATTCCATTTGTGAGCATTGATAACGCTTAGCAGGTCGATTATGTTCTCTTGTAACCCGTATAAATAAAAGATGTCTTTTAGCATTACAGATAACTCCTATTTTGGTATACTCATTGTTTTCAGCTTATGATTGAACTCAGCAATTTGAGAGGTTGACGAGGCCATTGGAATTTCTGAAGGCTTTTGGTTTCTAGGGTTATCTTTGAAAAAGGGCGTTTTTCTGGAGGAGGCTTGAGAACAAACAGTGTGAGATTTGAAAGTGATTGTGTGTGAATGATTGTGTAAAAAGTACCTTTTTGATCAAAACGTTTTGTATACCCAAATACGAATGAAAACAAATTTTAACGTTAATGGGGGCGCGATACATAGCATTCAAAGCAATACCATCAAATTCTTACGGTTATTACCCAACAGTTAAGATACATGTCAGATAAAATTTTTAGTCTAACTGTCAAGTTTGTGGGCCAGGTGGCAGCAAAATAGTTGAAAGACTTTTCCACTTGTTTGACAGGTCAGAATCAGTTCTTATTTGATTTGAGGTATCAAAAGTTCTGATGTTATCAAAAAGCTTATTCTTATCAGACAATACTCAAGAGAGGTTTTGGTTTGAACAACTTTTGAGTACTTCAGATTATGTCCTTCAACCATATATGCACACTGTTGGATAATAAGCAGAGTCTGTCATACCTTTGCACATTCTAAGATCAGTTCTCCTGATTGAAATCTTCTTTTGATCGTACGACGTGTGTCCAACAATGTTCTTCTGAAATCAAACAGAATTCCAATTTTGATTGCCTTCATAAATAACGCCTTTCATTATATCTCATCCTTCTGAAGATGTTTTTTCTAATTTGTTCTAAGGCATCTTTTGAGCTTTATATACCTGCAAGATTTTTCAACTAGCTTTGACATGTAGTATCAAGCCTTTTTGTTAGCATGTATGTTGTGCATTGATTCCTCAACTTTATTAGTTGTAGAATAATGCATAATGTGTGCCTTGAGCTATTAGAGTATTTACCGCATAATACACTGTTAAGCTTGATCACAAATTTTTCTTCAAATAGATTCCGCTATACTCAAACATAACTGGTGCATCTGAGATTTTGATAATGAGATATAACCAGCTAATTTCCCTTTACATATGTTGTTTTTGAGAAGTTAGCTGATCTTTATATGTTGTGATTATCAATCATAACTAGTCCATATTTCTTCTTTTGCATGTGCAGAGAGTAGACAATTGATGATGTTCTGAAGATTTGAAAAGGTAGAAGAATGCTTGAGAATTGAAATATTCTTTCTAAACCATAACACTTTCTCATTACTGAGTATTAGAAGTTACCCTGTTTTCTGGTCAGTCAAGTTTTAAACATTTCTTTTAAAATATTTCCTTCTCATGATCTTGTGAACACTGTGGGCTATGTCATGTAACTGATATCCATGCATATGCTCTTATTTCATTATCATCTTATGGTGACTATCACATAATGAATTTTTACTAAGTACACCATGTTCAGACCTATTAGGTACAATAAATAAACAGATGCAGAAAGGTTACCAAATTAGTAGTCAGTCACTCCTGGTTCTCTCCAATATTCATAATACTTTCCTTTCTCAGATTCTGGGTTGGGAACATATGCAACTCTTCCATTGTAGAATGTGAGCAGCCATTGTCCAGATATGTGGTCTTCTTCTAGGATGTGAACAACTTCACTTCTCGGTACCCATATTCTCCTAAGTCCCTTCTTGTTCATCCCGGAACAACTTAATTTCCTTTATGTCTTGGGCTTAGAGCTTGACTGTTGAGGACTATCCAATGCTTTAGATTTAAAAGTGTTTGACCTTGGATTGTCTTCATTAGCTAGTCTTGAGTGACTCGGATCACGAGGCTTCATAATCTGTGGATCTGGTTCCATCACATCCTTAGACTTTTCATTCTCAGATTTTGACTTGGTCAGATTTTGTGACTTAGAAGCTTCTGACTCTGAATAACTCAGATTCTGAGCTTCTACCCCTGCTGATACAAAGTGATTGCATAATTATTCCGTTTTGTAGCTGGAACTTGACTACTTCATTGATTCTTCTTCTTGCTAGGTGTTTCTGAACAACCAATTCCTTCTCCATTGATTCTTGCTTATGCCATAGATGATGAAGGCCAATCTGCTTCTTTCAATGGAGCTAGCTAGGAACTTTTGAAGAGCTTCTTCTTCCTTTGTTAGAGTCCTAACAACATTATCCTCAGTTGCTTTCTCCATAATCTTGACCTTATCTTCAAGGTCAGATTTTCTTTCATCACAATGCCATTCAGACTTTGAAGAACATTATTTCTAACCAGAAGCTGTTCATACTGCCTCTCCATTGCAATTCTGTTAGCTTCCAACAAATCAGGTTTCTCTTTTAAGATTATATACTCTTGTTAGTTGTTCAAGCATCTTAAAGCCAGTTATTTAACATTATCAATTAACTCTTCTTTTGAGAAGAAAAGATATTCATTGTACTTTTCACTACTAGATAGTTGTCGTTTTGAGACCGATTTAGACACCAAAATAAATCGCTCACAATAGAGACCGAAATAACAACCGTTTGTTGTAAGCAATTAACCAAAACCAAGTTGGTCTCTAAATCTGTAATATCCCGCTTATTAGTATCAGTTATCAGTGTTAGAAGTAATTTATAACCGTGGCAATTTGGTAATTTATGGCAATGGCAATCTTGTGAGTATTTGAAAAGGGAGTAACAATTTAAATAGGAAAAGGAAGATATTTTTCCATTATGTTTTCTTCTCTTCCACTCTCTCAAAAAAATCAGTCTCTCTCCCTCATTTCCCTCACTCTCACGCTACTCCCTCTCACTCCAATCCTTCAAGCTTTCACCCAAAATCCTTGTGAAGTTGCTAGCAAGTGGGTTTTGAGGAGATTAGAACAAATAGAGAAGGAACAAGGAAAGGAACAAGCTAGGGTTTCTGGAATCTAGCATAACCAGCACCAATTAAGGCTTAGGTGAGCTCATCTTGGGTTATAGAACCCATCTAGAGTGACTTTTATGAGTTTTGCAAGTTATAGAAAGTTTTAGAGTTTACCCTAAATTCCTTGCTTGCTAGATCTTTGCTCATATGTGTTTATAATTGTTAATTTATGAAGGAAAATCATTTTTATCATGTTTAGGAAGCTTGGGTATCCTTGAATGGGCAAAAATGGTGGAAAAACACATTTTTACACATGACTGTACTGTCATGGTCGCTACAGCGACCAGCCGTCGCTTGTAGCGACCAGACAGGGTTTTTCCCTGCCTACTGTCGCTAGAAGCGACCAACTTGGCGCTTGAAGCGACCAAGTTCTGCCTGCTGGCGCTTGTAGCGACCAGATGGCGCTTGTAGCGACCAAGCCAGGACAGCACAACCTAGTTGAGCTGTTCTAGGGGTCCTGGAGCGCGCGGGCATGGCTTTTTGTAAATGTTTTCTCCCAATACATTTTAGAAACATAAACCACCATTTTAGTTCATTCTAAAGGCTTCCATTGGTTGAGAAAATTATACGAGCAAAGATTACGCAAGGCTTGGAAATTCATGAATTAAGTTAAACGGTTAAGTAAGTTCTAAGAGTGACATATGAGAACGATATGTCTAGAACCTTGAATAGGTTAACAGGAATAGAATTACATTCAGGTATGTTAAGGGTAGTTTATCAGGATTCCCTTAATCAGACAGATTATAGGATACCTTAGTCAAAGGTATCTAGTTCCCCAGTTCAGGCTTAGTTATATTTTTTATCAGGATAGGTATATATATATATATATATATATATATATATATATATATATATATATATATATATATCAGGAATAAAATTAATAATCAGGACAAACTTTGTGTCCTCTGCTCTCTCGACCAGTTAGAGAGAACAGGGGGTTTCAGCATTGCTGAAACGGGCAGGAACTTTCCGTGAGGATAACCACACAGAGTTATAGTGTGTCTCCTGTGCTCTCGACCAGTTAGAGAGGACGGGGGGTTCCAGATACAGCTGGAATGGGCAGGAATCTTCCGCGAGGATAACCACACACTTAGGCAAGAGGAGTCTGGTGTTAGCCTGAAATAATAGGAATTTTCACCGGTTACCAGGGGAATGTACTTCGGGGTTACTCCACCCGGGGGCATTCCGTAAAATGAACTCAGATAATATTGCTTGTTCAACGCTAACAGCTAACATTAAATGTATTCAGTAATATTCTATTATCTTATCAGGCAGAAATTAATTATCAGGCAGTTATCAGGTATCAGGTAGCAATTATCAGACGGTGATCCTAGGTTTCCCCCTTGATCACCAGCTTAGCAGGAGCAGTCAGATAACCCTCTACGGGTAAGGTTAAGACTTGGCGGTCATAGGTATCCCCAAGATTGCCGAGGTAGGCACGGCGACCCTAGGTTCCCTGAGGTTGCCAACAGTAGGTAGGGTAGGAGCTCACTGAGACATTATGTCTCATCTCTTTCCTTCTGGTGCAGGTTCTTCGCAGGTAGCACGACGTAAAGGTAAAGAGAAGGCTACGGATTGATCGTGCTGCTTATGTTTCTTTGATATTGTATCATGATGTATATGTATTGTGAAGAATGTTATGTATCGAATCTTGAGTTGTATTATAAACTTATGTATTGTGTATTCAATAAACAACTTTTCTGTATTGTATTTAATGTATCCAGTACGAAATTTTAATACTCGTAAGAGATCCTAGGCAATCTTTATATGGGTGTTACAAAATCGGTCACAAAATTTATTTAGCGACTGATTTAAAAAACAATTTTTTAGCTACCCAAATATCCCCGTCTATACTCTCTCTTAATTTCTTAATTTTTAAAATAAAAAATATTTATATTATGTAGCCACCGATTTATTGGTCACAAAAAAGATTATAAGTTTTTATTTTGGGAAATTCTTGTTTACCCATCAATAAAAGGTGGGTAATACTACCCATTCTGAGTTGGCCCAATCAAAACAATGTATTTATATAACATTAAAAATAATAGCAAACAAACAAATAACTTTGATCGGTGCCAACTCAGCATGGGTTGTGTTACCCACCTTTTATTGATGGGTACCCAAGTTGTCACTATTTTATAAGCTTCAACTTGAGCGGGTTATCAAAAAAATTTCCCCCCTTTCATGTTTTCATCAAAAATAAAACCTAAAATTTTACCTCTTGAATGAATTTTTTCTTTTACATCTTCTCTTAATATTACCCCTTTCTTCTTTTTTGGTCGTTTCACCAAAATTTCTCCTTTTCATAAGAACGGAACCCAAACATAAGAACAGAACCCTAAACACCAAAATTTCCCCTTTTCATCATTTTTCATTGAAATCAAAATCAATCATCATGAAATTGAAACTCATCATAAATGAAATTGAACCCCATTAGTAAAGATTTGTCATTTTGTTGTTCATGTTCCTCCTTTTCTCATCGTGTTCATGTTGCTGATCGTGTTTTGTTCTGTTCATCGTATTTTCTGTTTGTTCATCGTGTTTTGTTGTTCTGTTCATCGTGTTTTGTCCAGTTCTTCTTCTCAAATCGAAATCAACTGTTAATGTTCTCTTCTCGTAAGGTTTGTTCCTCTTCTCATCATCTTTGTTCATGTTCATTCAATCACTCTATTGTTATAGTCGGAACACAAATGGGTCATTTATGTATTATGTGAATATGGGTCATCTTTTTTGTTCTTGTTCATGTTTTTACTCTTGTTTCTATTTTGTGTTTCAGTTTCTTTGAATCCAAAATTGAACCCAATAGTGAAGGAAGGGAAACGATGAGACGAAGAATCGGCGGAGGATTTGTTGTCTTATAATAACTTAAAGGTACTTCTTCTAATAACTTATTATTGCTGATATTTGACAATAGCTTATAATAACTTAAAGGTACTCATCTTGTAGATAGTAACTGTGTGTAAAGATACCTGTATTAGACAATAGCTTATGTGATATTAGCTTATGTGATAGTAACTTATGTGACAGTAGCTTATGTGAGTAGCTTATGTGATATTAACTTATGTGATAGTAGCTTATGTGACAATAGTTTATATGATATTAGTTTATGTGAAATATAAACTATTGTCATATAAGCTAATAGTGATATTAACTTCCGTGACAATAGCTTATATGATATTAACTTATGTGATAGTAGCTTCGTGTCTGAAAGAGAGTTCGGTTTATGGGGTGCTAGAGGCTTGGGAGGATAATAGTAACTGGCGTTTTCATTGGCGGAGAAAACTGTTTCTATGGGAGGAAGATCAGCTTCGGCAACTTAGAGATTTAATAGTGGATTTTGTGTTGACAGAGGCGGAGGACAGTTGGTTGTGGAAGCCGGAGAGAGGGGTTGTTTTTAGTGTTAGTTCAGCTTATAAGATTCTGCAGGGCTTCATGGGGGCAAACACGAATTTGGCAATAGAAGAGGAGAGAGTTTTTAGTAGTCTTTGGAAAAGCCTGGCTCCCTCCAAGGTCATCGCTTTTTCGTGGAAACTCCTGTGGGATCGGATTCCAACCAAGACTAATTTAAGTTTGCATAATATTATTCCGGCAGAAGCTAGATCAGTTTGCGTGTGGTGTGAGGGAAGCCCAGAAAACTCAGCTCATTTATTTTTGCATTGCAATGTGGCGTGCAATGTGTGGCTCAGGATTTTCAGTTGGTTTGGAATTAATCTCACTTTTTCGCAAAGTCTATTTTTACAAATTGAGAGCTGGCTGGGGGTGGTGCGGAGGAAGAGGTTGCGGAGGGGTTTCTGGCTAATTTGGCATGCGACTGTGTGGGTAATTTGGAGATCCAGAAATGATAAGGTGTTCAATGACGTTTCTAAGAATATTGATGAGTTGGTAGAGGAAATCAAGGTGTTGTCCTGGACTTAGAAACTTAACAGATTGAAATCTCCTTCCTGCTTACTTTATGAATGGCTTTGGAATCCTGGGGATTGTCTTTTAAGGTAGCAGTTTTTGTTTTGTGACAGCGAGACGGGTGTCGTGGAATTGGGGGTCTGTTTTTGTCCTTGTTTTTGGCTTTGCGGTTGGCTTTCTGGAGCTGTGGTTCTCTTCTCTTTGTTTCTGTTATGGCCAGGCAGGGTTTGTGTTTTGTTTTATGGGAGGTTTTTGGTGGTTAGGTGTTGTTTACAAACAGCCCAACTGTGTGCAACATTGTCGTACTCAGTTGGTTATGTTTGTTTATGCAGAGAAGTGCTGCCTGGCTTTTGTTTTTGTTTCTGTGTACCTTGTTTTTGGGTGTTGTAGGGAGGGTTTTTTCCTTTGCTTGTGTTTGGGTACCCTGCATTGCTGTAAGCGCTGGGGTTTTTTTTTTCTGCTTTCTTTCGCCCCAGCTTCTCTTCTTGAGAGGTTTGGGTGCATGAATACATTTGGCCATTCAAAAAAAAAAGACAATAGCTTATGCAAACAATTTTGAAACACTTCGCAACTAATAAATTATACGAGATAACATGTGGGTTTCTGGTGCTGTCAGCCGAGTGTGTGCAGGCGAGTGTATTTTTTTTTTTGCTGCTGGTGTGGGCTGGGGCTGGGGCTGGGGCTGGCATTGGTCTGTGATTGTTGCTGCTGCTGTGATTGAGCATATATGAAATATTTAAGATTTTTTCTTACTGATATTATGATGTTTTAGTTGGAGCTTCTCACATCATGTAATTTTTATGGAAATTACAATCAGATATGTTGGCCAACTTTACTTCCATATATTTTATTTTGTTAAGTAATGGTCAGAAATAAACGATTTTGAACAGTGGAATGATGAATTCTTGAATTCATGACCTGTTTTATCTTTCCATGCCAAATATGTTTCAGCTCTCAGATATATAGTTGGGTTAAATATGTGGTTTGTCAATATATTGTAGAAAACAAACGTACAGTTTTCAGATGATTTGTTTGGCAATAGACACTAATAACTAGTTTTAGGTTACAGTCATTTAGATGAGTTCTACATTCACCTCTCCTGTGTTCATGTTAGGATAAGTTTTGCCTTGTGCTGTTATTGTGTTCTGCTGTCCTGGCATAGGTTGTCTTGGTAAAATGTTGCAGTTTTGTAGTACGACGGCTGAGTTGCCGAAAATGAAATCAATTGTTCCATAGATGTTGCATTCGCGGTAGAATTGACGATTCGAGTGAGCATAGAGAGTGTTTTGATATGCATCCATGGAACATTTGTGCTGCATAGTTTCCTGCCTCAGACTGTGTTGGTTCTGGTGTATTTTGATCTGTTGCGGCCTGTTTTTTCTTCAGTGAAGATTTGGTCCACTTAACTTTGTAATTGGTACTAGTGTTGGTGTTATATTTTGACAGGGGTCTGATTTTTCTGGTGTAGTTAGTTGGCTGCACTTTTATTGCATTTGTATGCTTAATAAGTTGAGCTAGGTTCTATATTTTGCTTAGGAAAGTTTATGTTTGGTTATCTTTATCCGCTAGTGCGGGTTGTGTACCTTTTGACCCTCTATGATTATTTCTTGTGATCGGTTTAGTGGCGTCGCATTTCAATATATTTCACTTTTTTGAAAAAATTCTTACTCCCTTTGCAGCTAAAAGTTGCTTTGGCTACAATGCTCGACGTCTGAGGTTTAATTCAGCAATGAAAGATATAAATTTCCTACGTAGACTATGAAACATGGTTTTATTTTTGTCAGAAAAAAATAGCACATGTTTTTAGAGAACTTGCTTTACCGTAAATATTTACTCATATTCAAGTATACTGTAATATAAGTTCTTCTATCATAACATTTAATGTCCTTTGATAATGCAAGTCGCTATTTGATGAAAGAATGTGGAAGTATAAGATACTTATCAATGCTTGGTTGAGTGTGTGCCAGTGTTTCTATTCCTAAAAG
This sequence comes from Medicago ruthenica, assembly GCA_018208015.1. NCBI lineage: Eukaryota > Viridiplantae > Streptophyta > Magnoliopsida > Fabales > Fabaceae > Medicago > Medicago ruthenica. Next base: position 58,339,121 of record CM031377.1, on the reverse strand, counting down.
GAATCATTTATTTTTCACCAGCTTAAAACAAAATGATTTGTTTCAGCATTGCTCAGCATATTGAAAAAATTCTACCTGGTATATAAGTGCATAGTTCCTGCAACGCGCAAGCTGCACATGCGAAAGTTATAATACAGTTATTAGATTTTATATCAATCGATGCTAAATTAATCTTTAAATTTTTTTTTTCTGATCTGTAGCCTTTTACATGGTTTAGTTTAGTTGTTTTGTTTATGCACACACAGGGATACTTCTGATTGTAACTTTGTAAGGAGCTTGTCTCCTCTACACATGCTTATCTGTAGTATAATTTCGCATATCAATATTTTGATGAAAATTATTAACAGGCTTACACTTTTGGTTCTAAATAACAATTTATCGAAATGGTTTGCAATTCAATATAATACAATTCACTGCCTTTATTAATGCAATTCAATATAATGCCTTAGACCACCAGGACAAAGATATGTGCAGGATTCAGAAATTGATTTTTTTGGAAACTATATGAGAATTCACCATCTATTGAGGTTTATAATTGAAAAGATTATGTAGAAATGTGATAATCGTTTAAAAAGAAGTACTTTTTGCATTATGTCGTTTTGCAATTTGGTATTGATCAAAACATTCTCGCTAAGTTTTCTCTTCTTAAGAAAAAAAAATACTTGGATGAGTTATAGCAAGTTAGATGACTAAGAAAATATAGATTTCATGGCTTTAACTTGATTCTTTGCTTATCCCAATCTTATCCATATCATCAATTATCTCATTGACAAATTGTTTTTTTTCCTGTGTTCAGGAACAACTACGGAAAGGGAAACTCTATTTGTAAAAGGTGAGTTTCTTGTTCTTCAACTTTTATATGATTCTGATTTTAACTTGTGAGATGCTAGGTTATTTTGCTTTATATTATGGGTTTAATTGCAACTTATTGCTACTAGTTTACTAGTTCCTGCTCAACTTTGGCTTATGGACTTTTTTGGTGTAAGATGACTAGATGTGGTGTTTGCTTTTTTCTGTTTTGTCGTGGCTGTTTTTTGGTCGTGTGCTTTTGATTTGCAATGTTAGTATGATAGTTGAATTATGCCCTTCGTTTTGATTGAAATAAATAAATGTGGGATTGGTTGATTTAGGCTTGTTAGTTTGGCGAATACTGGTCATTGTTCTGATTTTCTCCCTTTGACTTAAGTTGTCACTAGCGTCTATGTCTGCTTTTTAGTACACAATATGTTGTTAAATAGTATTTGTAATGACAAGCATACCGTTCCTATTGTATTGCACTTGGAAGCCATTTATTGTGATTGGATAAACTTGTATGTGTTGTTCTTGCTTGTTGATTGTAATCTATAAGGTTTGCTACATTATATGACAGAATATGGATATTCGTGTAAGTCGTAGTTGGATGTATAATAGATTAATGCCTAGACGAAAAGATTATACTCGTGAATTTGAGAAAGGGTTAGATGAATTTGTATCTTATGCAATCCAACAACCAGGCACTTCAAATGGAAAGATTAGGTGTCCTTGTTCTCAATGCAAAAATCTCAAACACTTACTTCCAGATGAAGTTATATTTCATCTTCATAAGAAGGGGTTTAAACCTGGTTATTGGTATTGGACTTGCCATGGAGAAATAGATCCAAACTTGTGTGTCAAGTCTAACACTCGTCATAGGACCACTACCAGTACACAAGAGCGACAAGGTGAACATAGTAGATTTGAGAGTATGGTTTATGATGCTGTTTGTCCAGAGCGTAGAATGAATGATGACCAAGAAATGGTCGACTCTCCTAATAGTGACGATCAAAAGTTTTATGACTTATTACAAGCAGCTCAAAAGCCATTGTGGCCGGGATGTATTAATCACACCGAGTTATCTTTTGTTGTAAGATTGTTGACAATTAAGTCGGAGGGAAACATGTCGCAACAATCTTTTAACGAAATGCTGGCATTGTTGAAAGAGTCGCATCCTCCAAATAATCTAGTTCCTGAAGATTATTACAGGGCAAAGAAAATAGTTTCAAAACTAGGTCTTACTGCACAAAAAATAGAGTGTTGTGTGAATGGTTGTATGTTATTCTACACTGATGAAAATTTGGAATTAAAAGAATGTAGGTTTTGCAATGCACCTCGTTATACAAAAAAAGTGGTTGGTAAGGGGAGATTCAAAGAGGTACCTGTGAAGAGAATGCATTATTTACCCCTAATTCCTAGGTTGAAGAGATTGTATGCCTCGATGAGTTCAGCTCCCCATATGAGGCGGCATCATAAAAAGAGACAACCTGGAGTGTTGTGTCATCCTTCTGATGGAGAGGCCTGGAAACACTTCGGTCAAACATATCCTAACTTTGCGGCTGAACCAAGGAATGTAAGGTTAGGTCTATGCACTGATGGTTTCATGCCATTTAATCAATCAGCCCCACCATATTCTTGTTGGCCAGTAATTGTTACCCCTTACAATCTTCCTCCCGAACTTTGCATGACAACTCCTTATATGTTTCTCACATTAATTATCCTCAGACCACATAATCCTAAGAACAATATAGACGTGGTTTTGCAGCCATTGATAGATGAGCTAAAGTTGTTATGGAATGAAGGAGTGTTGACATATGATATTTCTAAACAACAGAATTTTAACATGAAAGCTGCATTAATGTGGACCATCAACGATTTTCCAGCGTATGGAATGTTGTCGAGTTGGAGTACAGCAGGAAAATTAGCATGTCCATCTTGCATGGATAAATCAAAGGCTTTTTCCTTACAATATGGAGGAAAGTGTTCCTGGTTTGATCAACATCGTAAATTTTTACCTATGGATCATGCATTTCGAAGAAATAAGGACACATTTATCAAGAATAAAATTGAAAAGTCTCAACCTCCACAACGGTTGACAGGGGATGAAGTGTGGGAAAAAGTTTCTAATCTTTCTCAAATAATCGATGTTGGTCCTTGTCATGATAAATGTGATGGATTTGGTGACACTCATAATTGGAAAAAATAAAGTATCTTTTGGCAGTTGCCTTACTGGAAGACAAACCTAATAAGACATAATCTTGATGTGATGTGAAATTCTTGGCAACCTGACTGACAGATGCTGTGCACAATGTTAGCACAACTGTCCGAGCATCTGTTTACTCAGAACTACAATTAAAATAACGCAATGTAACAAACCACAAATTAAAAGGAACACAGCAGAAATATAAAGTACACAGTGAGTTTGTTAACCCAGTTCGGAGCAACTCTCCTACTCTGGGGGATACCAATCCAAGAATGAATCCACTATTATAGTTCTAGTGAAAAGACCAACGCAGACACACTACTTGACTTTGCACCCAGACCCTACCAGTGGCAACTCTATCTAGGAACTCCTAGATATGAGACCCCGACTCAATTCCTACCAACAGCACAGACAGTATTGTTATCAACTACGCATAACACACCAAGAGAAACACACTCTAATAACACATACTCACTCCGTACTTAAAAGCTTAGGAGCAGCTTACAATTACAACTCAAACAAACTCAGTCCTTAGCTTGAATCAGGGAGATACAAGCAAGGCTCACAATTAACAAAAGAAACCCTAAAAACCTTAAACACACGCTTTGCTAACACACACGGTTTTTAGTTGCCCTTCTAGGGTTTGTCTTCACAAATATATAACACTGAGATAGCACGGGTTTGGGCTTCAAAATAGAGCGTGGACATTGTCCGGTCCAGCTGAAAAGATCTTCAAGAAATAATAAAAAACTTCCAAATATAGAATGATATCTTGTGGAACAAATAGCAAGGCAAATAAAACTTCAAGCAAATCTTCAATCAGATACACGCGCCTTGATCAGCAAGCTAGAGGAAAATAAACTTCAAGCAAATCTTTGGAAGATTGCGTACAAAAATTAAACGCTAGCTGGCGCGAAAAGCACAAGTCACATAATGTTGTTCCATATGCTACAGCATCTGTCCCAGCATCTGGCTAGTAGATGTTTTTGCAAAATGTAGCCAATCTACAAAAACCCAACAATCTCCCCCTTTGGCAAAATTTTGGCTAAAACACTCTAGGGCCAGTTCTTTGGGAGATGCACAGATAGGTTTCCTTCACGTCAACATAGGCACACAACAAAGAAAGAAAATATCGTAGCATATAATGAGATTACTTCCACGGGAGCAATTTGGACAAAGATAACTTGCAAGTAGTATCAGAGGCATGCACCAGATAACACAAACAACTAGCCTCATAGGAACAACTAGAGAGAAATAAACTCTCATATAGTGGATTCACATAGATAAGGGAAAAAATAAATTTCCACTTACAAAAAGAATAACAGCTCTCCCTCAAAACATGTACCAGTACTCCCCCTCAACATATACAGCACTCCCCCTCAACACATGTAACCATACATAATCATGCACACAACCAGCCAAGATAATATAAGCTATAGGCTACACACATGCACATGCACATTGCATCTACTCCCCCTTTTTAGCCATAAATTCTGACAAATAACAGATAGTGCATACTCATAGAAAGTGCATAGAAACCATAGAGAGTGCATATTACAGACCAGAAGCACACAAGGTGCATAAGAAATTCAGGGCATAGCCCAGTCACCAACAAAAGCAAAAGAAGTACAACAAAAGAGATCAGAACAAAACAACAAAATCAAAAATCATCAGAATCGTCAGAGTCATCCTCAGTGTCACCAGCAGAAGTAGCAGGCATATTTCCTCCTTCTTCTTCATCCTGCTCACCCTCAGCTTCAGCTTCAGCCTTCAAAGCTGCAATGATCCTGTCAATCTTCACCTTTCTAGCTCCAAGGGCCACACTGGTCTCAGTAAGATCAGCAATCATCTGCTTTCTGGAGAGCACACCAGATGTCCGGACAGAAGTACCAGCTACATCAGCATCATGTGTCTCAGACAGCAAACTGCAATCCAAAGCCATAGGACCGGGCCTCTTGCAGGGCTCATCACTACTGAGCAAAATATCAGGGTGTTGTTGAAGAATAATACCACACAGGAGAGTAGGAAAAGCAATTGGAAACTTAATAGCAAAAGACTTAGCATGCTCCAAAACTTGATAATAGATGTAGGCTCCATAATCAAAGGGTGACTTGGTTCCCACGGCATAAATCAACTTAGCCAACCCAGAAGCAACAGAATTTGAGTGAGTGGTTGGAGTCCAGTTTTGAGCACAGATCCTGTTCAAAATAGCATACATGGGAGACAGTTGAGCAGAAGATAAATGCTTTGGCCAATGCTTAATCTTGTTATCAGTGATTGCCCTGCATATGGTGTCCTCAGTGACCTCCAGCTCAGGGGTCTCCTCAGCAGATCTCTCAAGGTATGTGTTGACCACCATAGGAGAGAAGTTGACACACTTACCTCGAACAAAAACCTTTCTATACTCAGGATTTCTTGTGTCATCACACTCATCAGAAACATTCACCAGAAATTCCCTGACCAGCTTATCATAACATGGTCCCAGATTTCTCACAGTCTTCATCAGTCCAGCATATTCCAACACATCAACCAGCTTTTTACACTTGAAAACTTCTTCCTTAAGATTTCTTTCAAGACCAAGTCTTCTGTGGTATATAAACTTCCACCTAGAAGACCCATTTTCCAAATGAAAAGAAACATTGTCAAGAGGGGCTGGAGGGATAGTTAGAGGTATCTTCATACCCTTCATTGTTTTTCTGGAAGCTCCACCAGATGTGGCAGCTTCAAGCTCAGCAACTTCAAACTCAGAATCACTAGAGGGGGGTCTTTTCTTTTGATCACTTTGAGCCACCTTCTTGCTCCCAGCCTTGGGAGGACCATACATAGGCCTCTTTCCAGAATTAACAGTTTTCTTCTTACTTTCTTTTTGTCCTTCACTTTCGATTTTGACCTCGTGTTCACAGCAGTAGAAGAGGTAGCTTTGCTAGATTTGGCAGGAGTCTTCCTTCGTGATGCAGACGACCTAGTTCGTCGCTGCTTTGTAGGAGAGATGAGAATGGTAGTGAGAGGACGAGCATCGGTGATGATCTCTGCAGAGGGCGTCGGTGATGAAGGTTGAGCTTGCATGTTTTGATGAGAGGTAGAATCAGACATGATGATTTGGTGTTTGGAAATATGAGGAGAGGGCGATTTTTGAATGATGATACGAGCGGCAAGAGAGGAGTTGAGAGGTTTTGAGAAGTTAAGACACAGACAACAATGATAGCGTGCCAGCGGTCTAAAAGAGGGAAGTTGAAAATAACCTCCTTGAGTGGCGTGCATCAAGCAGTTGAGGAGGGAGAAAATTACAGCTGCACGCCTCTCGCACATTAATTGCTACAATTCCTCAAATAAACATATCCCTAACTTCCGTCTTAATTTTTCAAATTGATTAGCATCAAGAGCTTTGGTAAAAATATCTGCTAATTGCTCTTCAGTTGCAACATGCTCAAGAGTAACAATTTTTTCTTCAACCAGATCTCTAATAAAATGATGTCTAATGTCAATGTGTTTAGTCCTGCTGTGTTGTATAGGATTTTTGGAGATATTAATTGCACTCAGATTATCACAATATAATGTCATAGCATCTATCTTGACATTGTATTCACTCAGCATCTGTCTCATCCACAACAATTGAGAACAACTGCTACCAGCTGCTATGTACTCAGCTTCAGCTGTAGACAAAGAGACACAATTTTGCTTCTTACTGAACCAGGATATAAGATTGTTGCCTAGAAAGAAACATCCACCAGAAGTACTCTTTCTACCATCTGCACTTCCAGCCCAGTCAGCATCACAATACCCAAACAACACAGTGCTTTCTCCATGAGAATACAACATACCATAGTCACTGGTACCATTCACATACTTCAGAATTCTCTTTACCTGAGTCAGATGGCTTATTTTTGGTTCAGCTTGGTACCTGGCACACACTCCAACTGCAAATGTGATATCTGGCCTACTTGCTGTAAGATATAGAAGACTCCCTATCATACTCCTATACATGCTTTGATCAACATCCACACCTTTCTCATCCTTTGATAATTTCACATGTGTGGGAGCAGGGGTTCTTTTATGAGCAGCATTTTCCATCCCAAATTTCTTGACTATATTTTTAGCATACTTACTTTGAGAGATAAATATAGTATCTTCCATCTGTTTCACTTGAAGACCAAGAAAGAACTTTAGCTCACCTACAAGACTCATCTCAAATTCAGATTGCATTTGCTGAACAAAATGCTCTATCATCTGGTCAGACATTCCTCCAAAGACTATGTCATCTACATATATTTGAGCAATCATCAGCTGTCCATTTTCATCTTTCACAAACAAGGTCTTGTCATTTCCTCCCTTCCTATAGCCATGGTTAATTAGAAACTCGGCAAGTCTCTCATACCAAGCTCTAGGGGCTTGCTTCAGGCCATATAGAGCTTTCTTCAATTTGTAAACATGGTTTGGAAAACTTGGATCAATGAAGCCTTTAGGCTGTTCCACATAGACCTCTTCATTTAAGTACCAATTGAGAAAGGCACTCTTGACATCCATCTGATACAGCTTGAATTTTAGTATGCAAGCAATCCCAAGTAATAGTCTAATAGATTCCAACCTAGCTACAGGAGCAAAAGTCTCATCAAAGTCTACACCTTCAATTTGAGCATATCCTTGTGCAACCAGTCTGGCTTTGTTTCTAGTGATAGTGCCATTTTCATCAGACTTGTTTTTATAGACCCACTTGGTACCTATGACATTCACATTATCTGGTCTAGGAACTAAGTCCCACACATTACTTCTCTTGAACTGAGTTAATTCTTCTTGCATAGCATTTATCCAGAACTCATCAGTTAGAGCTTCCTTAACATTCTTTGGTTCAAATTTAGATATAAAGCAAGAATTTGATACCTCATCATAGTTCCTTCTAGTTGTGATCCCTTGGTTAGGATCGCCAATGACCTGATCTATGGGATGGTTTTTCTGAACTCTGATAGATGGTCCTTTGTTGGGAGTAGTCTTCTCTGGACCAGTTACTTCAGAATCTTGCTTACTGCTTGCTTCATCTTCTTTCTTCTCTTCCTGTAGGTCAGATGCTGAGGCAAATGTCGCATCATCTGGCACAACATTATTACCTTCATCATCAACAACAATATTTATAGATTCCATCACTGTCTTGGTTCTGGAGTTGTATACTCTATAGGCTCTGCTGTTTGTTGAATAACCTAGAAAAATTCCCTCTTCACTTTTAGCATCCATCTTTCTTCTTGGTTCTCTGTCAGCTAAAATATAGCACTTACTACCAAACACATGAAAGTGCTTCACTGTTGGCTTCTTGTCCTTCCATAGCTCGTACAAGGTTGTAGATGTACCTTTTCTCAAAGTCACTCTATTATGAATATAGCAGGCTGTGTTCATGGCTTCAGCCCAAAAGAAAAATGGCAGCTTCTTTGCATGTAGCATAACCCTGGCAGATTCTTGCAAAGTCCTGTTCTTTCTCTCAACTATCCCATTTTGTTGGGGAGTAATGGGTGCAGAGAACTCATGAAATATTCCTTCAGAAATACAGAAATCAGAGAACTTACCATTCTCAAACTCTTTCCCATGGTCACTTCTGATTCTAACAATTCCACAATCCTTTTCTCTCTGAAGTTGTAAGCAAAGATCCTTGAATTTTTCAAAAGTGTCTGATTTCTCCTTAATGAAATTTATCCAAGTATATCTGGAAAAATCATCCACAACAACAAATGCATACTTCTTACCACCTAAGCTTTCGACTTGCATAGGTCCCATTAAGTCCATGTGCAATAGCTCAAGAACTCTGGATGTGGACAAATGTTGCAGCTTCTGGTGAGGCATCTTGGTTTGTTTTCCTATCTGGCATTCTCCGCATATACTTCCTTCCTGAATTTGGAGTTTTGGTAGACCTCTGATGGCTCCTTCAGCAATAGCTTTCTTCATGCTTCTGAGATTCAGATGTCCAAGCTTTTGGTGCCATAGCTTTACTTCATCTTCTTTGGTTATTAGACAAGTAGATAACTTTGCTTTATCTTGAGAGACCCACAAGTAGCAATTATCCTTTGATCTAACACCTTTCATCAGGATGTCCCCTTCACTGTTAGCAACTAAGCATTCACTCTTTGTAAAGTTGACCTTCATTCCTTGATCGCACAGTTGACTAATACTAATTAAGTTAGCAGTTAATCCTTTCACGAGAAGCACCTTATCAAGTTTGGGTAGGCCCTCATCCACAAGATTTCCTACACCCTTTATTTCTCCTTTGGCTCCATCCCCAAAAGTCACAAAACTTGTAGCATAAGGCTTAACATCAGTTAAGTAATTTTTATCACCAGTCATATGTCTGGAACATCCACTGTCAAAGTACCAATCATTTCTGGATGACACTCTCAGAGATGTATGAGCAATTTGAGCAATCTCATCAGCTTCTGGTTCTATTTTTCTAGGATCCACAGTGTTCCTTGTGAAATTATCATTTTTTTGCTTCCACTGCTTCTTGGTGATCTTTACTGTGGGATCAGGTCTTGGTGAATAGGTCCTGTCGGGGTAACCATATAATTTGAAACAGAAAGGTCTGATATGTCCTTTTCTTCCACAGTAGTGACATACCCAACCATAATACCTTCCTTTTGATTTGGGCCTATATCCAGATGCTTGTTGTCTCACCTGATGCTAGGGCATCTGTCTTGACATAGTATGATCATAAGTACTAACAGATGGCACAAACTGTCTCACTGGTAGTTGTTTCTGCTGAGGCAAGGATGTGTAGTCAAACCCAATACCTTTAGAATCTCCAGGTTTCTGTCCTATTTCCAGAATTTTGTCTAAAGCATCAGTACCTTTGTTCATCATCCGCAGTTGCTTGTTCATGTTGTCAATCTTGGAAGTAAGTAAGATAACCTCATCATTGAGACCTGAGTTTATTTTTAGAAGTTTGTCTTTCTCAGCTTGCAAGAGAGCAATGGTCCTCTTTTGTTTTTCTAAAGTTCTACAAACTTCCTCACTTTTGAGACATAGCTCCTTGTAAGAATCAGCCAATTCATCATATGTTACCTCTTCATCACTAGATTCATTGTCAGATGTGCACAATCCAGTCAAGGCATTCACATGTTTTGCAGTTTCAGGTTCTTCTTCTGATTCATCCTCATCAGACCAAGACACAGTCATCACCTTCTTTTGTTTCTTTAGATAAGTTGCACACTCAGTTCTGATGTGACCAAATCCTTCGCATTCATGGCATTGCACCCCTTTGCTTTGATTGATTTTGTCATCAGTTCTAGGTTTCCTCTGATTGTTGACATTTTTATAGATGCTGCGACTGTTGTCCGGAGCATTTGTCCTAGGGCGTCTGTCCATCCTCTTCACAACTTTATTAAATTGTTTCCCCAACAACACAATAGCTTCAGAGATGCTCTCATCAGTATCTAAATTACTCTCCACATCATCTTCATCAGTGTTGGAGATGAAAGCAATGTTCTTGTCTTTCTTTTCAGATCTTTCATTAGCCTTCAATTCAAAAGTTTGAAGAGATCCAATCAACTCATCAACTTTCATATTTCCAATATCTTGGGCCTCCTCAATAGCACATACTTTCATATCAAATTTCTTAGGCAGGGACCTGAGGATTTTGCTTACCAGTTTTTCATCAGACATCTTTTCCCCCAAGGATTCAAATGTGTTAGCATATTCTAGCACATTCATGTGAAAGTCATGAACACTCTCTCCTTCCTTCATTCTCAAATTCTCAAACTGTGTTGTTAGCAGTTGTAGCCGTGACTTCTTGACCTTTTGAGTACCTTCATGAGCTGTTCTTAAGATATCCCAAGCTTCCTTAGCAACAGTACATTGTTTAATCAACCTGAACATGTTCTTGTCTACACCATTAAACAAAGCATTCAGGGCTTTAGAGTTTCCAATAGCTGCAGTGTCTTCTGTTGTAGACCACTCCTCTTCTGGTTTTAACTCATCAGTATCAACATTATTCGCATCTTTTATTTTAGGAGGGACCCATGCCTTGATCACAGCCTTCCAAGCTCTGCTGTCTAGAGATTTCAAGAATGCTGTCATGCGTGATTTCCAAATGTCATAGTTCGACCCATCCAACAGGGGTGGTCTGTTCACCAGTCCTCCTTCTTTATCCATTAAGCCAGAAAATTCTTTCCCTGGAGCTCACCCACACAGAACAGGGTGCCTGCTCTGATACCAATTGAAATTCCTGGCAACCTGACTGACAGATGCTGTGCACAATGTTAGCACAATTGTCCGAGCATCTGTTTACTCAGAACTACAATTAAAATAACGCAATGTAACAAACCACAAATTAAAAGGAACACAGCAGAAATATAAAGTACACAGTGAGTTTGTTAACCCAGTTCGGAGCAACTCTCCTACTCTGGGGGATACCAATCCAGGAATGAATCCACTATTATAGTTCTAGTGAAAAGACCAACGCAGACACACTACTTGACTTTGCACCCAGACCCTACCAGTGGCAACTCTATCTAGGAACTCCTAGATATGAGACCCCGTCTCAATTCCTACCAACAGCACAGACAGTATTGTTATCAACTACGCAAAACACACCAAGAGAAACACACTCTAATAACACATACTCACTCCGTACTTAAAAGCTTAGGAGCAGCTTACAATTACAACTCAAACAAACTCAGTCCTTAGCTTGAATCAGGGAGATACAAGCAAGGCTCACAATTAACAAAAGAAACCCTAAAAACCTTAAACACACGCTTTGCTAACACACACGGTTTTTAGTTGCCCTTCTAGGGTTTGTCTTCACAAATATATAACACTGAGATAGCACGGGTTTGGGCTTCAAAATAGAGCGTGGACATTGTCCAGTCCAGCTGAAAAGATCTTCTAGAAATAATAAAAAACTTCCAAATATAGAATGATATCTTGTGGAACAAATAGCAAGTCAAATAAAACTTCAAGCAAATCTTCAATCAGATACACGCGCCTTGATCAGCAAGCTAGAGGAAAATAAACTTCAAGCAAATCTTTGGAAGATTGCGTACAAAAATTAAACGCTAGCTGGCGCGAAAAGCACAAGTCACATAATGCTGTTCCATATGCTACAGCATCTGTCCCAGCATCTGGCTAGTAGATGTTTTTGCAAAATGTAGCCAATCTACAAAAACCCAACATGATGCATATTGAGAAAAATGTGTTTGATAATGTCTTTAATATAGTAATGGACATCAAAGATAAGACTAAAGATAATTTGAAGGCTAGAATGGATTTGAAGGAGTATTGTCGAAGAAGGGAGCTAGAGCTACAAGAGCAGTCTAATGGAAAAGTTATAAAGCCTAAAGCAAAATATGTTTTTTCCAAAGACCAGCAAAATTCTGTATATAAATGGGTCACTGAGTTGAAAATGCCTGATGGACATGCCTCTAATTTGTGCAGATGTATCAACATAAATGAGGGAAAGCTTGTTGGAATGAAAAGTCATGATTGCCATGTATTTATGGAGAGATTATTACCAATTGCTTTTAGTGCACTTCCACGTCAAGTGTTAAATCCTATTGCTGAGTTGAGTAAATTCTTCAAAGAATTGTGCTCAACAATATTGCGAGCGGATGATTTGTTGTTGATGGAACAAAACATTGTCATTACAACGTGTAAATTAGAACAAATCTTTCCACCTGGATTCTTTAATTCCATGGAACATATACCTATTCATCTTCCATATGAAGCAAGGGTTGGGGGTCCCGTTCAATATCGTTGGATGTATCCATTTGAGAGGTAGTTATTGACATCACCCAATGTTCAATTTTTTTATTTAATGTTTTTTTTTACAATCAGTAGTTAACAATATATATTATATTTTGTTTTAGGTACTTGAATCGGTTGAAAAGAATGGTCAAAAATAGATCACGTGTAGAAGGGTCCACTTGTGAGGCATATATTTGTAACGAGACTTCTCATTTTATCTCATATTATTTTGAGTCTCATGTTCAATCGTTGAGAAATGAGTAGGTCGAAATGATGATGGAGGTCAAGATGAAGATCGAATAATATTATCCATTTTCAATCATCATGGCCGCTCAGCTGGAGCTTGTAAGAGTCGGTATTTGACTGATAGAGAATTAAGGGTTGCACACTTGCATATCCTTTTAAATTGTGAAGAAGTTCAACCATATATTGAGTAAGTAAGTTTAATTATATTTTATTTATTTATACCATGTTAAACCTATGATTTATAACAATATAATATGTAATATGTTAGACGCTTTGTGCAATATTTGGAAGATGCTGATCCAAATATATGTCAAGCTGAAGTTGATAGCAGGATTGCGTCAGAATTCCCAATTTGGTTCCGAACTTATGTAAGTTTCTTACGATTGGATTAATAAAATACATCTTAACACTACAAGAAAACAGCAATTTAGCCTCCAAATTTAGCGTCGGCCCCCGACACCGACGCTAATAGCGTCCCCTTAGAGTCGGACTAGCGCACTCTACTTCAATTTCTAATTTTCCTTTATTTTTAAAAAGATTTAGAGTCGGCCTAGCCGAGGCTAAAGGTCAGGGGACCCACGTATGACATTTTAAACCATATTTAGAGTCGGTCTGTCTGACTCTATTATTTTAGATTAGATATAGAGTCGGCTTAGCCGACGCTAAAATTTTTGCCAATAAAAATTTAATTTCTCTATAAATTATTATAAATTACCTTTTATTCAATCAACAAAAATACTACCCTAAATTTTTTCCCACACTTTTTTCCCTCTCTTTACTCAATAAAAAAAAACCCCAAAATTTTTTCCCTCTTTTTTTTTTCACACTTACTCACTAAACATAAATCACTTCCAAAAAATCTCCACCACTCATCTACCCTATCTCTTACTTTTCATCTCCCTTCTAAAATTAGTTTTCACATTGTAACAAAAAAAAATACTTTTCACCGTGCGCCTTTCTTCCTCACCTTGCCTTCCCTCACCGTGCACCTTCCCTCACCGCCAACTTCTTCTCCTCACCATGCCTTCCCTTCCGTAACTTCTTCTCCTCAGCGTCAGCCTTCTCCTCACCGTCAACCTTCTTCTTCGATTACCTCTTATCCACCGTCTGGTTCAACCTTCTCCTCCAATCGAAAACATCTTCTTCTTGCCACCGTCCGATTCGTTCACTCCATTGTCTGATTCAACCTTCTTTCATTATATTGCTAAGATTTCACCATTAAATCAAAAAGCCCCAATTTATACTTGAAACCCTAACTCAGTTTTCTTAAAAGCCAAAAGTTAATCATATTCTTAAGATGATGTTTTCCTTGTTTTGGCTGCTGCCTAGTGTTGTTGTTTATCCCAAAATCAAACCCCGAAATTTGGTCTCTTTTTTCCTTCTTTTTCATCAAGATTGAACCCAAAATGGAACCCCCATAAATGAAATTGAAACCTCAGCTGCAATGAAATCGAAACCCAGCAGCAAAATCGAACCCATTACCTCTTCTCAGGTTTGTTCTTTTTCTTATTATTATAACTTAACTGGGTTGTGTTTCTATTCACTAAATATGGAATTTCTGATTTTTGTTGTGTTTTGATTTTTGTTAACACAAAAACGAACCCAGTAGCGAAGAGCAGCGGACTTCATGATGGAGAACTAGCAGCAACTTTGTTGCCTTACAGTCTCAATGATGCTGCGATCTAACATTCTTGGGTGTTTTTCAGGTTTGTTCCTTTTGTTGTTATGAGAACCCAAATGGGTCTTTAGAGTGTTTTGATTCTCTAAATACGGGTGTTTTTATTTTTGCGTATATAGGTAACTTGGTTGTTGATTGGTTAGAAAACCCTTGTTATCTTTTAAAACAATGTAAAGGATATGGGTATTAGTTCGTATTAAGGATTGATTTAATTTTGACCAGATGGAAGCCAAGGTAGATTCTCTTGAAAGTTTTAGGTAAATTTACTAGTATACAAATAGGTAGGTGATCATATTTGATAATCTTTCTGAATGTTGTTTTCTTACTAGCATACAAATATATTTACAAAAGTTTTATTGTCAATGCTCCAGATTAGAAACTGGAGTCTTGCACTAGCTGAAGGTTCACATTTGATTGTCGATGAGACACAATTAGCAGTTGGAACTCTCAATTTTAGCAGTTGAAAATCATAATTTAGAGTAACATAGACGTAAACAATTTTCTTTGGAATTTGAGAACTTGTAGACTTTGATGTTGTCTAAACTTTAATCTTTGAAGTGATGCTTTTGTTGGGATAACTTGTTGGAAATTAGTAATGGATAGTATGGTTGATGTTAAATTTTTGTGAAGACCTTAAATAGTTAGCAGTAGGATAAGTAGAAATAAGAGTAGAATTTAGGTTAGTAGAAAGTCTGAGATTATAAGTTGTTTTGATAGAATTTTGAATACCTTATGATTAAATAGAGAAACTCGTGTATACAATTTTAGTTATGAAGTCAATTGAGCGTTTGATGAAATCATAAGAGTTTACTTTCTATTTTTTTTTAAAAGGATGTCTCTCTATAATTTATATTGACGAAACCAGTATTTTAAATTATTAAAATTGCATCGCCTTGATACTTTATTTATTAAGATATTGGTTGAATCAATTCTGACCTTGGTTATTTTATATATTGGATGGTTGCTACTCTTTCTTTTCATTGCCCATCAACTTCCTTTGCTTGGAGCATTACGTTCGTGTGTATTGGCTTTTTGAATTGGTGCAGTGGAGTCAACGTTCTGTAGTTGCGGGAGTATTCGGTAAAGTATTAAGGTGGGGGCTGATTAACCATTAAGGGGTATTTTGGGAATCGAGCTGTTTTGTGTGAATGTGTTTATCGTATGAGAATTGTATGAAATATATGAATTGTCTTGATTGATTGTTATGTGCCTTATCTGTTATTTGTTATGAGTTGTTTAAGATGCATTGCTTGTTTGTTTAATTGCTTTAATTTGTAATTTATTCTTGATTATGTGATGGATTGATTATAGTCATATTGTTTTCCATGGTAATGGTTTGATCACAAGAACCTTAACCATGTGGTTGTGTTTTCATACATAAGGTTTTCCCACAAAAACCGTATTTATGCAATGTAGTTAGGCTTTATGTATAGCCCGCAAACTTGGGTCGTCTAAGTCGTTTAGGACTTTGTGTTATGTGCATTTGTTTTCGGACATTGATCCGAAAGGGTTGGAAGGAGGTTTAAAGTCGGTATCAATTGTATTTTTGTGTTGGATCCGAATAAGTTTGATCCAAGGACGTGTTCCTTTATATATTTATAAGTTGGTCGGTAAATTGGGTGTTGGATAAAATACATAAATAAGTCCTTATGATTTAAAATTAGGGTGAGATTGTGGAATATTTCAAATAATTATAGTGATTCGGCTTTTGACTTGGTTGGATTATGAGCTAGATAATTTAATAATGAAACTTGATTTTGATACAACTACGTATCGGGCCTAACTAATGTGAGGTCCAAGTCGGTTTGAGAAACAAATTGTTTTAGGCATATGTTAAATTATCCATACCCAATTGACTGAATCATAATTCTATTTTAAAATCGGTACCGTTACTACTTCGGAACTTATGTTTCCTTGTTTGTTCTTCCTTTTTTTTATAGTTGTTGTGGTTTTTTTTTTGGGTAGTTGTTGTTGTTGCTCCTTTGGTATAACTTAGCATTCTTTTTGGTTATAATGTTGGCAGTAGAACATCAAACTCAAGCTTTTTTGACATTGAGAATCAAATATACTTCCTCTCCAATAAACACATCATAACAGTGCTCGTAATATAAACAGCTACTTATAACAATGCGTAGGGGTATTTTTATTCAATTATTATAATACAATTTATTGTGGGAGCTGATGTGGTTTGAGGCAAATGTTGTGGTAAATTTTTTTGTTGGATGGTATAGAACATATATGCTGCTCGTTCATCAATCAGTAATGTGTGTAGGGGTGAATCAAAGTTTTCTAATAGTGGAGTCCAATTGGAATATTTCAATACATATTGTTATTAATTTATGCATATTTTCCTATCTTATTTATAGCCTTGGCATTGGTCATCCCTTGTTTCCTCTATTTTTAATTACGGTTCTTTTATTCAAGCTCCTTATTCATCCTTTTATTTATGGCTGGTTCTATTCATATTCATGTGTACAATTGAGTTTGTTAATATTGTTCGCTGACATTGGCACGATATGCCTTACTTTGTCTTGTCAATCCGTCTAACAGCTGAGGTATTGAATATATGTGGAAAAAGTGCCATAAGTAGCTAATTTTTTTGGGACCAAATTTAAGTAGCTCATATATGTTGAATTTCACAGCATTTACCTTTAATGTACTGAATTTTAATTTGCAGGGTAGTCAAGCTTGCATACTGGATGATATCATTGACTATGTTAAATACTTGCAGATTCAAGTGAAGGTAACTTTTCAATCCTATTTTTTTTTTTTTAATGACAAATATTAGTAGTTAGATTAGTTTTTTTCTCCTTTATCCAAGTTTGAACGTTGTGATCAATTGCACATAGATAATCTACAATAGCTAAAGAAAGTTGTTCCTTTGCAGGAACTAAGCGGAAGTAAATTGCAAGCTGATTCAAATGCTATATCACTAGTTTTCCATGAGGTACACATCTTTCCTTATTTCAGTAGATATATTATATATTGCATCACTGTGAATTTGTGTGCTTGACCAAATTCTGCTCCATGCAAATAATTTCTTGAGTATTTTCATAGTTACATATAAGTTGTTATTTGTACAGTTCATAGGAAATGTTCTGATCTAGACCATTGCATGTAAATACAAGTTATACTTCGTAAACTTTGAGCTTAAAATAATAGAAAAGAACTGCAGCCACTCTGCGGTCAGATGTAGGCACAATTGGCCGAACTTCATTGCTAAAAAATATGTGTATTGTTCATTGTTTGTCTTTTTGTATCTTTACTCTTTTGAACTGGGCTTGTTGTTCTAACATAACTTCTTATAGCACAGTGTCAAATTCATTGACTGCAGAGTTTGCTATTGTTTTATTTACAGGGTTATGGGCATTATATAAAGGAACAGATGTTGAATGAGCCTCTTGAAGAGATAATGGGGAAACTACTTGAAGTATATTCAGCAGCAACATGTCAGCTACTTGAAAACAAAGGTCTTGTTCTGCTGCCTATTGCTTTGGTTGATGAACTGAACCAAGCTATGCAATGCTAGCTAACTATTTATTTTTATTCTCCATTATGGTTGATATCTATTTCGTATGTCTGGATTATTTCTTGAGGACACATGTTATGTCAACCAAATTAACATAGTTTGGCCATTGGTTGTAGTTGTCTTTACTTTTTCTTTTCTAACAAAGATATAACTCTTGAAAATCTATGGTACTGAGAGGTGGTGTGTTACTGTTTCTGTGTTGGGATTTGTCCGGTTCTTGAATCCTTTGATCGATTATGAGACTTGCATGAAAAGTAAAGATAGGACACAGGACTTATTTGTGACCGGTGATTTAGTTCATGGTTTCAAAATGTTTCACATGTTGATTTAATTTTAGAAGGAATATTCAATTTTCATTGAGTGCATTTAATTTATACTTATTATGTTGCTAGAGATTTCATATTAAATCAAGACTAAAGGTGATTATAGTCTTTGAGAAAATATGCTGTATGCTGCATCCAGATTGGTTTTTCAAAGGAAAAAACCCAACGAGAATTTAAAAGTAGAACACATTAATCACTCTATTTATGCCACTTGAGACGCAAGAATTCACCTTGTTTTATGACCACCACATTTTGCGATGGAACATAGTTGACGTTAAATGGAAATGGATGTTTAAGAACACTATCATTAAGCTAGATGAATTGAAATATGTTGTTTGTTGGGCATTCTGTTTCAGTTTTGTAGAACAGGGCATACAGTAAAAATTAGCAAAAAAAAAAAAAAAAAATCTAGCGTCGGCCAGACCGACTCTAATATTTAGTTGACTTGTTTGACTGTAGAGTGGGTTGGCCGACTCTAAAAGATTTAGTTGACTGATTTAAAGTTGACTTTAGCGTTAGTTCAGCCGACTCTAAATTTTAAAGTTAGCGTCGGCCTGGCAAACTCTAAATTAATTTGTTGACTTTTTTATTTTGAATTTAATAGTGTCGGCTTTGTGAAGAGTCGGTTTTAGAGTCGGATTAACCGACGCTATGTTAGCCTCGGAGGGCAAATAGCCGACTCTACCCAGTAACTTCGAATTTTTTAGCCTGCCCCCTAATCCGACGCTAAATCCGTGTTAGCGTCGGTTTTATCCCTGTTAGCGTCGGTTTTTGGCCGACGCTAAATCGCAGTTTTCTTGTAGTGTAATCATGTAGTTTTGGAATATAATGAGTAATGTTGGACATTGGCAGGTACACGATAAAAATAACTTGGTACGAAATCAACATTTGCAACACTTAGCATGGGGTCCTAAAAAGAAAGTTCATACTTGGCCTATATTTTTTGTCAACTCTTTTAAGTTTCATACTGAAGACTGGAGTTATGGAAAGAAAACCATCAATTATGGAGTTTGTGTTAAGGGTGATGATGGAGGAGCCAATGAGAATTACTATTATGGGATTATTAAAGAGATTATGCAAGTTGAATACCCAGGAGAACCAACCAAGCAATTAGTTTTATTAAACTGTGATTGGTTTGATGTTGCTGTGAACCGTGGTGTGAAGGTTCATACCCAATATGGTATTGTTGAGGTTAATCATCGTAGAAGATATCAAAAATATGATCCTTTCATAATTGCAACAAATGCAATTCAAGTGTATTATGTACCTTACCCAGAAAAAATAAAAGAAAAGTTTGATTCGTGGGTTGTCATTAAAACTAAACCAAGAGGTACAGTTGATGATCGATATGCATTAGAGGTTGTGTATCAAGATTCAACCACTAATGTGGATTTCGTAGCAAATGGTGAGGTACTTGGCAATTTGGGAGATGAAGGGGAATATGAGGAATTAGAAACAATCATTGAGGTTGTAGAAGGCATTGAGGATGAAGATGAGGATGAATATGAAGATGTGAATGAATATGAAGATGTGGATTTCCATGAGGAGGATGATGAAAATTATGATTAGTAAATTATAAGTTTTTTTGTCTGGTTGCTTTCTTGTGGTGCTTGCTGTCTTTTACCACTGCATCTTTTTAACTAGTTGCAGTGCTTGTAATCTTTCTATCTCTTGTTAATGGTAGATGACTACTCAAGATTCACATGGATTAACTTTGTAAGAGAGAAGTCTGATACTTTTGAAGTATTTAAAGACCTGTGCATTCAATTACAAAGAGAAAAAGACTGGTATTGTCAGAATCAGAAGTGATCATGGCAAAGAATTTGAAAACAAGAGTTTCTCAGAATTCTGTGCTTCTGAAGGTATAAAGCATGAGTTTTCTGCACCTATCACACCTCAGCAAAATGGTGTAGTTGAGAGGAAGAATAGGACTTTAGCAGAATGTGCAAGAGTAATGCTGCATGCTAAGAAACTTCCATATATGTTATGGGCTGAAGCAATGAACACAGCATGTTACATACACAATAGAGTCACTTTGAAAAAGGGAACAACATCTACATTGTATGAACTGTGGAAAGGAAGGAAGCCTACAGTCAAATACTTTCATGTATTTGGGAGCAGATGTTATATCTTGGCTGACAGGGAAAATAGGAGAAAACTGGATCCTAAGTCTGATGAGGGCATATTCCTGGGTTATTCAGTAAACAGCAGAGCTTATAGGGTGTTTAATTCAAGAACCAAGGTTGTGATAGAGTCCATTAATGTTGTGATTGATGACCTGTCTGCTGAGAAAGAAAGAGATGAGTCTGAAGTAGTTCCAGAGTCTGAAGCCTCAGAAGAACAAACTTCAGAAGCAGAAAATCATCTAGAGTCTGAAGATGCAGAAGTTCATCCAGAATATGTTCCTGCTGGTAAAGGGCCATCAATTAGAGTTCAGAAGGATCATCCTAAGGAGCTTATCATTGGGAGCTTGGATCAAGGGGTCAGAACCAGGAGATCAGACTCAGCTGCTACTGATTCCTGCTTTGTGTCTAAGTTTGAACCTAAAAATGTGAAAGAAGCCCTAACTGATGAATTTTGGATTGAAGCAATGCAAGATGAGTTGAATCAATTCAAAAGGAGTGAAGTGTAGGATCTAGTTCCAAGACCTGAAGGTCTGAATGTGATTGGCACTAAGTGGATATTCAAGAATAAAACATATGAAAGTGGTACTGTAGTCAGAAACAAGGCAAGGTTGGTTGCTCAGGGTTATACTCAAGTAGAGGGACTTGATTTTGATGAGACCTTTGCACCTGTGGCCAGACTAGAGTCCATAAGATTGTTGTTAGGTGTATCCTGCATTCTCAAGTTCAAACTGTTTCAGATGGATGTGAAGAGTGCATTTTTGAATGGATATCTACAAGAAGAGGTATATGTTGAACAGCCTAAGGGTTTTGTGGATCATCAGTTTCCAGATCATGTGTACAAGTTGAAGAAAGCCTTATATGGACTCAAGCAAGCACCAAGAGCATGGTATGAAAGATTGACTCAATTTCTTGTGGCTCAAGGTTACAGAAAAGGAGGTTCTGATAAGACATTGTTTGTGATAGATGAAAATGGGAATCTGATGATTGCTCAGATTTATGTGGATGATATAGTGTTTGGAGGAATGTCTCAGAAGATGGTCAAACTGTTTGTTCAGCAGATGTAGTCAGAATTTGAAATGAGTCTAGTTGGTGAGCTGACATACTTCCTTGGATTACAAGTCAAGCAAATGGAAGATACAATCTTCATTTCTCAGAGTAAATATGCCAAGAACATAATAAAGAAGTTTGGTATGGAATCTACTGCTCATAAGAGGACACCAGCTGCTACTCATCTGAAGTTGACCAAAGATGAACATGGTGTATCAGTTGATCAAAGCCAATACAGAAGCATGATTGGGAGCCTATTGTACTTAACTGCAAGCAGACCTGATATCACATTTGCTGTTGGAGTATGTGCAAGATATCAAGCTGATCCTAAGATGAGTCATCTGACACAAGTTAAAAGGATCCTGAAGTATGTGAATAGCACAAGTGACTATGGAATCATGTATTCTCATAGTTCAAGTTCTGAACTGATGGGATTTTGTGATGCTGACTGGGCTGGAAGTGCTGATGACATGAAGAGCACCTCAGGAGGTTGTTTCTTTTTAGGAAATAACTTAATCTCTTGGTTCAGCAAGAAACAAAACTGTGTGTCATTATCAACTGCTGAAGCTGAGTATATTGCTGCTGGGAGTAGTTGTTCACAACTGATTTGGATGAAACAGATGCTGGAGGAGTACAACATGAAACAAGGCACTATGACCTTATTTTGTGACAATTTGAGTGCTATCAACATCTCTAAGAACCCAATACAGCACAGCAGAACTAAACACATAGACATCAGACATCATTTTATCAGAAACCTTGTGGAGGATAAGACTATTCAGCTGGAACATGTGGACACTGAGGATCAAATTGCTGACATATTCACAAAAGCCTTTGATGCTAAACAGTTTGAGAATCTGAGAAGAAAGTTAGGTGTGTGTTTACATGAAGAATTATAGCAATTACTGCAAAATGGATGTGAGGAAGATAGAGTACCTGCCAGTTGTGCCTGTGCTAAGTGTGATCCTGAACCTGAGTCTGAGTCTGATATGTTTTCTAGGATCTGTGTTGCTTATTTTGATTTTAATCCCTATATGAAGACTATTGTTTGTCATAATTTTGTGGCTAAAAAGGGGGAGAAAATCTTATGTTCAAGTTCAGGGTGTGTGTCATTGATTCATAAGGTGATTAGTTTTACTCTGATACCAAGCATTATGTTCAGAGTTCAGAACCTTTGCAGCAACAAGATATGTCCAGATATGATCAAGGGGGAATATGTGTCTCAGGGGGAGTACATGTGTGTTAACATCCTGAGTGAAGAGCTGTCCTTGGTCCTGAATTGTGGAGCTGAAGAACAATTGTGCACTGAGTGCTATGATACCATTTTTCTCTCTAGTTCAGTAGTAAGGGGGAGTTTGTATGAGAAGCTGAGTTGCAGGGGGAGTGTTGTGAGTATGTGAGTGTTTGTTTATGTTTGTGAAGCTTCAGGGGGAGAGTCTTATGTGGTTTCAGTTGTCCTGAAGTGATGTTGTATGTGCTCAGAAGCTGTTAAGTGTGTATCAGTGTTCAGAAGTTGAAACTGATCGTTTAACATAGCTGAATCCGCTGCCTAAACTGATTGCTATGATATATTACTGTAGAGTTCTTCTTTGCTGAGATAGACTTATGGGAGATTGAAGAACTTGGTTGTATGAACATTGGTTTTAGCCAAAAATTTGCCAAAGGGGGAGATTGTTGAGTCTTTTGGTGTCTGCTGCATATTTTGGCAAAACCAAAGTGTTGAATAGTAGCATCTCCATGATTAGAACAATTCTTCAGTTACAAGTTTTCTCATTTGAAGCTGTTCAGAAGCTGAAATCAACATCAGAAGCTGAATGCTCATCAGAAGCACTGTAGCACTTCAGAAGCTGAGTTCAGAGTCTGATGCCAGCGTTGACTTCTGTTGACTTCATCAGAAGCTGGTTATTTTCAAGTTATTTCTACGCGAATCTTTGAGAGATTTGTTAAGGTTTTATTATGGATTAATGCTTCTAGAATGCTGATTGATTTGTGGAAGATCTAATGAAGATTTGGCTCGTATTTATGAAGATCATATTTTCAGAAGAAATATTTGAAGAGATACATTGCAGAATTATATGTTTCCTAATTGAGCCTTGCATAAATTAGAAACATATCAATTCAGAAGATTTGAATCAGTTTAATTCTGATTGCTGAAGATTATAAAAGGAGGATTGCTGCTATGTTTAGAAGACTTACGAAACATAGAGTTTTAGATCAGAGAATTGAGTCTTTGTGTTTAAAACCTTAGGGTTATTTGTGCACCACTCAGTTTGAGTTGGTTTAGAGTTTTATAGAGTTGTAATTCATTCTAAGCCTTTAGGTACGAATGAAGTCTTTGTGTTTTTGAAGTTTTCTTAAAAACAGAGTGATTTTGGTTAAGGGTTTCAGTAACTGGGTTTAGTTACTTGAATAGGAAGATAGTGGATTCTATTACTCAGAGTTGGGTAGAAGTCTGACTAGGTGGAGGTTAATTGCTTGGGATAAGAACTGGGAGTCAGTGTCTTGAGTCTTAAGGGTTAAATCCTATAGTGGATTTCCTTCTTGGATTGGTATCCCCTAGAGTAGGAGGTGTTTACTCCGAACTGGGTTAACAAACCTCTGTGCCTTTTACTATCCTGCACTTGTTATTTTGCTGCTTCTGATTGTTTTTGCTTGTGCTCTGTTTTTACAATCTTTGTGTCCTGTTATCAAGTTCTGATCAGTATTCAGAACCTGATCTGTCCAGCCAGAATTTCAACTTTTGATGCTCAAGGTTTCACTAAGTGACTAATGGTGCTCAAGCTTTGCAAGCAAGAGACTTCTATTTGTTTACAACAAATATTAACAAACTTGTTCTTACATCGGATATATATAAATGATTGGTGTAACTGAACAAATAAACATACTCTTTACAACTCTAGGATTTCTAAGATACAAAGTTTGGTAAGAAAGATCCTAAGTGTTTTGCGTTATTTAATTTGACAGAGTAAAGGCTCAGTAAAATAGCAGAGTTTTGTCAATCTTCTTCATGGTCTTCAGCTCCTTATATAGGCAGGGATTTGAGAGACGTTGGAGAAGATTGTCAGTGCATTAAGAGTCGTTGAGAAGCTTCAAATCAAGGACGTCGAGCCATTACCTGATATGGATAATTCTGTTGGATGTTCATTCAAAAATTCTTTGCTGAAATAGGAAGTATCCATTCATTCTTGTTGCCCTTGAAGTTCTTTGTTTGTTTCTACAGGTGGTCAAAAGAAGACAAAATTGTACTCAGATCCTTTGATGTGGACAACTATAGAAGACGACAGATCTGACGTGGGTTCCTCAGGTGCTTCTGAAGTCTGAAGGTCTCCCATGTCTGATAGGTTCTTATGTGTCTGACTAGGTCTTTTGAGTCTGATGATCTCTACAAAGTCTGATGATCTCTTCAGCTTCTGAGAGGCGTCCTTTTCTTCTGATACAATGTGTTGACTTCTGGTTGACCTTTCTTCAAATCTTCTACCATAGTTTTTTGAGCTTCTCTTGTGCTTCTGATGCTTAAATACACGTTCAATATTTGATGAATACATTCTATGATCCTGCACACTTGAACAATTGCTATATCCAATTGTTCTTCAATACTTTGTTATCAATAAAACCTTAGAGGAATTGTACAAGACCCTTCTTGTTCTAACAGGCGACACCTTTTTTTATTAGCAACCTTATGGAGACGTCTTTGACGTTATTTCTCGAAACCATTTTTAAATTCAAGTGGGGGTTTGTTGGAACACTAGTTGAATTGGAGTGGAAAGTTGGAAGAATAAACACATGTCCCTTAGGAAAGAACTAGTGTTGGTATGAATTGAAAAATGTCTCACATTGGATAGGACAAACCCACTAGTAGTGTTTATATAAGTGGGGGTAACCTCCAAGGATGTGCCCTTGGGGTATCCACTTTTGCGAACGGATGAGCGCTTACAAAAAATATAAGCTTAAACACACTTTTGGCCCCCTAACTTTGCACTAGTTGCGATTTTGGCCCCATATTAAAAAAAAACCACATTACAGCCCCCTAAGTTTCCCTTTTGTTGCAAATTTCAATTTTGATCATTCAAAATTAACCATTCAAGATATTAAAAACAAGTGGAGTGTTTTGTTGTGCAACTTTCAGATTTATAACGCAAAGAATATGTCTTGGATCTGGTTTCTTGATCTTCTACTGTCTTGAGTGGTTGATTTTGAATGATTAAAATTGAAAGTTGCAAAAGGGGGGACACTTAGGGGGCTGGAATGTGGTTTTTTTTAATAGGGGACCAAAATCGCAACTAGTGCAAAGTTAGGGGTCAAAAGTGCGTTTAAACCAAAATATATATATCACACGCGGGACAACGACAACGCCACCGTTGTCGTCCGGCCGGGTTGAGCCGGGCTTGAGCTTGGGTCAAAAAGAATATCCGAAAGGTTCTTGATATATCCACTAAAATGATATTTAATGTCCGAACAAAGACTTAATGGGATAGGAGATATAACCACACAGAAAATAACACACTCAAAAACTAATTTCTTGTTATTTTCTTTGCAATTGTGTTGCCACCAATTACCAGGAATAAGAAGAAGGTAAAGTTTTCCTATATGACAAGAAAGATAGGTATTACAAAGAAGGTGAGCAAACCACACAAACTCTCTGCTATATTTCAACCTTTGCTATAATTTCTAGCCATTTTAATTTTTATACAGAGATCTAACCATATCTATATGGCAAGCAAATGATTGAGGTGTTTCAGAATTTGCATGTGATAGAAATAATTTTAAAATAATATTATTTGAAAATATACAGATATGTTTTTTTTTTAGGGATATACTGATATGGTTAATAATATAAAACATAAATATTGAAATGGCAATAAATTTAACTTTCAAAAATGTCAAAAATAAATTATATAAAAGAAATGGTTTTTAAATCGTGACTATAAAATATCTAATATGCATATTGTTTATTAAAAACTATTTATTTCATTGATTCTCTAATGCGAGTAAAAATATATTAATAAAATGAAGAGAACAAAAGAAAGGGAGACTAGATCAATTAAACCTTTCAAACATGTACAAATTTGTAACAAGGTAGACCAAACCTAATTCTAATGTAACCTGCTCTAGTTGAATTTCGAATATCATTCAACCAAATTTTTTAAGTGATAGATAACCCAATATTTACTAACCCAATAGTTACTTTCCCTAAAAATGGAGAAGAATATCTTTGTAGAATAACTTTTACTTTTTCAGAGTGAAGAATATCTTTGTAGAATTTAGCGTTTTTTTTCTAGCAGTCTAATTAATCTATAACAATATATAAAGAGAATAAATGATTTTTTTTGGGTTGAATTTTTCATTATTTCAGTTATACCCTTAAAAAATTGCTTTTAAGAATGCTATATTGTTGGTGTTCATTATATTTGTTAATATTGTTGGTAAAAGATAAATATAGTTTGTTCATATTTAAAAGTCACAAACATATATACATGCATAGAATTTTCATAAAAATCAAAATTTCATAAAAAACATATCACTTATAATTGACACGCGTTAGCGCAGCTATTGGATAATACACACATAGAGGACATGACTTGCGTCACAGGCAATTAAGTTTAGAGTGATTAAGTAGCAATGTAGTGTTTCCCCTCCATTGTAGTTATTGTACTCTAGCTTTCATATATAAATACACTATGTACCTTCAGTTACAAGTAATAAGAAAATCATATTCTACATTCATTTTCACTCTCTTAATATGGTATCAGATTCCTTCTCCTTGAGGTTGTTACTATCTATAACTGTTTTTCTAACTGATTATGTTGCGTTTCTCTCTCCTTCTTCATCTTCATCACGAATCCCCCATCATCTTCATGATTCTGCGCATGAATGTTCATGTTTTCTGCATTTTAGCTTGATTGAATTCATCTTCAGTCCTTCTTTTCTCACCGTTTTCCCCAAGCTTGATGGATCCAATTATGTTGCGTGGAATCGTTCCATGAAGCGTACCTTAGGAACGAAGAACAAGCTTGGATTCATCAATGGTTCTATACCTACACTTGATCTTTAAGATCTTAATCACAATCCTTGGGAGCATTGTAATCACTTGGTTCAATCTTGGCTTATCAACTCTGTTTCAGACTCTATTGCGCAAATTGTTGTTTTCTATGATACAGCTTTTGAAGTTTGGCAAGATCTTCATGAGCGTTTTTCTAAGGTTGATAGAATTTGTATTGCTACTTTACGTTCTTCTATCAACACTTTGAAGCAAGGTACCAAACATGTTCTTTAGTATTTTACTGAGATGAAGGCTTTATGGGAAGAACTCTCTTCACACAGACCTATCCCTAATTGTGTATGTGTTCATCCTTGTCGTTGTGAAGCTACTAAAGTTGCTAAAGTTTATAGAACTGGGGATCAGATTATGCAGTTTTTGACTGGTTTGAATGATCAATTCTCTATTGTTAAGACTCAAGTTCTTGATCCTCTTCCTTCCTTCAATAAGGTTTACTCTCTTGTAATTCAAGAAGAAAGCAACAACTCTTCCCCTCCTTCCATTTCCATCTCTGAAGATAGCACAATTCAATTGAATGCTTCTGAAGATAGGAAACCCCAAGGGTGTGGTAAAGGTTCTTACTCCAATTCTCAGAAACCTAACAGATATTGCACTTTCTGTCATCACAATAAGCACACCATTGATTTTTGTTATCAAAAACATGGTCATCCTAGCTTCCCTAAGCAGCAGTTATGTGTAAATGATGCTTCCAATGATATTTCTGATGCCAATTCTTCACTTGATCATGACTTGGATTCTTCTACAAGTTCTCCTACTGGTTTATCTCAAGAACAATATGCTCAACTTGTATCCTTGCTGCAACAGGCTAGTTTGGTTCCCTCAGCATCTTCTCCTTTCAATCCTACCGCCAATCACATCCAAGCCACTCCTTTGATTTCCACCAGCATCTCTGCAAATGCATCTAATACTGGAGGTATACCTTTATCTCCAATTTTACCTAGAAAGTCGAGTTAATGGCTTCTTGATTCAGAAGCAAATGAACACATTTGTTCCAATCTTTCTTACTTTACTTCCTTCTATAAAATCAAACATGTTTGTGTTAGCTTACCTAATTGTGCTTCTATTATTGTTCAGTATGCTGGAAATGTCTCTTTTACCACACAATTTTATCTCACCAATGTTCTTTATTCACCTCTTTTTCATCTTAATCTCATATATGTTGCCAAGCTTTGTCACTCTTTATCATGTGTTTTACACTTTTCTCTTGATACATGCCTTATACAGGACCAAATTTCATTGAAGATGATTTGTTTGGCTAAAAAAATAGATGGTCTTTACAAATATGTTCCTCCTTCTAGTGTTGGTCATAGCACCTTTAATAGTTCATTCAATAAGTCTTGTAATTTTTCTTTTTAGTCCACTTGTAATTATAGCACTTCTATACTTGTCACTGCCTTATGGCACTTCAGATTTGGTCATCTCTCTCATCAGAGAATGATTAAGATGTCTCAATTATATCCCTCTATTGTTTCCAATAATAAAGATGTTTGTGACATATGCCATTTTGCTAAACATAAGAGTTTACCTTTCTCTTCTAGTTTATCTTATGCCACTGCTAATTTTGAATTGATTCACTTTGACATATGGGGTCCTCTTTCCATTTCTTCTGTTCATGGCCATAGATACTTTCTTACTAAATTAGATGATCATAGTAGGTTTCTTTGGATCATCCTCTTAAAAACCAAAGCAGAAGTTTCCACTCATGTTCAGAACTTCATCACCATGATTAAAACTCAGTTTCATACCACTCTTAAGTTTGTTAGAACAGATAATGGTCCTGAATTTTTACTCCATGATTTCTACTCTTCTCATGGTATTATCTATCAAAAGTTTTGTGTTGAGACCCCTTAACAAAATGGTATGATGGAAAGAAAGCATGAACATATTTTAAATGTTAGTAGAGCTTTGCTTTTTCAGTCCAAATTACCTCCTTCTTTTTGGTCTTATGCCATTCTCCATGTTGTTTTTCTCATAAACTGTGTCCCTACACCAATCCTTCATCATCAGTCCCCTTATCACATTTTATATCATAAACCACCAGATCTTAATCTTTTTAAAGTTTTTGGTTGTCTGTGTTATGCTTCCACTTTACATTCTCATAGATCCAAACTTCAACCTAGAGCCAGAAAATCACTTTTCTTAGGTTACAAATCAAGTTATAAAGGTTTCCATCTTTTTGATTTGAACTCTAAAGAGATCTTTGTTTCTACACATGTTACTTTCAATGAAACTTTTCTTCTCTACAAATTTACTTCCTCCTCCACATCTCCTGATTGGGAGTATTTCTCACACACCTCTTCTTCAGATACTAGTGTTTCTTCTTTACCTCCCATCAACAATACTCTTTTTTTTCCTTCTAATTCTCTTATCATCGATGATTACATCCCTGAACCCTCTCCTCCTCCTTTACCTTCATCTACTTTACCTAGACAATCTACCAGACATAAAACTTCTCCTTCATATTTGCAAGATTATGTTTGTAATAGTATTCATTCCGGTACTTATCCTATTTCACATTACCTTAATCATAATAAATTGTCTGCTAACCACTCTTCTTTTGTTCTGTCCTTGCATACACATATTGAGCCCAAAACAAATGTTGAGGCTAGCAAGCAAGATTGTTGGAAGCAAGTAATGCAAGTTGAACTGATAGCTCTTGAAAAGACTGGAACCTGGAAACTTGTAGATTTACCACTTAATGTGAAGCCCATAGGTTGCAGATGGGTATTCAAAATTAAAAGAAATGCAGATGGTACTATTGAGAGATATAAAGCCAGATTAGTAGCCAAAGGTTATACACAAATTGAAGGTCTTGATTATTTTGATACCTACTCTCCAGTTGCCAAATTAACCACTATCAGATTGACCATTGCATTGACTTCCATCAATAATTGGCACTTACATCTAGGGGTGTACATGGATGGGGTCAACCCGGAAAACCCGGTCAAACCCATCCAAAAAAATCCAAAAAAGTGGGTTTGGTTGGGTCATTGGGTGGATATGGTTTTAAAAAATGGAAATCCCATACAAAATAATGGGTTTCGGGTAAAATCAGACCCAGACCCAATAAACCCACTTATCCAATAATACCCACATTTTAATTTTTATTTTCATAGGAACGAAGGAGAATACAAGAAATTTTGGTCATAAATCAAGTCTAATTTTCAAACATGCTAGAGTTACAAATTAGGATGTTGAAATGTATCATCTATATTGAAAATTAAAACATGCTAGAGATACAAATTAGGATGTTGCACTTTTTGGTTATTTTGATATTAATGCAATTTTATGTCATGCAACTTTAGTTTGTTGCTAGTATTTTATGATGAAATTTATTATTTGATATTATCATTTATTATTTTATGACGCTAAAATATAGTGAAAATAGGTTACACGACTTTAAAAAGAAATAAAAAAAATTGAGTATTTTTTATGAAAAAATATGAGGTCTCGTCATTTAATTTAACAAAAAAACTGAAGAAAAAAAAAATTGTGGGTAACCCACTATCCAAACCAACCCAAACCATAAATTAGTGGGTTTGCCCAACCCAACCCAATAACGTAACAGGTGGTTATTTTAGCTCACCCAAACCGGAGTACCCTATATGGTTCGGGTCTTAGGTCTGACCAAACTCAACCCAAACCGACTCATGTACACTTCTAGACGTCAATAATGCCTTTTTACATGGAGAGTTTGCATTTAGGCTACTAAACCTAACCAGGTTTGCAAACTTACCAAATCTCTTTATTGCCTCAACCAAGCAAGCAGAAAATGGTATGAAAAGCTTACTTATGTCCTTTTACATCACCAATACACTCAGGCAACATCTAATCATTCCCTTTTCATCACGAAAACTAGTAATTCTTTCACAATTTTACTAGTTTATGTAGATGACATCATTCTTGCTGGCAATTCCTTGACTGAGTTTCAACATATTAAATCTATTTTGGATACATCCTTCAAAATTAAAGATTTGGGACAATTGAAACTCTTCCTTGGGCTTGAGGTAGCACATTCCAAACTTGGTATCTCCCTTTGTTAGAAGAAGTATTGCTTAGATCTCCTTGCTAATTCTGGCACAATTGGATCTAAGCCTGCATCCACTCCCTCTGATCCTTCTCTCAAATTACATAATAATTCTGCTTTACCTTATGAAGATATCTCTTCATACAAAAGACTAGTTGGTAGGTTGCTCTACTTAAACACCACCAGACCTGACATCACTTTCATCACTCAATAATTAAGCTAGTTCTTAGCTGCTCCTACCCAAACTCCGCACAATGCTACACTTAGAGTTCTGAGTGAAGGTGAGAAAAACACACACACAAGAAGGGGGGGTTGAATTGTGTGACTCTAAAAACTTGTTCTATTCTTTTTCAAAGACTTAAAACAAGTTCAGAACCAGGTTCTGAACTGTTATCAGAATGTATGCAGCGGATTAAACAAGTAAAAGAGATAAGGGAAGAGAGGCACACAGAAATTATACAGGTTCCTTCTCAATGTGAGAAGTAGTCCTGTCCCTTTGTATCCAACAAGAGAGTTTCACTATAATCAGTTCTGATTACAATTGCTCAATCACTAAGAAAGAGACTTCCAGCTGCTCAATCACAAAGAAAGAGACTTCTATGCTCAACCACCAAGGAAGAGGCTTCCAATGCTCAAGTCACTAAGACAAGAGACTTCCCAATGCTCAAGTCACTAAGACGAGAGACTTCTGACTCAGACCACAAAGGAATGAGATTACAATTGCTTAGTATACAGACTAAGACTTTAGGGACCAAACTGGTTTACACGTAAAGGAGTTTGGGATGAACACTTGATCAAATATCAGAGGTGTTCTCTTAATACAACACAGGTTAAGACTCTTAACCTTAGGAAATTCTAAGTTACAAAGACTATGAGAATTTCTAAGAGTTTTGAACTTTGACAGTTTTTACACAGAAAACAGAGCAAGGTTTCAGCAATACATTTCAAAGAGTCTTAGACAATTTCTTCTTCAAATCTTCCTCCTTTTATAGATGAAAATAGAGCTGTTGAAGATTTGCTGGAAATCAGGAAATTAGCCGTTGCAATTGGACTAGGTTACTGCAAATGTGTGCTGCACTTTATCTGTCAGAACAGGGCAGGTGCCATTTTTGAATTGGCCCACCTTAAAAACTGGAGAATGTTTGGGTCAGGGAGACAACTGTTCCATTGAGTTGTTCTGACACATCCAGGCATTAAATGCACACAGTACTGGTCAAAATCCATGCCACATCAGCTTCAGAAGCTTCTCAGTGAACAGTGATCAGAAGCTGCTTCAGTTGTACGGATCAGAAGCTGGCTTCAGGAGTTGACTGTTGCGTTGACTTCATCAGAGGCACCCAGACTTCAGAAGCTGCACTTCAGGAGCACCACTTCAGGAGTACTTCAGAGGCTTCATTTCAGGAGCACTTCTTCAGGACCTCTTCAGAAGCTCTTACTTCAGGAGCACTTTTTCAGGACCTCTTCAGAAGCTCTTACTTCAGGAGCATTTCTTAAGGACCAGTTTTCTTCTAGCCTTGCAACCTTGCTTCATGGCTTTCCTTCTTGCTCTTTAGCTTGTTCTTCATAACCATTATCAATCAATACTTATTAAGCATGTGGTTCTGAAACACTTGAACAAAGCATTAGCAAATAACCAATTTTCTCTTTAATACTTTGTTATCATCAAAACCATAAAGAGAGATATGTTTACACATAAGTGTTTCAACAAGCTCCCCTTTATTTGTAAGAGACTTGTTAAACACATTTTGTTCCAACAATCTCCCCCTTTTTGATGATGACAAACATAAGTATTAAAACAGAAAATTGTTGTTAACTTAATTAACAAGTTAACTATAGGGTGTGAGGTTTGTAAGCTCCCCCTGAGTCTGATCCAAGTTAATTAAGTTCAGTTAAAAACACAGATGTGAAAATTTCAGAATTGTTATTAAGTTCAATTAACAATCTGACTTCAGGAGAGGTTTGTAAGCTCCCCCTAGGTCTGACAATCCTCAAGGTTAGGTTTGTAAGCTCCCCTTGATTTTTATCCATGTTAATTAAGCTTAACTTTAGACAATATGGTGAAATTTACACTCGGAATTCAAAATGACTTGTTGACTTCAGGTTCTGAGGTTTGTAAGCTCTCCCCCTAAGTCTGATAATCCACAGGATGAGTTTTGTAAGCTCCCTGAGTCTTATCCAAGTTATTTTAAATTCTATTTACTCACTAAGAGTAATGTATCTCACAGAAATATATCAGAGCCAGAAATTTACTTCAGTTCTCATAAGTTAAATATAGTCAGAATTGTATCAGAGCTTAACTGATCAGTATCAGAGCTAGCTTAACAATTGTATCAGAGCTTAACCCTAACAAATTGTATCAGAGCTTTAATAGGCTTATCAATAAGCTTATCTTCTGACAATTTTAACATTTTAACTTATTTTTGAGCTCAGGTGCTTTAATACTTATTTTACTTTCTCCCCCTTTTGTCATCAACAAAAAATACTACTTTCTCCCCTTAAGACAGAAAAATTTCTCCCCCTTTGTCAAGAGAGTTTGAAAATATCTGTTTCAGAGTAGAAAAGGATTTGAAAAGAGTGTGAAAGCAGGTATCAAAGCATTTCAATGTCCCCTTTGTAAAAAAGTTGTAAGAGAGTTCTGACACCCAGTTTGAAAACATTTCGAAAAGAATACAGAACTGGGGGGGGGTTGAACCAACCAAGATTGTGAGATATTTGTGCAATCATAGTGATAATCAATCAGCAGGGATAATCATCAAAGCCTACTTGATTTTCAATGAGTATATGACTTGCAAGAAAAATAGAATGCTGTTCAGAAGCAGAAAAAGGTTTAGAGCTTCTGATCAGGTCATTCTGTGTTCAGACATGACTTGTTCAGTATAAATTGGTTCAGTATCAGAGCAAAACAACTCAAGAAGGTATCAGAGCAAATTTGAGCTATTTTAAAAAACAAGAGCTAGATACCAATGAGGATGTTGTCTCAGAGTCTGATACCAAAAGGCAGTGTTAAGACTGCTGAACTGATATCAGAACCTGATACCAAATGAAGGTTTATCTCAGAGTCTGATACCAGCTTAAAAGGTTTTAAATCAGAATCTGATACCAAATAAAGAACATTTCTAAAGACTGAACATAGTCTGATACACTGGGCTTTTAAAATGTGTCTGTGCTAAACAGTTTAAAAAAAGACTGATTTCACATGAAAATTGTTTGTCAAGCAATTTTACCAATGAATATCAGAGTAGAAAATCACAATTTTTTACTTGATGACTTTGGGAGGATTAGAGTATAAACTTTCAAAGCTTTAATCATCATTGCCCATAGCTATACTTACCAGATTCTGACCAACATTAGATTTTTATCAGATTCAGAAGTCAGAAAATCCAGGATCTGATCCTTCAGACTCCGAAGTTTTTCAGGCTTAACTGTCTTCAGACTCTCAGAAGATGAGTGTCTGATCAGTCTTAGCTTATGAAACACTCAGAATCAAGAAATTCATTCAGATTCAAGCACATTTTCAGGAGATGAAATGCATGTTCAGATTCTTTTTAATAAAATTGAATCTTTCTTCTGTTAGGGGTTTTGTGAATATGTCAGTCCATTGATGATCAGTATCAATGAATTGAATATCCAAAACACCTTTCTGAACATAATCTCTTATAAAATGATGCTTATTTCTATGTGCTTGGCTCTAGAATGCAGAATTGGATTTTTAGACAGACATATAGCAGCAGTATTATCACAATAAATTGGGATATTATCTGCATGAATCTGATAATCCTCTAATTGATGTTTCATCCAGAGCAGTTGTGTGCTACAACTTGCAGCTGAGATGTATTCTGCTTCTGCTGTTGACAAAGCAATGGTTGCTTGTCTCTTGCTGGCCCAGGATATCAGATTCTCACCAAGAAACTGACAGTTTCCACTGGTGGATTTTCTTTCAATCTTGTCTCCAGCATAGTCAGCATCACAGAATCCAACTAGCTTATAATTTAGAGATTTCTTATACAGAAGTCCCAAATTAGTTGTACCCTTCAGATACCTAAAGATTCTTTTGACAGGAGTCATATGAGATTCTCTAGGATCTGATTGGAACCTAGCACACAGACATACACTAAATAAAATATCTGGCCTAGAAGCAGTTAAGTATAGGAGAGAACCTATCATACCTCTGTACAGCTTCTGATCTACTTTAGAGCCTTTGTCCTCTTTGCTTAAGGTGCAGGTGGGATGCATT
Source organism: Medicago ruthenica (assembly GCA_018208015.1). NCBI lineage: Eukaryota > Viridiplantae > Streptophyta > Magnoliopsida > Fabales > Fabaceae > Medicago > Medicago ruthenica. The sequence goes on along the minus strand of CM031377.1, from coordinate 58,303,141 downwards.
GGTGTTGTCATCAGCTTGCAATCATCCAACTGGAACTTCTTCAGAAGCTCCTTGATGTATTTTGACTGATGAACATACACACCTTCTTTGCATTGGTTGATTTGAATTCCCAAGAAGAATTTCAGCTCACCCATCATGCTCATTTCAAATTCATCCTGCATTAACTTAGAAAATTCCTTGCAAAGGGAGGCATTAGTAGAACCAAATATGATATCATCAACATAGATTTGTACAATTAAGATTTCTTTCTTAACAGTTTTTCTAAAGAGTGTATTGTCAACTTGACCTCTTACAAAACCATTTTTAATTAAGAAGTTGCTTAGCCTTTCATACCAAGCTCTGGGAGCTTGTTTCAGACCATACAAAGACTTCTTCAGTTTAAAAACATGATTTGGATATTTAACATCTTCAAAACCAGGAGGTTGTTTGACATACACTTCTTCAGAAATCACACCATTTAAGAAAGCACTCTTAACATCCATTTGATACAGAATGATATCATGATTAATAGCATAAGAAAGAAGTAACCTGATTGCTTCCAGTCTTGCAACTGGAGCAAATGTCTCAGTGTAGTCTATTCCTTCTTGCTGGCTGTACCCTTGAGCTACTAATCTAGCCTTCTTTCTGATCACTTCTCCTTGTTCATTGAGCTTGTTCCTGAACACCCATTTTGTTCCAATGATGTTCTTCTGATCAGGTCTGGCCACAAGATCCCATACATCATTCCTTTGGAATTGGTTCAGCTCTTCTTGCATTGCTACAATCCAACCATCATCAACAAGTGCTTCATCAGCAGCTGTGGGTTCAATCATTGATAACAGGCCAAGCATGGACTCATTCTGAGTGAATGCTGATCTTGTCTTCCTTGGACTGTTCTTGTTTCCAATGATTAACTCCTCAGGATGTGAAGACTTGTACTTGAATGAAGTTCTGGGTGGATTAGCTTCTGAAGGGCCACCAGGGATTTGTTCAGAACCATGCTGGTCTTGATTATCATCAGGAGTAGTGTCATTGCTGGAGAGTTTCTCAGAGTCTTCATTGTTTTCAGCTTCTGAACCTTCATCAGAACCTGAACTGGGTTCAGCTTCTGAAGGCTCTTCTGAGATTCTGACATCTGCAAAACTCTCAACCAGCTCTGGTATTTCACTACCAGGCTTCTTATCATCAAACTTAATGTGTATAGCTTCTTCAACAACATGTGTTTCAAAATTATACACCCTGTATGCCTTAGATCTCTCTGAGTTTCCTAGAAAGGTACCCTTTTGAGCCTTGGCATCAAATTTCTTTAGGTAGACTTTATTGTTTAGTATGTAACATGTACAACCAAACTGATGAAAATAAGAAATACTTGGTTTTCTTCCTTTAAATAATTCATATGATGTTTTATTCAGAATGGGTCTGATGTAAATCCTGTTCTGAATATAACATGCTGTGTTTACAGCTTCTGCCCAAAAGTACTTAGCAATTTTTGACTCATGGATCTTGGTTCTGGCCATCTCTTGTAAAGACCTGTTCTTTCTCTCTACAACTCCATTTTGTTGTGGAGTTCTAGGAGATGAGAACTCATGGAAAATTCCATGGTCTTCACAAAAATTTTCAAAAGGTTCATTTTCAAATTCACCACCATGATCACTTCTGATTTTCAAAATTTTCAAATCAGTTTCTGTTTGTACTTGTTTGCAGAATTTGAAAAACACGTCATATGTTTCATTTTTGGTTCTGAGGAATTTAACCCAAGTCCACCTACTATAATCATCAACAATAACAAGTCCATACTTCTTCCCATTGATTGAAGCTGTTCCAACAGGACCAAACAAATCAATGTGAAGGAGTTCTAGAGGTTTAGAGGTGGAAACAATGTTCTTTGGTTTAAAAGAAGTTTTAGAAAACTTTCCAATTTGGCATGCACTGCACAGTGCATCTGAGTGATAGTCAATGCTGGGTAGGCCTCTGACCAGCTGTAACTTGCTAAGCTTAGAGATGAGTCTCCAGTTAGCATGTCCCAGCCTTTTGTGCCACACCCATTTCTCATCACTCACAGACAGAAGGCAAACTACCTTCTGCTGAACCAAATCAGAAAAATTTATTTTATACACATTGTTTTTCCTACAGCCTCTGAACACTACAGACTTATTTTCATTGTTGATTACAGTGCAAGTGTTCTTATTAAACAGGACTTCATAATTACTATCACATAATTGACTTATGCTAAGTAAATTATGTCTAAGTCCATCTACCAGCCAAACATCATCAATGTACATGGAAGGATTACCTATCTTACCAGTACCAATGATCTTTCCTTTCTGACTTCCTCCAAATCCCACAGTTCCTCCCTCTTTCAGAGTTAGGGTTTGGAACATAGACTTGTCCCCTGTCATATGATGCGAGCATCCACTCTCCAGGTACCAGGACCTTTCCTTTTCTTTGGATGACAAGCATATCTGCAATTGAAATAATCTCAGACTTAGGTACCCAGATTTTCATGGGTCCTTTGGGGTTAGTCCTGAAAGGTGTTGGCTTCTTGTGTCTGAAGTTTTGATATTCAGACTTGTTCTGGTACTTTAGATATGAATCCTTGTATTTAGAATAAGTCTGAGTTTCAGAACCTGAATACTTCAGAACCTGAGTTCTCAAGGGTTTGGACCTAGACTTCTTCAGAACTTGAGACTTAGAGGTCTTTGGTTCTGATTTGTTCAGAGTCTGAACCATTGAGTACTTTGGTTCTGATCTCCTCAGAATTCTGACTTTGTTTACTTCAGGCACAAGGCAAGCTTCAGTTTTGCCTTTCTTAAAACAGTTTGAAGCAGAAAACTGATTGGTTTGCTTTGGCTTGCTTTGCCTAACATTCTGAGATTGAAAATGTTTAGTGTTGACTGATTTAATAGATTTTGAAGTTTTGATAGACTCAGTCTTAGAAAGATTTGAATCAGATTTATTCAGATTCTGAGACTTACTAGTTCCAGGTTCTGAACACTTCAGATTCTGAACAGGTACAGGTTCAGAGTCTGATTTCCTCCTACTCTTAGGCTTGGGACCTTTTGGCTTAGATTTAGGCAAGGTTTTACCATTTGCCTTCATCTTTTCCTTAGGTTCAGAAGCTTCAGAGTCTAAGTTGTTCAGAACTTCTGACTTAGTCTCAGATTCTGATACTTTCAGTTTCTCAGAATTTTCAGAAGCAGGCACAAAGCATATACCATTGCCTTTTAAAATATTTTCAGAACATGAAGGTGAGTTTAAATCATTTGAAGTTTTGAATAAATCATAGCCAATGCCCTCACCTTTGTTTCTGATCATATTATACATCATAGAGGCAATTTTTGTTCTATTGAATCCAGTTAACATGAAATCCTGAAGAGCTATTTCTTGTTCATTAGGAACCCCTTCAGATTTCTTATGAGCCTCTTTTCTGAGTTCCTCAACTTCCTCATCATATTCAAAAATTTGATTCTGAAGTTTAAGGTTTTCCTCAGACAGCAAGTTTGTTTGATTTTTCAAAGACTTAATTTCTTTTAACTTGCTTTTAAGATGACTCATAAGATCATTAACTGTTTCAATTAAATCAGATCTTGAGAGTTCAGAATATACCTCATCTTCTTCATCTGAATCTGAACATGATTCTGCATCAGAAGATGCAATTGCCATCAGGGCCAGGTTTGCTTCTTCCTCATCAGATTCTGACTCATTGTCCAGATCATCCCATGTAGCCATGAGACTCTTCTTAAGCTTATTTCTGAAATTGCTGGACTTTGAGCTGGACTTCTTTGCTTTTTCCTTTGATTTTTCCTTCTGAAGATCAGGACAATCAGCAATGAAGTGGCCAGGCTTTTTGCAGTTGTAGCAGCTTTCCTTCTGGATATCCCTCTTTGAACCAGAACCAGATCCTCTGAAGTTACTGCTTCTGTTAGAGAACTTTTTCTTTCTATTCATCAGATACTGAAGTCTTTTAGAAATCATTGCAAGCTCATCAGCATCTGAATCTTCATCAGAATTTCCCTCAGGAAACTCTTCTTCAGATTCAATAGCTTTCAAAGCTTTAGCAGGTTTTCTTTTAGACTTCAGAGCCAATGTTTTTGGTTCTCTAACAGACTCATCCTCATTGAGTCCCAGTTCATGCACTTTGAGGGAGCTTATAAGATCCTCAATACTTAAAGTATTCAGATCCTTAGCTTCCTCAATGGCAGTCACTTTAGGTCTCCATTTGGATGGCAGACTTCTAAGAACTTTATTCACATGGTCAGCTGTGGTATAACTCTTCTTCAGAATCTGAAGTCCAGAAACCAGAGTCTGAAATCTTGAGAACATAGTCTCAATATTTTCATCCTCTTTCATTCTGAACAGTTCATATTGCTGAACAAGTATGTTTGCCTTAGCTTCTCTAACTTTCTGATTACCTTTATAGTTAGAGCAGAGGGATGTGAATATTGCCTTTGCAGTGGACTTGTCACTCAGCTTCTGATACTCAGTGTGAGGCAATGAGTCCACAATGATACCTCTGACATGATTATGCTTCCTATAGATCTTTCTTTCTGCATCACTCAGAGTTCTTCTGTTGACAGCAACACCTTCTTCATCTACAGGTATTGAGATTCCATCTTCAATAATATCCCATAGAGTATCATCAATCCCAATAATGTGACTATACATTTTGCTCTTCCACCAAGAGAATTTTTCTGGGTCACCAGTGAACATAGGAGGTTTATTGTGTGACCTAGACTTCTTTTCTTCAGTACTGTAGTCATATTGAACATTTCTTTGATTTCTGGGAGATGGTGGATTTCTGGGAGAGGGTGGAGGTGAACCACTAGTTGAGGCCATGTTTTTCTCAGGATCCTACTGACACACTGTTAAGTGTTAATATCAGAACCAGAGCTCTGACACCAACTGAAGGCGAGAAAAACACACACACAAGAAGGGGGGGTTGAATTGTGTGACTCTAAAAACTTGTTCTATTCTTTTTCAAAGACTTAAAACAAGTTCAGAACCAGGTTCTGAACTGTTATCAGAATGTATGCAGCGGATTAAACAAGTAAAAGAGATAAGGGAAGAGAGGCACACAGAAATTATACAGGTTCCTTCTCAATGTGAGAAGTAGTCTTGTCCCCTTGTATCCAACAAGAGAGTTTCACTATAATCAGTTCTGATTACAATTGCTCAATCACTAAGAAAGAGACTTCCAGCTGCTCAATCACAAAGAAAGAGACTTCTATGCTCAACCACCAAGGAAGAGGCTTCCAATGCTCAAGTCACTAAGACAAGAGACTTCCCAATGCTCAAGTCACTAAGACGAGAGACTTCTGACTCAGACCACAAAGGAATGAGATTACAATTGCTTAGTATACAGACTAAGACTTTAGGGACCAAACTGGTTTACACGTAAAGGAGTTTGGGATGAACACTTGATCAAATATCAGAGGTGTTCTCTTAATACAACACAGGTTAAGACTCTTAACCTTAGGAAATTCTAAGTTACAAAGACTATGAGAATTTCTAAGAGTTTTGAACTTTGACAGTTTTTACACAGAAAACAGAGCAAGGTTTCAGCAATACGTTTCAAAGAGTCTTAGACAATTTCTTCTTCAAATCTTCCTACTTTTATAGATGAAAATAGAGCTGTTGAAGATTTGCTGGAAATCAGGAAATTTGCCGTTGCAATTGGACTAGGTTACTGCAAATGTGTGCTGCACTTTATCTGTCAGAACAGGGCAGGTGCCATTTTTGAATTGGCCCACCTTAAAAACTAGAGAATGTTTGGGTCAGGGAGACAACTGTTCCATTGAGTTGTTCTGACACATCCAGGCATTAAATGCGCACAGTACTGGTCAAAATCCATGTCACATCAGCTTCAGAATCTTCTCAGTGAACAGTGATCAGAAGCTGCTTCAGTTGTACGGATCAGAAGCTGGCTTCAGGAGTTGACTGTTGCGTTGACTTCATCAGAGGCACCCAGACTTCAGAAGCTGCACTTCAGGACCACCACTTCAGGAGTACTTCAGAGGCTTCATTTCAGGAGCACTTCTTCAGGACCTCTTCAGAAGCTCTTACTTCAGGAGCACTTTTTCAGGACCTCTTCAGAAGCTCTTACTTCAGGAGCATTTCTTAAGGACCAGTTTTCTTCTAGCCTTGCAACCTTGCTTCATGGCTTTCCTTCTTGCTCTTTAGCTTGTTCTTCATAACCATTATCAATCAATACTTATTAAGCATGTGGTTCTGAAACACTTGAACAAAGCATTAGCAAATAACCAATTTTCTCTTTAATACTTTGTTATCATCAAAACCATAAAGAGAGATATGTTTACACATAAGTGTTTCAACAATCTCCCCTTTATTTGTAAGAGACTTGTTAAACACATTTTGTTCCAACACTGAGATATTTGAAGGGTTGTCCTAGTAGAGGCTTGTTTTTTCTAGAAACTCTCCTCTACATTTACAAGGCTACTCAGATGCAGATTGGGCTGGCTGTGTTGATACTAGAATATCCATTAGTGGTTTATGCTTCTTTTTAGGACATTCACTTATTGCATGGAGAACTAAGAAGCAGATCACTGTTTCCATATTTTCCTCTGAATCTGAGTACAAGGCTTTAGATTCAGCTACTTGTGAGTTACAATGGTTGCTCTATCTCCTTCAGGATTTACAGGTTTCTTGTACCAAACTTCCTGTCCACTTTTGTGACAATTAAAGGGCTTTCCACATAGCAGTCAATCCAGTTTTCCATAAATGCACAAAGCACTTGGAGATTGATTGCCACATTGCTAGAGAAAAGCTCCAGTCAGGCATTCTCAAGCTCCTTCCTGTTTCTTCTCAAGATCAACTTGCAGATTTCTTTACCAAAGCTCTTCATCCTCAACCTTTCAATCTTTTACTATCCAAGTTGGGCTTGCTAGACATCTATCAACCTACAGGTTGTGGGGGGCTATTGGATAATACACACATAGAGGACATGACTTGCATCACAGGCAATTAAGTTTAGAGTGATTAAGTAGCAATGTAGTGTTTCTCCTCCAATGTAGTTATTGTACTCTAGCTTTCATGTATAAATACACTATGTACCTTCAGTTATAAGTAATAAGAAAATCATATTCTACATTCATTTTCACTCTTAATAAGAAAATCGGGCAGATGGACACGGAATACTCGTTTGAATGAGAGTTAATATAATACTTTTGCAAACTCAAAAAATAAAAAGAATATGGGTATAAATCTTAAAATTCAAGGTGTGTAGGTGTGCACCTGTATATGTGAGTGGTCTACTCATGTGCGTAAGGCCAACGTAACTCGAGTAATTGTCTTGTATATGAATGATATATGTTAATCAATTAGATTGTGAGGTTGGGTAGTTGCGTCAAATATATCTTTTTTTGTTTAAGTTGTTTGGGGTTTTCTAATTTTATTGTGTCACACAATTAACATATGTATGTATTAGGTACAGTCCTCGACAGAGACATATTTCACAGTGTTTTATCTAGCCTCTTGAAGTAACATCTCCATGTGCATCAAGCCACTAATATTGACATAGAGCAACAAATTATTGACAATTCTTCCATTATTCCGTTGTTATAATTAATTACATTCCCATTTATATATTGTTGTATTAATATAGTTGTATGAAGGCTTGCTCAAAAAAAAAAAAGTTGTATGAAGGCCTTATTAATGTATAAGGTTTTTTTTTTGTTTTAAAAAGGCAATAGTATATAGTACAAATAGTCTTGTCCTTGTCTTTTGAAGTAAAAAATGAGTGTGTATCTCTTTGAGATGTGAATTATCTCTAAGCTTATGAGTCATATTTGGATAATTCTCTACTAGTGTATATACTCTCTGATCACATTTATAAACAGCTTTTTATTTTTTCAGATTCATTAAATAGGTGATTATCTACACTATATTATATTTCTGATACATCAATTATTTAAGGAAACTAAAAAAGTAAAAATTTATAAATGTGATCTAAGAGAGTATGTATATACACAAATACTTATGTATTCAACCAAAATCTAAGGCACAGAGTGTTCAAATCCTTGTTATTGAAAAGGAGAAATTAATGGATAAATTAAAATTGTACCTTTTTTACCTTCATTTTTCAAAATCAATGTCTCTGACGCTTGAGAGGTGAAATGAAATCACATAGTATTGTCCCTTCTTATTACTACTATGATGGAAGGACAACCTAAAAAACTGACCCATGCATGTTCCATTCATAAATGTTGAAGACAATAAAAATTTCTTCAAGATATTTCATCTTTTTAAGACTTCTAATTAAGCAAAACATAATAATGCAATTAGCTTCCATGTGGGTCCCAGGGTTTGGAGCAGTTTGCTTGTCAAATCACTGATTGTCCATTAAAAACAGCTTAAGATTTTGCTTATCTAGCTTTTGCCATAATTACGCCACAGAAAATTTACTAAACCCCACGGCAGGGATTATGTATTAGAAAACGACAGAACTAAGTCAAAAGATACACCTTTACAAAAAGGCAAACTAATTTGAATGCAAACCATCCTTTCTTTTTGAATTGTTATTTTCTTCTTTTCTTTATATAGGAAAAGAAATCCACTAACCTCGTGTTATTTTATATATGCTATACTATTCCATTTGTGTTCATACTATTCCTTGACCAAGGACTATAACACACTATCGACTTTTTGAATCAGTTAATTTGAATGTATTTACCGGCATAAATATTCGTGAGATTGTGTGAGAGAACTAAAGAAAACAGTTAATGAATGTTCACGGATAAGTTGTTTGCGGTTTATTTTCATAAAATAACTTATTATTTATACAAAAATAATTCAATTGTCCTTATAAAAATAAGTTATATAAGCGGCTATCATGATAAACACATATGTTATAAGCAACATATTGAACAATTTATCTAAATAGAGCATATATATATGGGTTATATAATTGCATTAATGCTATGCTAGCCACAATACTGGTCAGGTTGTATAGCCTTTAACTCTTTGGTTATGCGAGGAACTAGCCAATGATAACTCGAAATTCAGTTGACAAGAAAGTAATGACCGACATAAAATTGTTTAGTGTAAATAATCATTATTAGTTTTTGTAAATTGTAAAGATCAATCAATTTAGTTCATTAAATTTGCAAAAGAACAATTTAGTCCTTTAAATTAAAAAATACTATCAATCTATTTAGTCATCCAACCAAATTACTTCTTTAATTAACGCCGGTCAAAACTAATAAAAGGAATATATGTTGACTTAAATAGTGTTTTGTTGCTCAAAACAAACATAAAACCTTTAAAATTGTGATACATAAGTTGATAAAATAAACCAAATTGATTGAAATTTTGCAATTAAGGAACTGAAATATTATTTCTTAAAATTGAGATTAAATTGATTGACCTTTACAATTTCAACTACTAAATTGATTAATAACTCAAATTGTTGTCTGCATGCTTACATTGCAATTTCATAAAATTATAGAATGATTTTTTGAAGAAAAAAAATGTGTAAAAGAGATGGTACGTCCAATTAATGATGAAGTATATGATTGGAAAACAAAGATAGTGATTGATCGATAGGAGAAATGATAGTGTTATAATTATCAAATCATGGGCTCACTCAATACCTAAATGGTTGGTATGATGGTATCAGCTTTATTGAGAAATGTGTTTGAGAAGACAAAAGAAAAAGTCCAAAGTCAGATGAAATACTTTTGCTAAGGCAAAAACAAAAGGTACCAAGTCCTCTCACTATTTTTGTGTCACGGATCTGACACCACTGCTAGCTCGTTGTTTTTGTGCATCAGATTCCGCTCTTATCTCTGCACATTTTTCTTTCTTCCTCACTTCTTCATGTTCTCAAATCCAATTGAATTCAGTGTTTAAGTCCATGCAAATTAAACCCTACACACATTACCACTACTGCTACGTCTTTTTTGTTCTTTATATTGGCTCATTCTTTCAACTAAATATAATATAGGCTAAATTACATTCTGGGTCCTTTAAGTTTGCTGTTTGTAACAGATTAGTCCTTTAAGTTATTTTTGTAACAGATTAGTCCTTTAAGTTTGCTGTTTGTAACAGATTAGTCCTTTAAGTTATTTTTGTAACAGATTAGTCCTTTAAGTTTTCTGTTTGTAACAGATTAGTCCTTTAAGTTTGTTGTTTGTTGTTAAACAGAAGGACTATTGAACAGCAATACAGCCAAATGGCTCAATAGTTGTGGATCATTATAGAAATGGATATCAGATCAAAGTGAAAAACAGCTTTTAATCAAATCTTGCACCACAAATAAATAATATATCATTTTTTGTAATAAATAAAATTTAAAATTTTTGTTGATTAATATCCAGATATCAAGGAAAAAAGAAAAAGGGATGCAAGATCTAAAGATAAACTGAAAGATAAATTAAAGTATAGATATATTATATACATATATCTCAAACAACTCAATCACATGAATTTGAACCCTCTTTTTGCATTGTATACAAGTATGATATAAAGCCAAAGAAATGAAAATAAACAAAAGATAAAGCACATAAATAGATGGATTTAAATTATTATCCCACCAGTTTATCAAAAAAATAAATATATGATTATCGCACCAATTAACACAAAAGTACCATTTCACCACCATCTATGATATAATTAAGAAAGAAATAGAGATCCGTACATACAAACATATAGAAAAATAGTGTCTCTCGCTATACATTTCCAGCCCAAAAAAAAAAAGGAAAAGAAAATTAATACGATGATGACAATGATGAACAAGAGTAACAAACCTCTCACCGAGGAAAATAGCAAATATTAATTGTTGAAGAACTAAAATAAGAAGTATGAAGATCACAATTTAAGTACACAACTATGGGGCTCCATCTCCTTTTCATCTTCAATATTAGCTATATAGGGTTTCATGAGGTATATACCTCATAATTTCTTATACTTACCGGTTTGAAATAGGGTTTGGACCACTTGGAACTTCATGAGCATCAACTCCAAATTCTTTTCCAGCTCCATCCTTTTGTGTTTTGTGTGGGTGCAAGTTTGTCGTAGATGACGAGGTTGATTTAAATTCAGTTGATTTGGTAGAAGTCATAGAAGAAGGGTTTGTAGGGTTTGTGGTTGTTGTTGGTTGGTGAGATAAATTGATGATGAGGAGAAGGATGAAAAAAAGTGAGAGGAAGTGAAAGAAATTGAGTGTTTTTGAGATAGGTTGTGAGGTATTAGGTTCAGCCATGCAAATTGAAAGAAAAATCCACCCCCCAATAGCCCACAAGGGTTCAATATCCATCAACCAGCTGCACCAAGGCTAAGAAAGGAGGTGGAAGAGAAAAAAATGGTAGATATGGAAATCAAATTTGGTTAGAGAGAGAGAGAGAGAGAGAGAAAGAGGGGAAAAAGAAGAGAAGCTTCAACAAAAGTGATTTGATTGGAGGTATTGAAATTCGATGCACAATTGTCCAATAACCAATATTAACCTAATATGTAAGTTTTAATACGAAAGGTGTTGGCCATTCATGGCTGAATTTACCAAAATAACCATGATATATATTAACTATGGCCAACCCTAATGACTGTTTAGTGAAAAAACTAACCCTAATTTATGATGAAACGAATAGTTTTGAAATAGTAATATGATTTATGCCCAGCATTATTGACTTAGTGAATTATTCTCCCATCACTACAAAAAAAAAATAGTACATTATAAAAAGACATAAAATATGTCTCTAGTTGTTTTACTAAACTTAATTAACTATTTGTAAGAGTTACATTGTATCACATGTGGCATGAATATGTTTTTATAAGAGAAAGACGATCTAACTTTATTGGTCAGCTTATAAGGATGAGTCAGACCCAACTCAAATTATTAATTTAAAAAAAAAAAATCAGTTCAATGACCGACTAATCCGCAGGGTCTAATCCCACCATCCAATTGCAAGGGGGGCTATTTAAAGTCAGATTAAAGCTCTATATATATAGACTAGCCCACCAAAATTGGTATCGAGAGAAATCGAACATGATACTTTGAGAGAAACACCCTCCAAGGTCTCAAGCTAATACTAATAGGCCAACACTCCAAGGTGTCAACCCAAATTCTAAGATATTAGTATTATAGCCTATCCATTATCTATTGTGCCACCTGCAATATCAAGTCACCACTATTGACGCTCAAGATGTTCCAGTCTTGAGCACGAGGGGTATGTGTTAAGAGTCACACATTTGATGAGATAAAGCTTAAACACGACTTTATAAATGGTTGTCATCCTCTTCTTACAAGTTGACTTTGTAAGTACATGTTAGACCCATATAAAACTTCAAATAGTATCAAAGTCTATCAAATACTTGTTGGGTTACTTGCTATCAGATAACCATTATCAGATCAATCAAGTCACGCTCTAAGTGTCTAGTCTTAAGCTTGAGGTGTTAAGAGTCTCATATTGTTTGAGATAGGACCTGAAAATGTATTTATAAATAGGAGTAGTATTCACCTTAAAATTGATTTTGTAAAATAAATAGAAAAATAAGTGATGGACTTTTTCCTTTTGTCTCTATTTGAAGTCGCTACTTTTTTAATAGTGTTTACATTGCACTCTTTGAGCTCACTAAGAATTGAATTGTAATTAGCCTTATGATTATAAATTACAATATATTTCTTGAAAACAAACATTTTTTCGACCATTGACTTTGACATTGTGAATGAAATTATGACTTAACAATATAACAAGGTCATATTGCAATATATATTAGGTCACATTGTTTGTATTCATTTCTTAGAATATGAATTCATTTTAACTTTCTAATAAGAATATTAGAGACTTTTGAAATGAGTCATAGTTATGAACATAAGATAAAATGTTAATAAGATATAATACATTTTCGGGAATAGTAAAAATAGTTATTTTATCATTTTCATTGTTTCTGGCATTTTCATTGTGTCTAAAAATGCAATATGTTCACTTCAGGATTTATTTTATTCTTATTTTGACAAGTAAAAGTAACAAATTTTTTAAAATTTAAAATAATAAAAAAACATTTTTCATAAAATAAACAGATTCTTAGTAAACAAATGCATAAGGGAACAAATATAAAATGAAAATGAAGTATTAATAAAGAATTTGGAAAGATTAGCACAAGATGGAAAAAAGGAGCAGAAAGGAAGTGTGCTGGCTTTTTCTTGCTTTGGCTGCTTGCTCAAGAAATCTTTCTTTGACTTGGAGAACCATAAGAAAAAGAAAAATATAGATTATATTCTCGAATGCTTCTCCTTTTTCCCATGCAACACAAGGTTTCAAAACCTTCCTTTTTGGCGCGTGTGAGTCACAAGATATATAATATTTCACATAGTTATAATTTAATAGTATGTACAATTAATTCTTATACCATTTACTCAAAGAAATTAGACATAATCTTGCTTTTCAAATAGTCAAAAAAGAAACTGATGTTGGTTGGCTTATTAGTTATTAGTAGTATTTTTTAAACAAAATTAGAAAAGAAAAGGAATCTCCAGAAAGCATATTAGACACGCAATATTGAATAAAGTCACAAACAACAGATGGTTTGAAAACATTGATCAGAAATAAAGGAGTGTTCCACGGAATTGGAAAAGGAATAGTATTGTTATGTTTAAGATTCGAAGAACCTAGATGTTTCCAAAACTAAAATTAATATCACCCTTGTTCTTTTTGTTCTTTTCACATGAAGTAGGAAAGGCATTGTTTTAAAATTTCCTAAAATACCAAAAGTATATAAAAAAGTGGTCTTGTTAGTGACTTGAGAGGCGAAACAAGGAAATGATTCAATTTATGTAAGCAATTATAATAAATTGGTCTGATAGTGTTGGCTTGAGACCTCTCTTCTCAACGTTTTAGGTTTGATTCTCCATAGTGTCAATTTCGATGGCTAGTTTAGCTTCTTTAAAAAAAAATATATAATGTGAAATGATTGATGTCAATTGCCAAAGATGTAGAATATATAATAGTAAGAGATCATGCAATTTTAACCAACCAAATAATACATGCAAGACAATGCAAAGTTATTTTACACTAACATCCAATCAAAATTCTTCAAATTATTGCATTTTTAGGATGTCAATTTGTATTCATAAGTGGAGATCTCCAAAGCGACTGTCATGTCTGGGGTCTGTGGATGGGAAATATTCCTCAATGGAAATGGGAAGAGATAACTATGGACTTTGTGAGTGGATTGCCTCGGACACAGCGAGGACATGACTCTATTTGGGTAATAGTGGACCGGTTAACCAAGTCTGCTCATTTCTTGCCGGTTAAGACTACTTACCGAGCTTCTCAGTATGCCGAATTGTTTATTTCGGAGATTGTGAAACTCCATGGTGTGCCTGCTAGTATTGTGTCTGATAGAGATCCGATCTTCACATCTCACTTTTGGAAAGCTTTTCAGAAGGCTTTAGGGACAAGATTAAAGATGAGCACGTCCCATCATCCTCAAACAGACGGACAATCCGAGAGAACTATTCAGACATTAGAGGATATGCTACGTGCGTGTATTTTAGAAGATGGAGGAAGCTGGAATAATCATCTACCTTTGATTGAGTTTTCTTACAATAACAGTTACCACTCAAGTATCGGAATGGCACCGTATGAAGCCTTGTATGGTAGGAAATGTAGAACCCCACTTTGTTGGGCTGAGGTCGGAGATAAGAGTATTTTGGGACCTGAGATAATTTAGGAGACTACTTTGAAAATTAAATCCATTCAGGATAAGATGAGAACAGCCCAAAGTCGCCAGAAAAGTTATGCTGATAAGAGGCGAAGACCTTTGGAATTTGAAGAAGGAGATCATGTATTCCTCAAAGTTACACCCAAGCTGGGGCTAAAAGGAGCATTTAGAACCAAGAAACTTTGTCCAAGGTATGCCGGACCATTTCAGATACTTCGACGTGTCGGTCCAGCAGCTTATCAGTTGGCACTGCCACCGGCCATGTCAGGTTTGCATAATGTTTTTCATGTCTCTCAACTAAGGAAATTCATCCCTGATCCTTTTCAACCAGTAGAGTTGGACAGTATTGACCTGAGGTCAGATTTAACATTTCAACCCGAGCCAGATCAGATAGTTGATCGTGATGTTAGGTCCTTGAGGAACAAAGAAATTCCAATTGTTAAGGTCGTTTGGAAAGGTTCTCCCGACGGCGAGGCAACGTGGGAGCTAGAGTCAGAGATGCAAGAGAACTATCCGCATCTATTTTCAGGTAAATTCTAAATTTCGAGGACGAAACTTCTTTAAGGGGGGTAGATTGTAATATCCCGCTTAGAGGTATTTGTTATTGGTATTAGAAACTTATTAAGAAGCATGGCAATTTAGTAAATAAGTGGCATGGCATTTTAGTAAATATTTGAAAAGAGGAGATTATTTAAGAAAGAAACAAGATATTTCTTACTATCTTTTTCTTCATTTCATTCACTCTTCCAAAAATCAGTTTTGTTCTCCCTCCTTCCCTCAATCACACGCCCTCATCTCACCATGCCAACATCCATCCAAACTTCATCCAAACTCTTGTGAGAAAGTTCTTGTAAGCAAGCTTGTATTGGAAGTTAGAGCAAAAGAAGTAAAAGAAGAAACAAGGAGAATCAAGGGAGAATTAAGAGAAGTGGTAGTTGAAGCTAAGGCTTTGGAAATCAGAGTTAGCAAGCACCAATTGGAGGTTTAAGGTGAGCTCCACAGGGTTTTAGAACCCGCTTGAGTAAGTTTGAGAGTTTTTAGTGTTATGCTCAAAGTTGCCAATTTTAGTGCTCTAATTCTATGTTGCTAGTAATTCTTAATCATACATGTTGCAATCTGTTAATATGCATTAGAAATCTTTCTTTAAGCTGTAATGATGTTTGGGCATGATTGGATAAGCCAAAATGGTGGAAATCACGTTTTAAACTCACCCTATGCTGTCCAACTGCAGGTAAAATCGTGTCACGATTTTACAACCGTGTCACGATTTTATAGGCAGAGACTGCCAAGATTTCTGGGTAAGAAATCGTGACACGATTTCCAAATCGTGTCACGATGGCACAGGGGATAGGAACATAATGTTTTTCTTCAAATCCTTGCACCGTTCTGGCTATCTAATGCTGCTTCAGACTTAATTAACAACATGCAATGGTTAAGTATTGCTAATAAGCATTAGAAGACCTATCCTTTAGAGAATGAATAGATTATTATAGTTTGAGGATAGGCACAATATTGAGAGAATGGATGCCTTAATCCACAAGTTAACATAGAGAAGTATAAGAGCTAGTATTGGGATTATCCCTTACTAAGCAATTTTCTCAAACACTCAATTAAGTATGCGTAAGCCAAGAATGATATAGAATTCAAGTTAGGACCTTTTATAGGTTAAGTATTCAAGAATTATTAAGATATAAGCTGTGGCCTTCGTCGTTCACGCTAGTGGTGTTGGAACAAAATGTGTTAAACAACTCTCTTATGAATTAAAGGGGGAGATTGTTGAAACATTATGTGTAAACATATCTCTCTTTATGGTTTTGATGATAACAAAGTGTTAAATAGAAAATTAGTTATTTGCTAATGCTTTGTTCAAGTGATTTCAGAACCACTTGTTTATTGATTGGAAATTAAGAATGGTTATGAAAGAACAAGCTTAGAGCAAGAAAGGAAAGCTAAGAAGCAATGTTGCAAAGCTAGAAGGAAACTGGGTCTGGAGAAGTGCTCCTGAAGAAGTGCTCCTGAAGTGGTGCTCCTGAAGTAGTGCTCCTGAAGTGAGAGTCTGAAGCTTGTGTCTGAAGCCAGCTTCTGAAGTCTGAGTCTGAAGGCAGCTTCTGAAGGAAGTCAACAAAAGTCAGCGTCTGAAGAAGTCAACAAAAGTCAACTTCTGAAGATCAGCTTTTGATCCGTACAAAGGCAGCTTCTGATGCACTGTTCACACAGAAGCTTTTGAAGGCTGATGTGGCTTGAAAAGCAAGTGGTACTGTGCGCATTTAATGCCTGGATGTGTCAGAACAACTCAATGGAACAGTTGTCTCCCTGACTCAAACATTCCCCAGCTTTTAAGGTAGGCCATTTCAAAAATGGCTGCTGCTCTGTTTTATTGAAAAAGTTCAGCACACATTTGCAGAAATCCTAGCTCAACTTGCAACGGCTCTTAACTTAATTCAAGCAAATCTTCAACAGCTCTATTTCCTCTATAAAAGGAAGAATATTTGAAGAAGAAATTTGTCTAAGACTCTTGAAACAAATTGCTGAACCTGTGCTCTGTTTTGTGCTGTAAAACTCATAAGTTCAAAAACTCTTAGAAATTCTTCAGTCTTGTAACTTAGAATTTATTAAGGTTAAGAGTCTTAACCTGTGTTGTATTAAGAGAACACCTCTGATATTTTATCAAGTGTTCAACCCAAACTCATTTATTTGTAAACCAGTTTGGTCCCTAAAGTCTCAGTCTGTATACTGAGCAATTGTAACCTCATTCCTTTGTGGTCTGAGTCAGAAGTCTCTTGACTTAGTGTCTTGAGCATTGGGAAGTCTCTTGACTTAGTGTCTTGAGCATTGGAAGCCTCTTCCTTTGTGGTTGAGCACTAGAAGCCTCTTCCTTTGTGGTTGAGCAACTGGAAGCCTCTTTCTTTGTGATTGAGCAACTGGAAGTCTCTTCCTTAGTGGTTGAGCAAAGTGTAATCTTCTGATTATAGTGGAACTCTCTTGATGGAAAACAAGGGGACTGGACTACTTCTCACATTGAGAAGGAACCAGTATAAAATTTTGTGTGTCTCTCTTACCCTCTCTCTTTAACTTGTTAATCCGCTGCATATACTTCTGATAACAGTTCAGAACCTGGTTCTGAACTAATGTTAAGCTTTTGAAAAGAAAGAACAAGTTTTTGAGTCACACAATTCAACCCCCCCCTTCTTGTGTGTGTTTTTCTCACCTTCAGTTGGTATCAGAGCTCCGGTTCTGATATTAACACTTAACAGTGTGTCAGTAGGATCCTGAGAAAAACATGACCTCAACTAGTGGTTCACCTTCACCCTCTCCCAGAAATCCACCCTCTCCCAGAAATCAAAGAAATGTACAATATGACTATGGTACTGAAGAGAAGAAGTCTAGGTCACACAATAAACCCCCTATGTTTACTGGTGACCCAGAAAAATTCTCTTGGTGGAAGAGCAAAATGTACAGTCATATAATTGGGATTGATGATTCATTATGGGACATCATTGAAGATGGAATCTCTATACCAGTTGATGAAGAAGGTGTTGCTGTCAACAGAAGAGGACTCAGTGATGCTGAGAGGAAGATTTATAGAAAGCACCATAATGTCAGAGGCATTATTGTGGATTCACTGCCTCACTCTGAGTACCGGAAGCTGAGTGACAAGTCAACTGCTAAAGCCATATTCACATCCCTCTGCTCTAACTATGAAGGTAATAAGAAGGTTAGAGAAGCTAAGGCAAACATTCTTGTTCAGCAATATGAATTGTTCAGAATGAAAGAGGATGAAAATATTGAGACTATGTTCTCAAGATTTCAGACTCTGGTTTCTGGACTTCAGATTCTGAAGAAGAGTTATACCACAGCTGATCATGTGAACAAACTCTTAAGAAGTCTGCCATCCAAATGGAGACCTAAAGTGACTGTTATTGAGGAAGCTAAGGATCTGAATACTTTAAGTATTGAGGATCTTATAAGCTCCCTCAAGGTGCATGAACTGGGACTCAATGAGGATGAGTCTGTTAGAGAACCAAAAACATTAGCTCTGAAGTCTAAAAGAAAGCCTGCTAAAGCTTTGAAAGCTATTGAATCTGAAGAAGAGTTTTCTGAGGGAAATTCTGATGAAGATTCAGATGCTGATGAGCTTGCAATGCTTTCTAAAAGGCTTCAGTATCTAATGAATAGAAAGAAGAAATTCTCTAACAGAAGTAGCAACTTTAGAGGATCTGGTTCAAAGAGGGATATCCAGAAGGAAAGTTGTTACAACTGCAAGAAGCCTGGGCACTTCATTGCTGACTGTCCTGATCTTCAGAAGGAAAAGTCCAAAGAGAAAGCAAAGAAGTCCAGCTCAAAATCCAACAGTTTCAGAAACAAGCTTATGAAGAGTCTCATGGCAACATGGGATGATCTGGATAATGAGTCAGAATCTGATGAAGAAGAAGCAAACCTGGCCTTGATGGCAACTGCATTTTCTGATGCAGAATCATGCTCAGATTCTGATGAAGAAGATGAGGTATATTCTGAACTCTCTAGATCTGAATTGATTGAAACAGTTAATGATCTTATGAGTCATCTTAAAAGCAAGTTAAAAGAAATTAAATCTTTGAAAAATCAAACTAACTTGCTGTCTGAGGAAAATCTTAAACTTCAGAATCAAATATTTGAATATGATGAAGAAGTTGAAGAACTCAGGAAAGAGGCTCATAAGAAATCTGAAGAGGTTCCTAATGTACAGGAAATAGCTCTTCAGGATTTCATCTTAACTGGATTCAATAGAACTAAAATTGCCTCTATGATGTATAATATGATCAGAAACAAAGGTGAAGGCATTGGCTATGATTCATTCAAACCTTCAAATGAATTAAACTCACCTTCCTGTTCTGAAAATATTTTAAAAGGCAATGGTATTTGCTTTGTGCCTGCTTCTGATAACTCTGAGAAGTTAAAAATGTCAGAATCTGATACTAAGTCTGAAGTTCTGAACAGCTCAGACTCTGAAGCTTCTGAACCTAAGGGCAAGATGAAGGCAGATGTTAAAACCTTGCCTAAATCTAAGCCAAAAGGTCCTAAGCCTAAGAGTAAGAGAAAATCAGACTCTGAACCTGAAAATGTTCAGAATCTGGAACTAGTAAGTCTCAGAATCTGAATAAATCAGAATTTTCAAAGACTGGGTTTATTAAAACTTCAAAATCTGTTAAACCAGTCAATGTAAAACATTTTCAATCTCAGAATGTTAAGCAGAGCAAGCAAAAGCAAACCAATCAGTTTTCTGCTTTTAAATGTTTTAAGAAAGGCAAAACTGAAGCTTGCCTTGTGCCTGAAGTAAACAAAGTTAGAATTCTGAAGAGATCAGAACCAAAGTGCTCAATGGTTCAAACTCTAAAGGACTCAGAACCAAAGACCTTCAAGTCTCAGGTTCTGAAGAAATCTGAGTCCAAACCTTTGAGAACTCTGGTTCTGAAGAACTCAGGTTCTAAAACTCAGACTTATTCAAGATACAAGGATTCATATCCAAAGTATCAGAACAAGTCTGAATATCATAACTTCAGACACAAGAAGCCAAAACCTTTCAGGACTAACCCTAAAGGACCCATGAAATTCTGGGTACCTAAGTCTAAGATCATTTCAATTGCAGATATGCTTAACATCCAAAGAAAAGGAAAGGTCCTGGTACTTGGACAGTGGATGCTCGCATCATATGACAGGGGACAAGTCTATGTTCCAAACCCTAACTCTGAAAGAGGGAGGAACTGTGGGGTTTGGAGGAAGTCAGAAAGGAAAGATCATTGGTACTGGTAAGATAGGTAATTCTTCCCTGTACATTGATAATGTTTGGCTGGTAGATGGACTTAGACATAATTTACTTAGCATAAGTCAATTATGTGATAGTAATTATGAAGTCCTGTTTAATAAGAACACTTGCACTGTAATCAACAATGAAAATAAGTCTGTAGTGTTCAGAGGCAGCAGGAAAAACAAAGTTTACAAAATAAATTTTTCTGAATTGGTTCAGCAGAAGGTAGTTTGCCTTCTGTCTGTGAGTGATGAGAAATGGGTCTGGCACAAAAGGCTGGGACATGCTAACTGGAGACTCATCTCCAAGCTTAGCAAGTTACAGCTGGTCAGAGGCTTACCCAGCATTGATTATCACTCAGATGCTCTGTGTTCAGCATGCCAAATTGGAAAATTTTCTAAAACTTCTTTTAAATCAAAGAACATTGTTTCCACCTCTAAACCTCTAGAACTCCTTCACATTGATTTGTTTGGTCCTGTTGGAACAACTTCAATCAATGGGAAGAAGTATGGACTTGTAATTGTTGATGATTATAGTAGGTGGACTTGGGTTAAATTCCTCAGAACCAAAAATGAAACATATGATGTGTTTTTCAATTTCTGCAAACAAGTACAAAATGAAACTGATTTGAAAATTTTAAAAATCAGAAGTGATCATGGTGGGGAATTTGAAAATGAACCTTTTGAAAACTTTTGTGAAGACCATGGAATTCTCCATGAGTTCTCATCTCCTAGAACTCCACAACAAAATGGAGTTGTAGAGAGAAAGAACAGATCTTTACAAGAAATGGCCAGAACCATGATCCATGAATCTAAAATTGCTAAGTACTTTTGGGCAGAAGCTGTAAACACAGCATGTTATATTCAAAACAGGATCTATATCAGACCTATTTTGAATAAAACAGCATATGAACTGTTTAAAGGAAGAAAACCAAGTATTTCTTATTTTCATCAGTTTGGTTGTACATGTTACATACTAAACAATAAAATCTACCTAAAGAAATTTGATGCCAAGGCTCAAAAGGGTACCTTTTTAGGATACTCAGAGAGATCTAAGGCATACAGGGTGTATAATTCTTAAACACATGTTGTTGAAGAAGCTATACATATTAGGTTTGATGATAAGAAGCCTGGTAATGAAATAACATAGCTGGTTGAGAGTTTTGCAGATGTCAGAATCTCAGAAGAACCTTCAGAAGCTGAACCCAGTTCAGGTTCTGATGAAGGTTCAGAAGCTGAAAACAATGAAGACTCTGAGAAACTCTCTGATAAAGACACTACTCCTGAAGCTAATCAAGACCAGCATGGTTCTGAACACATCCCTGATGGTTCTTCAGAAGCTAATCCCCCCAGAACCTCATTCAAGTACAAGTCTTCACATCCTGAGGAGTTGATCATTGGAAACAAGAATAGTCCAAGGAAGACCAGATCAGCATTCACTCAGAATGAGTCTATGCTTGGCCTGTTATCCATGATTGAGCCCACAACTACTGATGAAGCACTTGCTGATGATGGCTGGATTGTAACAATGCAAGAAGAACTGAACCAGTTTCAGAGGAATGATGTCTGGGATCTTGTTGCAAGACCTGATCATAAGAACATCATTGGAACAAAATGGGTGTTCAGGAACAAGCTCAATGAACAAGGAGAAGTGATTAGAAACAAGGCTAGATTAGTAGCTCAAGGGTACAGCCAGCAAGAAGGAATTGACTACACAGAAACTTTTGCTCCAGTAGCAAGACTGGAAGCAATCAGTTAATGCAGGATGAATTTGAAATGAGCATGATGGGTGAGCTTAAATTCTTCTTGGGAATTCAAATCAACCAATGCAAAGATGGTGTCTATGTTCATCAGTCAAAATACACTAAGGAGCTTCTGAAGAAGTTCCAGCTGGATGATTGCAAGCTGATGACAACACCAATGCATCCCACCTGCACCTTAAGCAAAGAGGACAATGGCTCTAAAGTAGATCAGAAGCTGTACAGAGGTATGATAGGTTCTCTCCTATACTTAACTGCTTCTAGGCCAGATATTTTATTTAGTGTATGTCTGTGTGCTAGATTCCAGTCAGATCCTAGAGAATCTCATATGACTGCTGTCAAGACAATCTTTAGGTATCTGAAAGGAACAACTAATTTGGGACTTCTGTATAAGAAATCTCTAAATTATAAGCTAGTTGGATTCTGTGATGCTGACTATGCTGGGGACAGGATTGAAAGAAAATCCACCAGTGGAAACTGTCAGTTTCTTGGTGAGAATCTGATATCCTGGGCCAGCAAGAGACAAGCAACCATTGCTTTGTCAGCAGCAGAAGCAGAATACATCTCAGCTGCAAGTTGTAGCACACAACTGCTTTGGATGAAACATCAATTAGAGGATTTTCAGATTCATGCAGAGAATATTCCTATTTATTGTGATAATACTGCTGCAATATGTGTAATATCCCGCTTACGAGTATCAGTTATCAGTGATAGAAACTTATTATGCAAGCGATGGCAATATGGTAATTACTTGGCTTAAGAAGATTATTTAAATTAGAGGGGGGAAAGATATTTTCCCATTTCATTTTCCTTCTTCTTCTACTCTTCTCTCACGCCCCCATCTCCTCTCTTGATCCTCACACAATTCTCAACCAATCAACATGCAAAAGTGGGATTATGGCCCTTAGAGCAAGCTAATCAACGCTCAAGCACAAATTCTTCCTTTCCTTTGTCTACTTGGCCGAACTCTCCCTCTTTACCCTAACCCTAACTTCTTTAAATGTCATCAATTCAAGCTTATATGCTAAGATTTCACCTCCCATCATCAAATTGGTCTATTGGGAAGCTTTATTTTGGAGTGGGTACAAGAACTTGAGTTGGAGTAAGAGATTTAGCTTGGAATTGGGAAAATCTTGAAGTCTCATCATTTCATCAATTCCTCCTGTTCTTCCAGCAACTGAGGTGAGCTCCCTAGGGTTTTATAACCCGTATTGAGTAAGTTTAAGAGTAATTTATGCTTAGAGCAATTTTATGAAAATGCCCTAAATCATGTTATATGCTAATTCCATGTTCCAGCCATGTTTAAATGATTTATAAGCTTAAGAAAATCCTTTTTATGCCTTTTGGGAAGCTTGGGTGTGTTGGGATGGGTTGGAATGATGAAAAATATCAATTTTGAGATTTTTGGACCTGTCATGGTCGCTACAGCGAGCTGGAGCTCGCTACAGCGACCAGGCAGAATTTTATTCTGCCTACCGTCGCTACAAGCGCAGGCTTGTCGCTACAAGCGCAGGCTTGTCGCTACAAGCGCGCAGGCCCAGACAGCACTTGACAGCTTTGCTGTTTTGGGTGTTCTGGGGCGCGTAGGCATGGTTTTTCACTTCCGTTTTCTCTACAAACTTTTTAGAAACATTCACCACCATTTTAACACATTCAAGAGGCTCCCAAAAAGGATGAAAATGTATGGAACAAGGATTATGCATTGACTTAGATTAGTCTGAATTAAAAGGGTAAAGTCCAGACGAATATGCAAATGATCTAGCAACTATGTAGTGGCTTATGATAACGATAAGCCTATGATCCTATACATATAGGTTATGATTTGGAAGATTAGTTCCCTCAAGAAATGCATTTAATATGCAAAGCTTATGGTAGATTATTAGACGTACTTTCAAGTACAATAGTTAAGAATTAATGAGGAATAAGAATGATCCAATGATCAAAGTTAAGAACCTCTTTATAGGTAAAGCTTTAAGAATGAATTATTCAAGAATGCATCAGATATGCATAAGACATAAGCTATAAGTTATATATATATATATATATATATATATATATAAGAAGAATAAGAATAAGAGATATTAAGATATTAAGCCGTGGCCTTCGTCGTTCACGCTAGTGGGACACGAACGGTTCATGCAAAGTAAAGACTAAGATTAATATTATTAAGTCGTGACTTTCATCGTTCACGCTAGTGGGACATGAAAGGTTCATGCATAAGTTTAAAGAATAATAATTCGCGTCTTCCGTCGTTCACGCTAGTGGGACACGGGAGGTATACGCGTAAGTTAAGATTATTAAGTCGTGTCTTCTGTTGTTCACGCTAGTGGGACGCAGGAGGTTCACGCTAGTGGGACGTGTTATTCCGCAAGGATGACCGCACGACGACAAGAGGAGTCCGGTGTTAGCCTGATATGATAGGAATTTTCACCGGTAGAGGGGAGATGTACTTCGGGGTTACTCCACCCGGATGCACTCCGTAAAATGAACCCAGATAATTATTGTTTGTTCAACGCTAACCTCTAACTTTAAGATATGAAAAGATGAATACGTTTATTTGCATAAGTATTGAGAAATAGGACAATTAGTTCCTAGTAATAAGAAGTGATCATAGTTATTTCCCCCTGATCACTAAGTATGAGATAAGTCAAGTTAGCCTATGATGAGATAAAATTAAGATATGCAGCGATCCTAGTTCTCCCCTTGATCGCAAAATAAGTAAAGATAAGACTTGGCGATTGTAGATATCCCCAAGATCGCCGAGGTAGGCACGGCGACCCTAGGTTCCCCGAGGTTGCCAACAGTAGGTAGGGTAGGAGCTCACTGAGACATTATGTCTCATCCCTATCCTTCTGGTGCAGGTTTTCAGGTAGCCACGTGGTTTTCAGATGAAGATCTTCAGGAAGACGCTGGATGGAGTGCAGACGCTCGTCAAGAACAAGCTCAGGAGGTTGACAGATTATCTATGTATTGAGAGTGTAATTGTAAATGATATCTGGATATTTGTATATACGAGCTATTTGTACTCATTCAGTAGTTTTATATTGTATTTATTATTGAAAATTTTAATGTACCCAGTATCAGATTAATACACATGCTAAATATTCTAGATAATTAAGTATGGGTGTTACAATTGGTATCAGAGCAGGTCGATTCAGACCGTGCCTTGGGTCATTAAAAATTCAATAAAGTAGTGGAACCATTGGGTTCGGATGTTGTTCTAAATGTCATATCTAGTTGAGCCTGATCAACTCAATCTAGGATATGACAGTTAGGATAAATGTCCGAGAGCTGAATGTGACCAAGGAGGAATGAAGTTTATGAAGGGCGAAGATTAAGGTGGTAGATTTTTAAGATGGAGTTGGCAAAGAGGTATCCAACGCCAAATGGTGGCCATCGATCCGTAAAGTGACTAAGCTTGTCTATAGCAGAGTTTCAGGAATGCCGGAAATATTTAAGGTAAGGTGAAGCACCTCAACCCAGCTGAACTCGTTGTTGGACGAAACCTCGTCTGCGGAAGACATACGGATTAAGAAATTATGGAATACTCTAAGGAGTGACGTGGAACCTTAACGGGAACCGCAGTTCGAGAAGTTAAAGTGAAGAGAGGAATTATCGGTCGGTTTTTGACCTTTAGACTCCCAGCAAGGATAGAGGGTGTAAGAATCGGAGGACTCGCACACTCGAACCGGATAAGATTTTAGCCCAAACAGTTAAGAGAAAGTTATGGATTAAGCAAATTATTTGGACGAATGAAACTAACCACTCAAGGGTGGTCTCTGAGCATGACTCGCAAGTAAGTTTAACCCTATCAGATCAGCCGCACCTCCCGAACCATAAATGCTAGATTTGGGAATTAAGAAAAGAAGATGGTATGCAACCTAAGAACTAAGATGGATGATTAAGAGGTGATAATAAGACCTGTTGCATATCGAAGCGTGAATCAGATTTTCAGATATTGCTTATTAGTAAGGAGATTGGAAATAGGTTAAGCTTAACTGAAATATTATTCCACGAAAGGTGTATATTAAATGGTCGGTCATTGGGATTTAGTGAACTGATGGACGAATAAAGTTGAATTTCCTTGATTGGATGAAGAAGGCAAGTCCAAGATGACACAAGCTTATAGTAGACCAGTTTTGAAGGATAATCGGAAATTTTAGCCGAGAACTTATATTGAGACTGTATTATACGAATGGTTAAGATTGTGGTTAATGCTAGTGAGTTTTAAGTTTTCAACTGAAGAGTTTTCTTCCACAGTTATTCTAGAAGCTTAAAGAGGTCACCTCGTATTGATAAGTTCCGAGGGCGGTAATAAGGTATAGATTTCGGATTGTTCAACTATATGCCGAATTACTCAGATGTTAAGATCAAGATCTGAAATGAGAATGCCGTAACGAGTTGTTGAATGAAACAAAAGGTAATGATGAAGTATCGAAGTTCAAGATCGATTAACTGAAGGGATTCGAAGGTAACCTAAGAGGTATGGTAAAAGCATAGAGACCGTAATTGTTTCGAAAAGATTATGGGTATGAATTCTTATGGATAAAGATAGAACGATTAGTAATGGGACTCAAACCCTCAGTAGATTCAGTATATGTAAAAGATGTGAACCTCCAGCAGCCATAAGTCGTTTTAGAAGTTGACATAAGTGTTCGTGTGTGTGAATTTAAGTTGTCTCAAGCAAGCTTTCAGTCGGGTTGCGCAATGTTTTAGTGATTATACATAAGGAACTGGCCAAGAGATGGTTACGGAATTCAGGATATGGAAAGTAAAGTTAGAACCAGAGTATAAACTGTTTGACAGGAACATTGTTGAACTCTTGACAGTTGATGGAAACCGTTTACAGGTTCTGGCGTTTTATCGTGAAAGTAAGTGAGTATATGGTTTATGTCCGAAAGGAAGTACAGTGTCAGGTGACGATCAATCAGTAAGTTAAACAGGTGGTTTAAGCCACAAGAGAATCAATGAACGTAAGATGAATCTGCTGTGATAGCTACAAGTCGTTAAGGAACAAGTTAGCCAGAGAATTTGATAATGGTGTATTACTCCTACTCCAAAGTGTTTTGTTAGATCAGAGTTGCGCAGCGGAAAAGTAATTCCAGGATGAGTTAACTAACAATTCTAAGCTGAAGCTTAGAGAACAAGGATGCTTGTGTAGTCCTTATCAGGTGAACCACAGAATATCAGTGAGCAGTGACGACTCGAACTTGTTATAAGTTCTAAAAGGAAATTTTAAAAGTTAAGTCGAGGGATATTTCAAACCTCGAGACTCAAGAGGAATGGAAATTGAAGCAGTTTAAGATTCTGTGATAAGAATAAGAAGGATATGTTTCTAGCACAATAAATCTAGAGCAAGGAAAGTCACCACGAATACGGTACTTGAAGAGTAAGTTTAGACAAAAGGATTAAAGATAAAGCGTGCTATGTTTGGTAGCAATCAAATAGAGCTTTCTTTTGACAATAAGGATCTTGGACTCGACGTCCAGAATGAGAAAATAAGTTTACGATGCCGAGAGAATGTAACCACAATTCATGTTATAGGTTGTTGTACACTTAAGAAATAAACACGAGTAACATTGGCGGGGCAAACCTGGCAAGCCAGTCGAAAGGCAAATCCCGGATGTTATAAGATAAGTTAAGAGTAAGAAAGATTCCTAATTGATGTGGTAGTGTCTCAAATATGTTAAGATTAAGAATGATGTCCCGCTAGTTGGACAATGATGATGCGATGTACTACGTACCCATTAGTAGTGTACATGTACTCTAACATAGATGTAAATTAAGTGCTATGAAATATGCTATATAATGATTTGTGAGACGACTTATACCACTCATCACTTGGACTGAACTCCTATGAGTTTTGGATTTTGTCAGTATAGAAAATATTTATGCTACGGCAAGAAAACGAGAATAAGTTGTGACAAGAACGATGGGAGATTGACAAACTCTCAGTATGAAGAATGAATTCTAAGTTCTTAAGATAAGTGACACCGTAGACCAATTGGAGCGGAGCAGGAATAATCTGTAAGAATTCCGCAAATCTTTGAGATATTCATAGTGAAGATAATGATTGCGATTGTGGTAAGTAGCGCATCATGATGTCAGGAAGAAAGGAGCAAGTGCTAGAGGTGAGACTCCTGCTTGCACTGAGAATACTAAATGAAGTTGGAATGATTCTTACATTTGCATGTGCGTGTACGATATCAGATGTTTTCGGACTAAGAATGATTCTATATGGAAGGGTATGATATAGATCTGCGAGTAAGATGTCGTCGTATGAGACGTAAGGTAAAAGTAATAAATCAGTAGAATTAAATACAGAGCAAGAAATCCACTGAAGAGTGGGAATATTTGAGGATAATGGGAACGATCTAATGTCGTCAAAGTAAGGATACATGAACTAAGAAGGTATTTATAAGGATTAGTATAAGTGTCAGAGTTGGACAACTCCAGATTGGAATTGTAAAAGTGTATGAACCAGGAACGTGATCAAGCGAGTTGGATACGATGGTTCAGATAACCTCGCATCCTACCACGTAAGAGTTTTGTAATTCACTACGAGCTTTTCAGTTAAAGGAAAAGTTGGCGAGTACTTTTGAATTAAAGAGTTGGAAACCATGGGGTTCCAATAAGCAAGACAAATTGGAGTTTTGGCTAGTAGAGGAAGAGGTATGGGAGATTCATTCATATATGTGATTACAGGGTGGATTCTAAATTTCGAGGACGAAATTTCTTTAAGGGGGGTAGATTGTAATATCCCGCTTACGAGTATCAGTTATCAGTGATAGAAACTTATTATGCAAGCGATGGCAATATGGTAATTACTTGGCTTAAGAAGATTATTTAAATTAGAGGGGGGAAAGATATTTTCCCATTTCATTTTCCTTCTTCTTCTACTCTTCTCTCACGCCCCCATCTCCTCTCTTGATCCTCACACAATTCTCAACCAATCAACATGCAAAAGTGGGATTATGGCCCTTAGAGCAAGCTAATCAACGCTCAAGCACAAATTCTTCCTTTCCTTTGTCTACTTGGCCGAACTCTCCCTCTTTAACCTAACACTAACTTCTTTAAATGTCATCAATTCAAGCTTATATGCTAAGATTTCACCTCCCATCATCAAATTGGTCTATTGGGAAGCTTTATTTTGGAGTGGGTACAAGAACTTGAGTTGGAGTAAGAGATTTAGCTTGGAATTGGGAAAATCTTGAAGTCTCATCATTTCATCAATTCCTCCTGTTCTTCCAGCAACTGAGGTGAGCTCCCTAGGGTTTTATAACCCGTATTGAGTAAGTTTAAGAGTAATTTATGCTTAGAGCAATTTTATGAAAATGCCCTAAATCATGTTATATGCTAATTCCATGTTCCAGCCATGTTTAAATGATTTATAAGCTTAAGAAAATCCTTTTTATGCCTTTTGGGAAGCTTGGGTGTGTTGGGATGGGTTGGAATGATGAAAAATATCAATTTTGAGATTTTTGGACCTGTCATGGTCGCTACAGCGACCAGGCAGAATTTTATTCTGCCTACCGTCGCTACAAGCGCAGGCTTGTCGCTTCAAGCGCAGGCTTGTCGCTACAAGCGCAGGCTTGTCGCTACAAGCGCGCAGGCCCAGACAGCACTTGACAGCTTTGCTGTTTTGGGTGTTCTGGGGCGCGTAGGCATGGTTTTTCACTTCCGTTTTCTCTACAAACTTTTTAGAAACATTCACCACCATTTTAACACATTCAAGAGGCTCCCAAAAAGGATGAAAATGTATGGAACAAGGATTATGCATTGACTTAGATTAGTCTGAATTAAAAGGGTAAAGTCCAGACGAATATGCAAATGATCTAGCAACTATGTAGTGGCTTATGATAACGATAAGCCTATGATCCTATACATATAGGTTATGATTTGGAAGATTAGTTCCCTCAAGAAATGCATTTAATATGCAAAGCTTATGGTAGATTATTAGACGTA
The DNA here is from genome assembly GCA_018208015.1 of Medicago ruthenica. Classification (NCBI taxonomy): domain Eukaryota; kingdom Viridiplantae; phylum Streptophyta; class Magnoliopsida; order Fabales; family Fabaceae; genus Medicago; species Medicago ruthenica. The sequence continues at coordinate 58,272,977 of CM031377.1, read as the reverse complement.
CTTTCAAGTACAATAGTTAAGAATTAATGAGGAATAAGAATGATCCAATGATCAAAGTTAAGAACCTCTTTATAGGTAAAGCTTTAAGAATGAATTATTCAAGAATGCATCAGATATGCATAAGACATAAGCTATAAGTTATATATATATATATATATATAAGAAGAATAAGAATAAGAGATATTAAGATATTAAGCCGTGGCCTTCGTCGTTCACGCTAGTGGGACACGAACGGTTCATGCAAAGTAAAGACTAAGATTAATATTATTAAGTCGTGACTTTCATCGTTCACGCTAGTGGGACATGAAAGGTTCATGCATAAGTTTAAAGAATAATAATTCGTGTCTTCCGTCGTTCACGCTAGTGGGACACGGGAGGTATACGCGTAAGTTAAGATTATTAAGTCGTGTCTTCTGTTGTTCACGCTAGTGGGACGCAGGAGGTTCACGCTAGTGGGACGTGTTATTCCGCAAGGATGACCGCACGACGACAAGAGGAGTCCGGTGTTAGCCTGATATGATAGGAATTTTCACCGGTAGAGGGGAGATGTACTTCGGGGTTACTCCACCCGGATGCACTCCGTAAAATGAACCCAGATAATTATTGTTTGTTCAACGCTAACCTCTAACTTTAAGATATGAAAAGATGAATACGTTTATTTGCATAAGTATTGAGAAATAGGACAATTAGTTCCTAGTAATAAGAAGTGATCATAGTTATTTCCCCCTGATCACTAAGTATGAGATAAGTCAAGTTAGCCTATGATGAGATAAAATTAAGATATGCAGCGATCCTAGTTCTCCCCTTGATCGCAAAATAAGTAAAGATAAGACTTGGCGATTGTAGATATCCCCAAGATCGCCGAGGTAGGCACGGCGACCCTAGGTTCCCCGAGGTTGCCAACAGTAGGTAGGGTAGGAGCTCACTGAGACATTATGTCTCATCCCTATCCTTCTGGTGCAGGTTTTCAGGTAGCCACGTGGTTTTCAGATGAAGATCTTCAGGAAGACGCTGGATGGAGTGCAGACGCTCGTCAAGAACAAGCTCAGGAGGTTGACAGATTATCTATGTATTGAGAGTGTAATTGTAAATGATATCTGGATATTTGTATATACGAGCTATTTGTACTCATTCAGTAGTTTTATATTGAATTTATTATTGAAAATTTTAATGTACCCAGTATCAGATTAATACACATGCTAAATATTCTAGATAATTTAGTATGGGTGTTACAATATGTCTGTCTAAAAATCCAATTCTGCATTCTAGAGCCAAGCACATAGAAATTAAACATCATTTTATTAGAGATTATGTTCAGAAGGGTGTTTTAGATATTCAATAAATTGATACTGATCATCAATGGGCTGACATATTCACAAAACCCCTGACAGAAGAAAGATTTAATTTTATTAAAAAGAATCTGAACATGCACTTTATCTCTTGAAAATGTGCTTGAATCTGAATGAAATCCTTGATTCTGAGTTTATCACAAACTAAGACTTATCAGATACTCAGTTTCTGAGAATCTGAAGAAAGTTAAGCCTGAAAAACTTCAGACTCTGTAGGATCAGAACCTGGATTTTCTGACTTCTGAATCTGATAAAAATCTAATGTTGGTCAGAATCTGATAAGTATAACCCTGGGCAATGATGATTACAGCTTTGAAAGTTTATACTCTATTCCTCCCAAAGTCATCAATTTAAAAATGTGATTTTCTGCTCTGATATTCAATGTTAAAATTGCTTGCAAAACAATTTTCAGTTGGTAATCAGTCTGTTTTCAAACTGTTTAAGCACAGACACATTTTTCAAATGCCCAAAGTGTATTAGACATGTTCAGTTTTTAGAAATGTTTTAATTTGGTGTCAGACTCTGAGATAAACCTCATAATTTGGTATCAGGTTCTGATACAAGTTCAGCAGTATTAAAACTGTCTTCTGCTATCAGGCTCTGATATAATCCTTCAGTTGGTCTATAATCTGAACTATTTTGTTTTAAAAATGAGTTAGACCTGCTCTGATCTGAACTATTTTCTTTAAACTAGCTCAGATCTGCTCTGAACTTTTTCTGCTTCTGAACAACATTCCATTTTCAATGCAAAGTCATATACTCATTGAAAATCAAGGATGCTCTGATGCTCATCTTTGCTGCTTGATTATCCATATGATTGCATAAATATCTCACACATTTTTCAACCCTCCCAAATTCTGAACCTTTTGAAATGTTTTCAAACTCTTTTAAAAAGGGGGAGAGATGTCATATGCTCTGATACAATTATTTTCAAACTCTTTTAAAACTTTTTGTTGATGACAAAAGGGGGAGAAAGTAAAACAAGTATTAAAGCACCTGAGCTCAAAAATATAAGTTAAATTCTGTCAGTAATTAACTTATGAAAGGGAAGTAAAAGGTATTAAAGCCTGAGGCTCTGAACATAAGTTAAAGCTCTGATGCTGATTGAATTTAACTTATGAGAACTGGTTTAACTCTTAGCCTCTGAATTGAAATTCTGCTCTGATACCATTCTGTGAGATATACATAACTCTTAGTGAGTTAAAATGAATTTAAATAACTTGGATAAGACTCAGGGAGCTTACAAAACTCATCCTGTGGATTATCAGACTTAGGGGGAGAGCTTACAAACCTCAGAACCTGAAGTCAACAAGTTATTTACAATTCTGAGTGTCAATTTCATTTAATTGTTTTAAGTTGAGTTTAATTAACTTAAATAAGAATGAAGGGGAGCTTACAAACCTCTCCTGATGTCAGCCTGTTAATTAAACTTAACAACAATTCTAAAATTTTCACATTTGTGATTTAATCTGAACTTAATTAACTTGGATCAGACTCAGGGGGAGCTTACAAACCTCACACCCTGCAGTTAACTTGTTAATTAAGTTAACAACAATTTTCTGATTTAATACTTATGTTTGTCATCATCAAAAAGGGGGAGATTGTTGGAACAAAATGTGTTAAACAACTCTCTTATGAATTAAAGGGGGAGATTGTTGAAACATTATGTGTAAACATATCTCTCTTTATGGTTTTGATGATAACAAAGTGTTAAATAGAAAATTGATTATTTGCTAATGCTTTGTTCAAGTGATTTCAGAACCACGTGTTTATTGATTGGAAATTAAGAATGGTTATGAAAGAACAAGCTTAGAGCAAGAAAGGAAAGCTAAGAAGCAATGTTGCAAAGCTAGAAGGAAACTGGGTCTGGAGAAGTGCTCCTGAAGAAGTGCTCCTGAAGTGGTGCTCCTGAAGTAGTGCTCCTGAAGTGAGAGTCTGAAGCCTGCGTCTGAAGCCAGCTTCTGAAGTCTGAGTCTGAAGGCAGCTTCTGAAGGAAGTCAACAAAAGTCAGCGTCTGAAGAAGTCAACAAAAGTCAACTTCTGAAGATCAGCTTCTGATCCGTACAAAGGCGGCTTCTGATGAACTGTTCACACAGAAGCTTCTGAAGGCTGGTGTGGCTTGAAAAGCAAGTGGTACTGTGCGCATTTAATGCCTGGATGTGTCAGAACAACTCAATGGAATAGTTGTCTCCCTGACTCAAACATTCCCCAGCTTTTAAGGTAGGCCATTTCAAAAATGGCTGCTGCTCTGTTTTATTGAAAAAGTTCAGCACACATTTGCAGAAATCCTAGCTCAACTTGCAACGGCTCTTTCCTTAATTCAAGCAAATCTTCAACAGCTCTATTTCCTCTATAAAAGGAAGAAGATTTGAAGAATAAATTTGTCTAAGACTCTTGAAACAAATTGCTGAACCTGTGCTCTGTTTTCTGCTGTAAAACTCATAAGTTCAAAAACTCTTAGAAATTCTTCAGTCTTGTAACTTAGAATTTATTAAGGTTAAGAGTCTTAACCTGTGTTGTATTAAGAGAACACCTCTGATATTTTATCAAGTGTTCAACCCAAACTCATTTATTTGTAAACCAGTTTGGTCCCTAAAGTCTCAGTCTGTATACTGAGCAATTGTAACCTCATTCCTTTGTGGTCTGAGTCAGAAGTCTCTTGACTTAGTGTCTTGAGCATTGGGAAGTCTCTTGACTTAGTGTCTTGAGCATTGGAAGCCTCTTCCTTTGTGGTTGAGCACTAGAAGCCTCTTCCTTTGTGGTTGAGCAACTGGAAGCCTCTTTCTTTGTGATTGAGCAACTGGAAGTCTCTTCCTTAGTGGTTGAGCAAAGTGTAATCTTCTGATTATAGTGGAACTCTCTTGTTGGAAAACAAGGGAACTGGACTACTTCTCACATTGAGAAGGAACCAGTATAAAATTATGTGTGTCTCTCTTACCCTCTCTCTTTAACTTGTTAATCCGCTGCATATACTTCTGATAACAGTTCAGAACCTGGTTCTAAACTAGTGTTAAGCTTTTGAAAAGAAAGAACAAGTTTTTGAGTCACACAATTCAACCCCCCTTCTTGTGTGTGTTTTTCTCACCTTCAAGTGGGACACGAATGGTCCATGTGAAGTAAATACTATTATGGAAGAATTCTAAGTCGTGACTTTCATCGTTCATGCTAGTGGGACACGAAAGGTTCATGCATAAGTTAAAAGAATATTAATTCGCGTCTCTCGTCGTTCACGCTAGTGGGACACGGGAGATATACGCATAAGTTAAGACTATTAAGTCGTGTCTTCTGTTGTTCACGCTAGTGGGACACAGGAGGTTCACGCTAGTGCGACGTGTTATTTCGCAAGGATGACCGCACGACGACAAGAGGAGTCCGGTGTTAGCCTGATATGATAGGAATTTTCACCGGTAGAAGGGAGATGTACTTCGGGGTTACTCCACCTGGATGCACTCCGTAAAATGAACTCAGATAATTATTGATTGTTCAACGCTAACTTCTAACTTAAAGACATGAATATGAATATGTATATATATTATATACCAAGAGATAAGACATAGTAGTTAGCAGACGAGAAAGTGATCATAGACTTTTTCCCCGACCACTAAGTATAAGATCAAGCATATGATAAGACAAGCAGCGATCCCAGTATTTTCCCCTTGATCGCGAAATATATAGGGTTAAGACTTGGCGATCATAGATATCCCCAAGATTGCTAAGGTAGGCACGGCGACCCTAGGTTCCCTGTGGTTGCCAACAGTAGGTAGGGTAGGAGCTCACTGAGACGTTATGTCTCATCCCTTTCCTTCTGGTGCAGGTTCTCAGCAGGGAGCACGACGTAAAGGTAAAGAGAAAGCTATGGATTGATCGTGCTGCTTATGTTTTTGGATGTTGTATATAATAATGTATTATGATGTATATTACGAAGGATGTTTTGTATCGGATATTTGAGTTGTAACAGAACCTTATGTGTTGTATAATTATTAAACAACTTTCTGTATTGTATTTAATGTATCCGGTACGAAATTTTAATACTCGTAAGAGATCCTAGGCAATCTCTATATGGGTGTTACAAAACCTTTTTGAAATTCTGGCAGGTATGAATCAGAACACAAAAACAGAGCATGATGTATGTAAAACAGAGCACAATAAAACTAGTTCAGAAGCAGCAAATAAAAGTGCAGAAAGTAAAGAACACACAATATTTGTTAACCCAGTTCAGTGCAAACATCACCTACATCTGGAGGATACCAATCCAGGAAGGAAATCCACTATGAGGAATTAATCCTAAGACTCAAGACACAACCCCTGATCCTAGTCTTCTGACTTAATCTCCACCAGTCAAGATTTCTACCCAGTAACCCCTAGGTATAAGAACCCCCTCTTACTTCCTAATCAAGTAACTACAACCCAGTTACTAACAACTCTGTAAACAACCCAGTTATGAAGACACACTTCAAGACATCAAAAACATCATTCGTACTTAAAAGCTTAGAATGATTTACAACTCAAAACAACTAAACCAACTCAGATGAGTGGTGTACAAAATAAAGCCTAAGCTTAAAAACTCAAAAACTCTAAAAACTCTAAACTATGATTTCTGGTTTTTGACTCAATCAATCTTCAATAAGCAGCACGTCTTCCTTTATATAATCTTCAGCAGCTCACATAATTCTGAACCATATCTTCTTCAAAATACAATTCTGAAATTCTTCAAAGGCTCAAAAAGGAAACATATATTTCTGAATCATATTAAGCAAAGATCCCTTTGAAATATATTCATTCATAAACACGAAGCCAATCTTCACCAAGATCTTCACCAAAATTATCAGCCTTCTAGAAAACAAATGCCTGAATAAATCTTAAACAGATACGCATGGAATTAATCACAACGAATGTAGCTTCAGAAATCAGCTTCTGAAGGTCAATGCCAGTCAACGTCTGAAGGCAGCTTCTGAAGGTCAATGCCAGTCAACGTCTGAACAGTGCGTCTGAAGCCCCTCCCAGCGTCTGATGAACAGTTCTGCGTCTGAAGGCCATTTCTGCGTCTGAAGGTCAGTAAACCCAGTTTTCAGCTTCTGAACCTCCTCAAATCCAATTTCTTGCTTCTGAAGACTCAAATAACTTCTGGAGACGTATTGCTTGAGCACTTTGATTTTACCAAACATGTAGCCAACCTTCAAATAACCAACAATCTCCCCCTTTGGCAAATTTTTGGCTAAAATCAAATGCTTCACAAAACCATGTTCTTCACTCAACAAAATAAACATTCAACCATGAAGAACTCCACAAAATAAACCATAGCAACAGAGATAGCAACAGCGGATAAATGCTATGTTAAACATAAAATGCTTCAGTTCCAATCACAGAAACACATCCTGAAGCACACACACAACTTCTGATATTCTGAAGTCCACAAACTTCACAGTTTCTTATCTTCACAGTTTCTGAAGCACATGTGAACACTCCCTTGAAGCACAAACACACACACACCAGCTTCTGACATGACACTTCCAGTAAACTCCCCCTGCAACTCAGCACATAACCAAACAACTCTCCTCCTTAATTCTGAACTGCAGTAAATTCTGAGAAAATACTTCTGAAACTGAAACACACCACAACTCAGGAATTTAACACTCATGCACTCCCCCTGAGTCAGAAACTGAAATTCCTGGCAACCTGACTGACAGATGCTGTGCACAATGTTGGCACAACTGTCCGAGCACCTGTCTACTCAGAACTACAATTAAAATAGCGCAACGTAACAAAGCACAAATTAAAAGGAACACATCGGAAATATAAAGTACACAGTGAGTTTGTTAACCCAGTTCGGAGCAACTCTCCTACTCTGGGGGATACCAATCCAGGAATGATTCCACTATTATAGTTCTAGTGAAAAGACCAACGCAGACACACTACTTGACTTTGCACCAAGACCCTACCAATGTCAACTCTATCTAGGAACTCCTAGATATGAGACCCCGTCTCAATTCCTACCAACAGCACAATCAGTATTGTTATCAACTACGCAAAACACACCAAGAGAAACACACTCTAATAACACATACTCACTCCGTACTTAAAAGCTTAGGAGCAGCTTACAATTACAACTCAAACAAACTCAGTCCTTAGCTTGAATCAGGGAGATACAAGCAAGGCTCACAATTAACAAAAGAAACCCTAAAAACCTTAAACACACGCTTTGGTAACACACACGGTTTTTAGTTACCTGTCGTACCCCCATTTTTGACCCGTTTTTATTTCATTTCTCTCGTCTCTTAGGCCGGAAATTTTCGTCGTTTCAGACGAAATTTCGGCAGGGAGGTATTTTAAAATACCTCATTTTTGTTCCGAAGGCGACCGTTTTTATTTTATTTATTATTATTTTTATCATTTATTATTATTCTTATTATTTTTAGTTTTTCTTTTTATTTTCTTTTATTTTAGTGTTTTCTTTTTTTTATTTTCTTTTATTTTCGTTTTTTATTATTCACAATGTTTTATTTTACTGTCAGTTTTTATTTTAGTCATTTTAGTCCATTTTTCAGTCCAAGGCCCAGAGGGGCATTTCAGTCATTTTCGTTTACCCATTTTTTTTACTATAAAAGGCATGCACAGTACCCCAAGTACAGGAATTACCCAGTCAGAGAAAATAGTACACAGTACCAATCACATTCAGTCAGAATCACAACTCTCAAAACCACCATTCACCACCAACACAACCACCACTAAATCCAATCCGGCCACCACACAAAAAAAAAACGAAAATCATTCAAATCAAAGCCACAAATCTCACCAGAACAAAAGACCATTCGGCCTAACCCAAAACAACCATCATCATCAGAATCCAAACCCCACAAACAAATCACAAAATCACGCAAACCAAACCCATCAGCAAACAAGGTCGTAGCCCTGAACCAAAATCAGCAGTGAAACTACTTCAGCCCAGCCGAACACGAAAGAAAGGGTAGGTTTTCTGTCCGTTTTGAGTTTAGATCTAGGTTTGATACTTTGTTTTTTTTGAAAACCAACACTGGATTCGTGATGAGTGAGTGAAGAGGACTCGAGTGATGTCTTTTTTTAAGAGAGGGGAGACCTAAGCTACTCCGGCCGCCGCGCCGGAGGGTTGTTCATGGCCGGTCGGACTTGAAAGGAAAGGGAGAGAACAGAAGAAGAGAGAAAGAGAGAAGATAAGAAGAAGAAAGAGAAAGAAGAGTTAAAATGAATTAAAAAACCGGATTCAGACTTATATAGACTGCTGAACCGGTCTGGTTCTTTCGGACCGAACCAGACCGGTTCTCCCCTGACTTAGCCCACTAGACTTTCCCCTTGGCCCATTCTCCTCCTTCCTTTTCTTTTTTCTGATTTCTACTCTTTTACTTTCTGCACTCCCCTTATTACTTCTGCACCCCCCTTTCTTCCTCTCTATTCTTTTATTTTTTTTATTTCTTATTTCTTGCACTTTTTTTTTATTTCTTTTATTTTTTTAAGCACTTTATTTATTGCTTTTAATTTCCAGTACCATGCATTTTTTTTTATTTTTATTTTATTGCATCATATTTATTTTTTGTCTTGTATTTTCTATTTTCTTTTATTTTATGCATCATATTTAATTTTATGCCTTGCATTTTTTTTATTTTCCTTATTTATTTTCCAGCACCATATTTAATTTTCAGTCTTGCATTTTATTTTCCAGCTCCATATTTATTTTTGTCTTGTATTTTTATTTTCTTTTATTTTATGCATCGTATTTATTTTATTGGCTTGCATTTTTATTTTCTTTTAGCATCATGTTTATTTTTACACCTTGCATTTTTATTTTATTTTCAGCATCATATTTATTTTATGCCTTGCATTTTTATTTTTTTATTTACTTTAAGCACCATATTTATTTATTGTTTTGCATTTCATGCATTTTTTATTTCTTTTTAGCATATTTACTTTAATGCAATTGCAATTTTATTTTATTTTATTATTTTTATCATTTATTTTCTTGCCATTAGAATGTATCTAGGTCCAATGTAAATAAAAATATAAATGAGAATATGCACCGACACCACATTTATTTTTCTTATGCTTTATGTCGAGGACGATATCGTAATTTTGGACCGTATCCGAGGAAAAGGACCCTCACTTGATCCAACGTCATTTTGAGGGATCCGGTGCGTTTAGGTATCTCAGCATAACTTAGTCTCAGGACCCTAGAACTCAATCAAAATTTTCATAAAGAAGTCAAAAAAGTCAAAATCCAAAAACATTTTATAATCAAAATTTTCAAAAAAAGTCAATCTTATCTTTCTTTTCTTAATCAAATTTTTAATCAACCTTTAATCAATCAAAACTTGCTTTCTTCAAATTAAAATCAATCAAACTCACTTCTTTTATTTCTTCTATGCCTTTACGGCCTCTCATCTTTCTTAAAACCTTTTTCAAACTTTAAAATCAACCAAAACCAATCACTTATCTTTTTACCCCGAACTACGAGATTTTGATCCCGCTCGGGTACGTAGGCAAAAGACTTTGTCTTTCCAAATCAATAAAAATAACAAAAACCTTTTCCTTCTTTTAACTTTCATCACTTTAATCTTTTCACACTTAGGCATTTATTTACAAACAATTAATTTAGCATAAAGATAAAAATGAGCAAGAGGTTCCTATAGAGTACTATAGACGTTTAGGGTGCTAATACCTTCCCTTTGCGTAACCAACCCCCGGACCTTTGATCTCTCTTTTAAAATAGGGTTTTCGAACTTTCTCCCTTTTCCTCGGAAAAATAAAAGATCGGTGGTGAGCTTGAAATTGCGAGTCAACGCTAATTAATAGCTTGATATCCAAAAATCACCGCGACAGAAAAATGGCGACTTCACTGGGGACCAAAATCCTAAGTGGGTTAAACCTATCTCGCTTTTCTTTATCTTTATGCTTTATTATTGTTTGTAATTGTAAATACGTGCTTAAGTGTTTATCTTTTCACGTGAGTGGTGAGATAAGTCCTACACCCGGACTTGAGGGAAACATAAGATAGGATGGTGGTATAATCATAGTGGCTTTCCGAGAGTGAGTTTCGGATGTGACACATGTGATAACCCCGCTCAACGGAGGAATCTTGGAAGTATTACTATGTTGGCATGAGTAGTCGTGTTCGGCATTAATATTTTCAAGTGACCTATGAAGTTGAGGACCTTTAGTTACCTTTAACCCATCTTGGCCTTTTAGGACGTAGTGCGGTGGCTAATCAAGAGTAGTCTTGAATTGGTTGATACGCGATACTACACTCAAACGAGACTTTCCTACGGACGTTGTTGGACCGGGAGTCAGTCCCGTAATCCGACAATATTCGGAAGTGGTCAATGACTTTGGGAACTTGGTAGAACCCGTGATACAGGTACATATGAAACCATAGTCCTTACCAAATGGCGTGTTTACCCTTGACCCCAACATTATTGGACCTAACCTCACCATGTTTTCTCCGTACTTTGGCATAATCATGCATACATGCATCCATGCATAAACTCTTTTCTTTTTTCATCCAAATTATCGAAGGACTTAAACAAGCTTTTTGTAAACATTGTAGATATGGACGTCCCACTGAGAAGCACTAGGAAGTACCTTTTCAGAAAAACAAACTTGTTGAGATTAAGGGAGCTAGCATCTTTAGTAAGTGATCCAGTTGATTTTCAAGCTCATCATGGGAAATTGCTCAGAATTCTTAGAGTAGATGTTGAGGAAGGATGCCTGGAGACTCTGGTTCAGTTCTATGACCCGCTTTACCATTGCTTTACCTTTCTAGACTACCAGCTTGTCCCCACACTTGAAGAGTACTCATACCTAGTTGGTTTACCCGTACCAGACAAGATACCATTCCACGGTCTTGAGCCTATCCCTAGACCCTCCGACATCGCAGCTGCTCTCCATCTTGAAACCTCCATCATCCAAGCAAACCTTACCTCTAAAGGAGGCCTCCAAGGTCTTCCCACCCACTTCCTCTACCAACAAGCCTCCATATTCGCTGAAGCAGCCAGTACACTTGCCTTCCATTCTGTCCTAGCCCTCCTTATATATGGCCTTTTACTCTTCCCAAATATTGACAACTTCATCGATATCAATGCCATTAAAATCTTCCTTACAAAGAACCCTGTACCCACTTTACTCGCCGATACCTACCACTCCATCCATGACCGTACCCAGGCTGGCCGTGGAACCATCTCTTGCTGTGCACCCTTGCTCTATCAGTGGTTTACCTTCCACCTACCTCAATCCCGTGCTTTCAAGACCAATGTTGACAAACTTTCCTGGCCTCACAGAATCATGACTCTTGACCCATCAGACATTGTTTGGTACCAGGCAGCCAGTGACGTTGGGGAGATTATTGTGAGTTGTGGTGAATACCCCAACGTACCTCTTTTGGGTATGCGTGGCGGAATTAGCTACAACCCATTTCTCGCTCGACGACAATTTGGGTACCCAATGAAGTCAAAACCAAGCAACCTTACCTTGACTAATGAATTTTATCTTAACCATGGGGATCATTCGAACAAAAGAGAAAGATTCGCACAAGCTTGGAGTGCTATCCGCAGACTCGACAGAGGTCAGTTAGGGAAGAAATCAGATCATGTTGATGAATCTTACACCCAGTGGGTTATTGATAGGACCAAAAGCTTTGGCCTACCCTACCATTTACCTAGATATCTATCCTCCACCATCCCACCATTATCCCTGCCTATCCCCTTTGACACTAAGGAAGAGTTCCATGAACAGTTAACCAAAGAAAGGCAAGAAAAGGAAACTTGGAAGAGAAGATATCAGGAGCTCGAGCGAGAACATGAGACCTTGAAGGGGAAGCTAGCCCAACAGAGTCGTGAGCTCTTTGTCCAGAACCAGAGGATAATTGAGAAGGATGACTTGCTTCGTCGGAAAGACGCTTTGCTTCACCAGGATGCTAGGAGGAAGAGGAGGTTTATGGACTCATGCTCCAGTGTACATTCAGATTCCGAGGATCCATCTGCTTCGGGAATTTGAGCTTGTTAGGATTTTATGTTTAGATTTTAGCTTCTGAAATCTCATGACTTGTAAACGAAAAAACAAACTCTTTGTAATATTCCAGTGCTTTAGTGAAATGTTCGGTTTATGATGTTTACAATTACTCCAACAAGTCCTTCGATAACAATTTGTCCTTTTTCTTATTGCATAAGCATAATCATGCATCATGCTGCATTCATAGTTTCTAAACCGAGTCTCACACTATGTTCACTACTTAAAGGTTAATCAGCCGTCGTCCAAGGAAAGTGGCCCGACGAGTTCTCAGAAAACCGACTCGCATCTACAACACCAGAGCCAATCGAAAGAGGATGGATTTGGTTGAACAGGAGAATCAGAGTCTAAGGGAAGAGGTTGCCACCTTGCAGGAAGGAATGGATAGGCTAACAGCTATGATGAATGCACTCTTGGCAGCCCAGAATTCTCAAGCTGCCGCCGCTGTTGTAGCGCAGCCTCTGGCGAGCATAACCCCGTCATCTACAGTGACTCCTCCACCCCTCTTTATGCCTCCAGGTTGTACATGGGGGATGCCGCCTCCAGTCAGCGGAAGCTCCCAGCCTTTTGTATCTGAAGCTCCACTCTTTTTCACCCAGCAATCAGCGCCGGTTCCACAACCCGGTACATCTTTCCCTCAAGCCGCCGTAACTTACTCATCACCCCTGGTCCATACTATTCAACAAGAGGGTGAGCCGATTTACCATGCTGAAAGTGTTGCAGCCTTCGACAAGATGGACGAGCTCCAAGAAAGGTTCGATGGTATGCAAAGAGAAGTAGAAGCTCTCCGGGGAAGGGACTTGTTCGGGAAGGATGCCCGTGAACTATGCTTGGTCCCGAATGTCACTATCCCTCATAAGTTCAAAGTGCCAGATTTTGAGAAATATAAAGGAAATTCTTGCCCCCGCAGTCACTTGGTGATATATGCGAGGAAGATGTCCATGTACACTGACAATCACA